>LR749902.1:1050879-1171702 GCA_902729485.2 Mus minutoides
AATCAGCAAAACACCCTTGAAAAATTGTGAAGAGCAAGCAAAAATGTGATTCTTTTTTAATAAAATGTAGCAATATTTTCATATGGCTTAAAGGAAATACTATCAAATTAACTTTCCTGGTGTACCACTGACCTTCTCATCTGTCCCACATTTAAATTCTACATTAAGATATCAATAGTGGTGTATAAATACTCTGGCAAGTGGTCTTCCACACAATATCCCCCGATCAACCTCTAGTTGATCTAGTTCAGACCAGTCACATCCCATGTAGAGCCTAGAGACCAAAACTGTGCCCTGCTTTAAAAGTCAGTCTTCTCTACACCACTATGGGAAAGAGGTTTCAAGCTCATCTACACCATCAGAGGGAAGATCAAAATGCTGACCATTTCCCAGTGATCTTTTGATACAACTTCCATACATGAAACATGTAGATCCCAGATCCACATATAATAGACTTCCTAAGAAAGACAGGTAGAGATGAAATGAGAGAGATCAGAAATGTGAATCAAGTTCCAAATGAAAAGAAAACAAGTGAAGTAGGACACAGGATCTAAAACCATTGCCTTTGCCTCTGTATATGACTTAGTAGATGGACAGCCAGTTGCCATCAAATTAGCTTCCTTTTACTCCAAGGCACACAGCTGAGCCCTGCTTTCTTGCTTCGTGCAGGTAGCTGTGGCCATAAAGACACTCTGGACATGCATGCAAGCAGAGGTCAATTGCAAACCTTTCAGGCCTGGCTAAATATTCTCCCACTGTATGTTCTCCTATCTTTGGCTGATTGCTTGATGAATGGTAATGTTCAGTGTAATACTAGAAACCTGATTAGGCAAGAGCAGAATTATCAAACTTCTAATTCTCTAAGTGACTGTGGTTTACATTCCCCAATGTGAAGATCAAAGTCATGAGGAAAATAATCAACAAAAGGCATCAGAGGATAAAGGCATCTGCTGCTAAGGCTGAGTTGGATTCCCAGGACCTGCTTGGGTGGTCGAGCAGAAGCTGACTAAGCTGTCCTCTGACTGCCACATCTGTACCATGGCATCTGTTTACCCAGAGACATGCCCACATGCTCACACCCAAAATAAATAGGAGTCATGTATTTATATGTGTATGTGTGTATGTGTGCATGTGTATGTGTGCATGTGTGTGTCTGTACATGTACATATTTATGTCTAAATATATATGTGTACTATTATCTCACTGAAAAAATGAGTACTTGAATTCATTGCTTTTAATAGCTGAGTAGTATTCCATCATGTAATTGTACTACATTTTCTGTATCTATTTATCTGTTGAGGGACATCTTGGTTCTTTCCAGCTTCTGGCTATTGTAAATAAGGCTGCTATGAACATAGAGGAGCATGTGTCCTTATTACATGCCAACAAGTGCTTGCTGACAGGAGCCTGATATAGCTGTCTCCTGAGAGGCTCTGACAGTGCCTGACAACAGAGGTGTATGCTCTCAGCAAACCATTGGACTGAGCACAGGGTCCCCAAAGGAGGAGCTAGAGAAAGGAACCAAGGAGCTGAAGGAGTTGGCAGCCCCATAGGAGGAACTACAGTATGAACCAATCAGTATCCCCATAGCTCCTAGGGACTAAACCACCAACCAAAGAATACACATGAAGGGACTCCATGGCTCCAGCTACATATGTAGCAGAAGATGGCCTTCTGGGACATCAGTGGTAGTAGAGGCCCTTGGTCCTGTGAAGGCTTGATGCCCCAGTATAGGGGAATGCCAGTACAGGGGAGCGGGAGTGGGTGGGTTGGTGAGCAGGGGAGGGAAGACGGGATAGGGGGTTTTCTAGGGGGAAAGCAAGAGAGGGGATTTGAAATGTAAATGAAGAAAACAGCTAATAAAAAAAAAAGAAAAGAAAATGGGCACTTATGTAGTTGTAAAGTTCCTAGCATATGAGCTCTATGTGGTCAAGCATTGGGTCTCTGTTGTTCATGATTGTACATTCTCAGTACTCAGAATGCTCTTTAGCACATAAGACAAACTCAACAGGAACTTTGGAATAGATACACATGTATATTCAGATGCACTCATATAAATATATATATATATGTATATACACCCACTCAAAATGTAGCTTGCTACATTTCTCCCCTCAGAATTCTTTCCCCTCTAGTGTTCAAGCCCACAATTTCTAGCATTCTCTGTTGAGATGAGATGCATGAAGGCCGCTCTTACATTTCTATCAACTTTGTATTGTGGTGGGTATCTAACCTGTGTTTGTATTGTGGTGGGTATCTAACCTGTGTCTGTATTGTGGTGGGTATCTAACCTGTGTTTTTATTGTGGTGGGTATCTAACCCGTGTTTGTATTGTGGTGGGTATCTAACCCGTGTTTGTATTGTGGTGGTTATCTAACCTGTGTTTGTATTGTGGTGGTTATCTAACCTGTGTCTGTATTGTGGTGGGTATCTAACCTGTGTCTGTATTGTGGTGGGTATCTAACCTGTGTCTGTATTGTGGTGGGTATCTAACCTGTGTCTGTATTGTGGTGGGTATCTAACCTGTGTTTGTATTGTGGTGGGTATCTAACCTGTGTCTGTATTGTGGTGGGTATCTAACCTGTGTCTGTATTGTGGTGGGTATCTAACCCGTGTTTGTATTGTAGTGGGTATCTAACCTGTGTTTTTATTGTGGTGGGTATCTAACCTGTGTTTGTATTGTGGTGGGTATCTAACCTGTGTTTGTTTTGTGGTGAGTATCTAACCTGTGTTATACTCTCTCTCCACTCAGTTTTCTCTAATGGTATACGCCTCTTTCTTGTGCATATAACCTAGGGAAGTAGGTTTCCTTTGGTTTGGGACCTTTTATGTTCCCTTAAGAGAAGTTCATCATTGTGTTCTATTTTCATCAGTGCCCTTTAAGCACTCTCTAGTTCTTACCACTACCAAGGACACTGCAATACTTCTGGACACATGACCGTGAGCCTGAGCTCTTACCATAGTTTCTGAAATCTAACTCTGGGTTCTCACTTCACTTGCCTGATTTCTCTAAAGTAGTCTTTGCAAAATCATCAATGTTTCCGCATCTTATTTATAGTCCACATCTTAGTTATATTCATAACCTGAATAGAGGATACAGCTCGACTTCTTTTCATCACGACGTCAAGACAGGCCAGAGTAGCTCTATTTCTTACATCTCACTTTTCAATGTCCCCCTTCCATGCTTATCCGTCAACAGAAATGCTATCAAATTCCATCTCATTCAGTGCTCCTCTGGTTATGAAAATAACACACTGCTGGCAAGCTTACTGAATGGGCTATACCTTTTCTGCTCATCTTCCATACTTCTCTTATAAACTTTATTTTTAAATGTATTTGACTTATCTTTGGCTATTTAGTTCAGGAACCATAATTAATATGCTTTCTTATTCAGTCCTCTCTGCATCACATCAGAGCTAAACACTTTCTCCTTATTCTGCACTCTAGGCTGTATAGACCATTCGAAGTTACCCATGCATTGTACCATCAGTGTCCTCTGGTTTTGGATATAAACTGCTCTTCAAGTATTCTGCCAATAGCAGGCTAAGCATTTTCTATTAATGTTATGTGCTTAGACTCTGGGCTGTTTCCCATCTCTCATGTTTTAAGTGCTTCTTCTTTGTGGTTGGTGCTATTTTGGGGGGACTGTGGGAGCAAGTAAGGCCTAACTCATAGAAGTGGGTCGACAGAGGCAAGCCTTTGAGGGTTATAATCTGGACAACAAGTTAGGAAACTCTCTGCTTCCTCTTCAAAAGTGATGTGAGGGAGACCTTAAGTTTGTGCTTTGGTGCATACCTTGAATCCTAGAATTCAGGAAGCAAAGGTAAGGACATTGTCATGAGGTCAAGGTTAGTGTTGAGTAATCTGGGGCTATATAGAAAAAAAAAAAAAACTTAAAAAGGGGAGACAAGAATACAGAAGTGAGAAAGCGTCCAAAAGTCCACTGTAATGGAAGGTTGGTAGGTAAGAGGAAGTGGTGAAAATGACATCGGTAATTACAAGAGTCCTGCTTCTTTTATTGTATTTATTCATTCTCTCTGTCTCTGTGCATGCATGCATGTGCATATGTATGTGCACATTTCATAGCATATGTGTGTTGAACAGAGGTTAACATATAGGAGTTGATTCTCTCCTCCACCAAGACACCAGGGATTGAACTCAGATCATCAAGGCATGATGGAAAGTGTGTTTAACTGCTGAGCCATCTCTCTAAACCTGGATTAGTTTTAATAGAATGTCCTGTTGCTTCCAAAGCTCATCCTCTGATATGGAATATAGTAGCAAGAAGAAAAAATACTATAATATTTTAAAGTTTGAAACCACCAACAGAGAACCAATCAATCTAAACTTTAACTCTGGGGCTAAAGAGATAGCTTGAAGATAAATAAATCCATTGCCAAAGCTGATAGTCTGAAATAGATCCCTGGTATCCCATAGTAGAAGGATTTCCAAACTCCACATGTTTGCCATTGTATACATATGTCCCCACACAGACACATACAACATAAATGAATAAAATGTATGAAATACTTTAAAAATCCTTCAATTCTAATTTTCTCTGCAATTTGATAAACCATGCCACAAATTATTTGTTCCTTAAAGCTGTTAGAGGCAGCCAGACCTGAAACAGAAACTCAGAAAAACTCCTCCTGTCTCCTTCCTACACCCTTAGTAACTATAAAATCTGTTACTTAGGAACATGTAAGACTACTATGAAAAATGAAGGCCATATGCACTTCTTTAGACCAGTGATTTTCAACCTTCCTAATTTGTAATGCTTCAATATAGTTTCCCATGTTTTGGTGACCCCAAACCATAAAAATTATTTTCATTGCTACTTTATACCTGTAATTTTGCTACTGTTATAAACCATAAACACCTGTGTTTTACCATGATCTTAAGTCACCCTGGAATATCTTAGAGTGAACAACAGACTCACATGTCCCTCCTGCCCCAACACTGCAGCTCTGCTCAGGGCTACTTACCCACTGTTGATATCATCTGCTCTCAGACTCTTCCCAAGGATATCACCATCGCTCATGTATCCACCAACATCCACTTCAGAAGACACATCCAGGTCACTGCTTGCTTTCTCGCTCATATCTATTTGTGACATGTTTCCCAGACGTGAGACAGCAGCTCTGCGAAGAGGCGTGGTATACATAAACCTGGAGGGATCCGTGTGGATGAATCTGCTAGTACCGCTTCGAGAATATCCAGCGCCCATGGAGGGCGCATCTCCAGCCTGCAGACGAGGGCATGCTTGACCCAGTCTCCAGGTCATAGGGGTAGGTCGGCTTGTCAGGTTGGGGATGGCCCTTCCATTCACTTCAGTTGTCACAGTTGTATCAAAGGTTGTTTCCAGGGTGCTGTCAAACAAAATGGAGACATAAATATTCTCTGGTTCCCTAAGGACAGAGACCAAGACGCGATACCACAGGAAAAGCTTGAGTTGCCTGTGTGGCTAGAAGCTCATCAGTTTCATGAAAGTGAACAGTACACAGATTAATTTTATGCTTCTAAACATCTGCTGATGTCAAAATGTGGGAAGTCAAAATGTGGTTGCTTTAGAAAGAAAGGCTACCGATACCTTACAGATTATTTGAGTATTGTTTGACCCTTGAAAAGCAAAACATATTAAGTTTCTCAGACCAGTGTAGGAAGTTAGCAATGAGCATGCCTGCATGGATCTCTGTCAGCTTCTTCCAATGGTATGGAAGACATGAAACTATATCACTAGAACCGGTCGTAGTTGACCAGTTAATTCAGCCTAACAAGAAAGCTCTGTAGAGGACAAGATGGAATAAGAACAAAATACCAGACAGCTATCATCTTAAGGAGTATTGATAACTGATTGCAGTGCACAAATGAAAGAAAATAGGAAAGTGCTAAATTTATTCTCAATCATACAAGGATCCGATGTACTCATTGTTGGTCTTCTTTATCCTTCCAATGATAGGCAGAACTGTGAGTACCTGTGGCTTATCTGGGTCCCTCGAAGACTGGACATTGTCTCTTCCAAGTTCTGCCTTAGATCTGCTATGTTCTTGACTGTGCGCATTCTCCGAGCTTCAGGGTCCTCACCTGGAAATAGAGATGTGAAATTAGTCACACCATGGTCTCTGCTCAGAGACAATCGTTTACACTGGTGAGCAATATGAACCCCTGTATTTCAAAGCCAAAAGACAGGTAGGAAATCGCAGATGACTCCTGTCATGTGAAAGTTGTCATTCTCTGTACAATAGTAATACATTTAATATCACAAATAAAAATTCTGAAGCAATACTAACAGAATAATACTCGTGTGTCTATTTCTCATCTGAGTTATAATATTTGAAACATTTAGAAATACAGTGTATAGTACTTGTTACCACTGGACTGGCTTGATTTTAAATTTTAAAATTATATGGATCTGCTGACTTCAACAATTATCCATTTTCAAGCACATTCAAAGTAGCTGAGGTGAACTTCCTTAACGATAAACATTAGTGAAAAGTGCTGAGAGGCCTTTTCTCATAGATTCTTTTCTGAAATTCCTATTAGACTCATGGAATGAGATTCTCTTTACTTTTAATTACCTCTATATTTTGCATAGGAAACTAAAACATCCACATGGAGACACCACAGTTTAACCAGAGACCCAGGTACCTAAACCCAAATATACCTTCCTAATAGTCATAAAGCAAGTAGTTCTGAGAATGTAGTATCTTCAAGCATTCCACGTGAACACCCATTTTTTGTGTGTAGAAGTGTCTTTTTTTTCCTTTTTTTATTAGATATTTTCTTCATTTACATTTCAAATGCTACCCCCAAAGCCACCTATACCCTCCCCCTGCCCTGCTCTCTAACCCACCCACTCCTGCTTCTTGGCCCTGGCATTCCCCTGTACTGGGGCATATGATCTTCTCAAGACCAAGGGCCTCTCCCCCCATTGATGGCCAACTAGGCCATCCTCTGCTACATATGCAACTAGAGACACAGCTCTGGCAGGTACTGATTAGTTCATATTGTTGTTCCTCCTATAGTGTTGCAAACCCCTTTAGCTCCTTGGGTACTTTCTCTAGCTCCTATATTAGGGTCCCTGTGTTTTATCCAATAGATGACTGTAAGCATCCACTTCTGTATTTGCCAGAAGTATCTTTAAACAACGTTTAGAGTTATGCAGTACTTCCTAGTCCAACCCATTTGAAGTTGATGAGTCCTGACAGGAATGACATGGGTTTAGCCAAGGAAAGAGGGTAGGCTGAAGGGGTAGGGACCTTAAAAAATATAAAAAAGAAGCAAAAAATAAAAGAATGGGAAATGAAGAAGAGAGAAAAAAGTTAATGATATAGACTCCTTTGGATAGATGTCCAAGAGTGATAGAGTTGGATGTTAAAGATCTATTTCCAACTTCCCAAGGAAATTGTACACTGCTTCCTTAGTGCCTACACAAGCTTTGTTCTCCCACCAGCAATGGAAGAGTTTCCCTGTTTCTCCTTTTTCATGCTTTCTAGTCATCATGAGCTGTCACTGGTTTTATTGTGGATCTTGACCATTCTGACTTGGGATAAGATCAAATTTCCAACTGGTTTTGAGTTGCATCTCCCTGATGACTAAGGAACAGAGTGGGATTGGTGAGGAGATTCTAGGATTATGGGGGAGGAGGCAGGAGAATAAAAACCATGATCAGAATATATTGTATAGGTTTTAAAAATGGAGAGAAGAAAAGGAGAGAGAAAAGAACGGATAGATGGAGGAAGAGGAACAAGCAACGGAGAGAAGAGGGAGGAAGCAAAGGATGTCTAGGAGAAGAACCAAAAGAAGGTGGAAAGAGATGAGAAGCAGGAGAATATATTAAATTGCATTATGAAAACTCTTCACGCAGATAAGTCAAGATGCATATACATATACTTCATTTTAATACCTTATGTTCATTTTACTAATATACTTAGTATTCTTCATTAGAATACTTCCTTATAATTCAGACCAGAATTCAAAAATAAAGTTCACATTCCAATTCAGATCTGTAATTATAGTTTAGAGTTGTTGGGGGTGGGGCATGCATCTCACAATCCCTGTATAGAATGGATCTATGTCTCACATGGGGCATGTACACTAACTTCACTTCCATCTTCAATACTGGAAACTCTACACCTCTCTCGTACCTTCATTCCATAGGACTAATGATGAAAATAGTTTTAGGGAGTGAACCACCACTGGTCCCCATGAGTTCCACTCAGTGGATTCAACAGCTCTAAAAAGCAACTGAAAAAATTAATACTATTCCACATCACCACTCAAGTACCAAGACTCCTGTCGGAACTCCTGATGGTTCTTCAATGGTCTTTCTTAGCCAAACATTACTGCTTTGTTAATTGCCACTCATCATGGATGTCTGTCTATACAACCACTAGTCTGGCCCAGCATGCAAACTTGTTCCTACTCCTTTATAAATATTTTGTACAGTTAAATTACACTTGATAACAGCATTATCATTCCAAACTGCGGTTGTTTTGGATTGCTTCCTTAAAAGAAGCATAGTTTAACAAATAGAAAAATATAAGATGGGATGGCAGGCCTGTGGCATAAACTTCTCCACATGAATCTAAACTGTGTATCTCTAATCTCATAGATTAACTTCCTCAGAAAGTAGGACTGTTTCTAGGCTCCAAGATACCAACTAAATCCTCTCTGGAAATTGCAGGCATGATTCTCATTAATAGGACACAGTCCATGAAAAACAACTACTGAGAAGCTCCTTTTCCACTTCTAAGTCATCTGCCACAATGTTGGGGAATAAAAAGAAGGCTGGCAGAGAAAAATTTAAAGAATGACAGAAGAATATAATAGCAGTCAAAGGAAAGGTAGGAGCTACAGAATGGGAAAAATGGTGAACACATTTTTTGTTGGGTTTATTTATTTATTTATTTATTTATTTATTTATTATTTACTTTGTTGCTGTTATTTGTTTTTTTGTGATTTTTGGACTTTGGAGGTTGATTGTTATTATTGTTGTTATTATTAACCACTTTAATTTTTTACAGTTCAGCCATTGCCCTCCCCAAATTCCCCCTCTACAGTTCCTTATAGCATTCTTCTTGCTCCTGTCCCCCAGAGGATGTCCTCAACCAGGCCTCCCCTCTCCCTGGGATTTCCAGTCTCTCTCAAGGTTTAGGCAAGTCTTCTCTCACTGAGGCTAGACCAGGAAGTCCTCTGCTGTGTGTGTGTGTGTGTGTGTGTGTGTGTGTGTGTGTGTGTGTGTGTGTGTTGGGGCAGGGAGTGTTGGACCAGCTACTGTATGTTGCCTGGATGGTTGCTCAGTGTCTGAGAGATCTCAGGGGTTCGGGTTAGTTGAGACTGTTGGTCTTCCTATGGGGTCACCCTCCTCCTTAGCTTCTTCCAGCTTTTCCCCAATTCAACCACAGGGATTCCAGACTCCAGTACAATGGTTGGGTGTAAGTATCTGTGTCTGTCTTAGTCAGAATGTTGGGTCTCTCAGAGGACAGCCATGCTAGGTTCCTGTCTGTAAGCACACCATGGCATCAGCAATAGTGTCAGGCTTTGGAGCCTCCCCTTGAGCTAGATCCCAGTTTGGGTCTGTCTCTGGACCTCCTTTCCCTCAGGCACTTCTCCATTTTTATCCCTGCAGTTCTTTTAGACAGCAATAATTCTGGGTCAGAATTTATGACTGTGGGATGGCAACCCTATCCCTCCACCTGATGCCCTGTCTTTTTACTGGAGGTGGACTCTACAAGTTCCCTCTTCCCACAGTAGAGAATCTTCTCTCACCTCCCAAGTCTCTGGTACTTTCTAGAGGACCACGCCCCTCACCTTTCAGCTCCTCTCCCAAGTTGCTCACCTCCCTCCCCCACTTTTACCCCAGAGGTTGTATATTTTTACTCATTCTGCTGGCCCTCAGGGCTTCTCTTCTATCATACCTGCCCCCCCCCCATACCTGACCATGTTCCCCCTTTTCCCTCCCCCTTTTCCCTCTTGCATCCAGGTCTTTCTCTCCTGAAAATAATCACCATGGGAGGCAGAGGGAGAGAAAGAGGCAGAGAGAGAGTGGGGAGGAAATTTAAAGATGAAAAGCCACTGGAGACTGTAAGAGCAGAGAAGTAGAGACCATGGGGAGGGGTGGGAAGGGCAGTGTGGGAGAGGGGCACTGCTGCAAAGCACTGACCTGGAACACATTCATGGGCTGCATCACTGGACACTGACCATCCCTGGCCCACCTGCATCCAGGCTGTCTTACTATTTTTCAGATCACAATATTGTATTGATACTTGAACTATCCCCCATGTTTTTAAACAATACTTTTAAGAATAACCATAAACATTTTGTTTCACTGAATAATTTTCATATTTATTTCCTTTCAGTAGTCCAATAGGAGGGTTTAATCCTTGGATCCTCTCAGTTGAAATCTGGGCTTGCTTATGCATTTTCCCTCAAATGCCAGAACTATAGCGCCCCCCGCCCCCTTACTCCACCCTTTGGTTTTCTCCTAGGGGCATTCACATGTGACACTATGCCACTCGTGGCAATCAAACAGACAGATCTCTGCCCTCCAACACTTACAGAGCACAGCATCTTTGCTGCCTTACTGACTCCATGAAGGATAATAACCAGAGCTAAATGTATTGCAGCAAATAATTTCAGTGACCCACGAAAGGCAAAATGAAAACTAAGAGCATTCGCAGTTCCCTGAGGACTGACCGCACAGCCTGGGATGCCTTTCACTGTGGTATTCAGATGATGTAGTAAGGCTTTGAGGGGGTTGGGCAGTGGCCAAATCACAGGACATATAGATCTGACTGCTTAGCAAATAAAGAAAAGTTACAAGAAGGGTGCACATGAGAGAAATTTACTTAAACGACAAAAACAATTCATTTCTTCCCATTTGCATTATATCAAACTCAAGTATTATTCCCAAAAGAGGCATCCCATTTTTTGCCAATCCAATGGTACAGATGTCTACACATTTTTTCAAATGGTATGCAGAGGGTTTTCCAACAGTTTCCAGAACAGTGGGTGCTTCTGCTTCAGAGCCAGTGCATAGTAGAGAATTTAATTTAATTTGGATGGTCTGCCTTTACTATATATGCTTTAAATACACATATTATAATTAACATTGTCACACTACTATCTTTTAATAGAAATCAAATTATATATGTGTGAAACTCGATTTATATAACTGGATTCTTTACAGAATTCAGTCTGCACACTTTGCTATTGAAAGCTTTTCTCTTTGAATAGTGACCCAATCATGAATTTTCAGATAAAAGTTTTGAATTCATCCTTCTGATATTGATCTTTGATAGGTGCAGGAAAAGATTGTCAATGCAAACATTGTCCTATATATTTATAGCATAGACCCTAGCCTGTATAATTTGTTAGGATACTCAATAGTAAAAATATTGAACTCATGAAACTTTGGCCAAAGCTAACTTAGGCCATTTTGAGTCATAGCGGATCCTAGTCAAGAACACAGCAGAAATTCTACAAAGTTAAAGCATCACAATTTAGGAAATCTCCTTGTCAGGCTTGATATGGAAAGATGAGCATATGGAAATACATCAGAACTACTTGAATGTGTCCTTGCTCTTACTTCTTGAATTTTTGAATGCTGGCACTGGTGGGTAGAAGGAGAAATCATTATGGAGAATAAACATGTGGATATGATAAGCAAGATCTCAGTTCAAATACATGGCATACCTTCTTCTATTAGGTGGCTGTTCTGTGACAGTAATAATCCGGGTTATTTATGCACAATGAGCAAGGTTTCATACTTATACCCAGCTACATCTCACAATAATTTAATAGAGCAACCTCCAAATCCTGCCTGGGGACCACACTCTGCTCACATGGTTGAAAATACTAACATGAAAGGTACTTAGAACAAGATAAATGTGACAATTTTATAAGCCAAAGATGAATACTGTTTGACTCTGCAGTTTTGGAGGATCAAAAACATATAGGAAAAAGGAGAAAAAAAAAAGACATATAGATCAAGACTTCCTCTCATCTTTATATCATGCAGAGAGCTTCCTTTATGAGAAACAGTTCATCACCCAAATCAAACAATGCTATGGAGATAAATCTCTGGCGCCTGAGTATCTGGTGGATTTACATTCAGAAATCACTATTCTCAAAACTGTGCCATCATTCCTCTTTCCAAGCCAAACTGACATGCAAAATTGAGCCATGTTTGCCTCAGCTGTCTCTCTAAGCTTTCTCATTCCAAAGCTGTTCCCCGAAAATTCCCAGACAACCTCATAAAACACCTTGTCACTGGACGTTCACACAGAGAATAAAAACATATCTGTACTTAGCACCATCTGTGTATGGGAAACAAAGAGACCAGTGGACAGGGGTATTGCTTTTGAACTCACAGAATGCCATACAAAGTCCTTTCTGAAAGCCTACACTGACATGAAATACAATGTGCTCTGTGGCTTAGCATTTAGAGATTGTGAGGGGACTCTAGGATGTAAATATGTGAAAGTGGGGAACTGAATGTAGAAATATTAAATGTGGACACTTCTTTAGGTACATGTGTTAGGGAAGTGACAAGGCCGACATTTAAAGTTTCACCACAAAAGCCTCTCTATCCATCCAGTCAAAAATAATGTCACAAGTTACGATGGAACATTGCTGTTTAAAAGGATTGTGAAAAATGAAACAGTTAACAGTTATTTCCATAGTTTAGCTGTAACACAACTAGATGTTATAGTTATACATATAGAGGAACAGCTGTTCCAAGATACAGGAAGGAAGAAAGGAAGGAAGGCAGGAAAGCAAAGCAAGAGAGCACAGGCCTCTGCATGTAAGGGGCTTAAAATATCAAAGGGGAGCAGCCATCTATTTAGGGAACTCTAAGGCAGCAAATGAAACCATACAGAAATTTACCCAGGATACCATTCCGTCTTCATTACACATGAAGGATAAGGTCACCTTGAGGGAAATTAACCAAGTCTCCACCAAAGACTTAAGTCGAAAGCATCCTTCTAGTTAGGGTATCCCAGACATCCAGCCAAGGGATACCCACAGCTGAGGCTATTGACTTGGACCAGAGAAATATCAAAACTGGAATTCACAGATCACTTTTACAAGGGAAAGTAACTTCAAGGAAGAAGAAATTAGAATTTTAAGCTAATGTATCTAAAGAAAACTTAGTCTGAAAATGGAAGGTAATCGACTGCCATGATTCCTATCCTCAGCAACCTGGACTCACCTAGTAAGTCACTGTAAAGTGCTTGTTCCAGATCTCCCAGCATGGTTAGGATCACATCCTCATCCAGGTGAGCCGTCCCTTCCCGTAGGCAGCTTTCCCCTTCCTCTTCAGCCCAACTTCGGCTTGTACTGCTTGGCTTGGAGGAGCCGTTTTCATCTTCAGACTTACTGTCTTCATCACTTTCTCCATCTAAACCTCTCCTTGCAGGCCAGTCCTCTAAGTTATCCGCACAGGACTGGCCGCCTCCTGCAGGCAAGCTCCAGGCTCCAGAGCCACTGCCATGATAAAGGGACTGTACAGACCTAGACAGAAACCTTGAGAGACACCTTCTTTCTGCATAGTTGGATTCTCTCTGGCTAGCCTTTGCAGCGTTTCCAAACCAGTTGGAAATGCGCACAGTAGGTCTCCTCTCCCACTCACTGGAGAGGGAAAGGTTGGTCAAAGACTTTTGTTTCTGGAGGCAAGCTCCCTTTTTCTTTACTTCTTTGCCTTGAAACACAGAGAGCCCAGCTGCCTGCTGCATGTTTCTAATGCCTTCCTCTTCTCAGTTGGACTTCATATTGTCTCTTTACGCCACAATTGTAACTGTCCTTTTTTTGGTTTTAATTAGCACGTGCACTTCAACAAAAGCTTAGGCTCAGACATTCACAGGACATTGTGGAGACAGGGTAGACACAATCACTTTCCCACAATTGAGCCTGCCACATCATTTCACCGATCAGCAGTAAGCAGTACTTACAAAACATTTTGCGTAAATATGTGTCTGAAGCCAAAAAAGAAAAAAAAAAAAAAAAAAAAAAAAAAAGAGTTCACGAAAGACTCTGTTCCAGCTGAAAAAGTCACCCAGGAAGCCAACTATGTTTTTTTCTGTCTTCATCCAATCGAATGTCTCAGCAGGATGGTGCGTCCGCATTTCCCTCTACTGCTTCTGTGTTCCGAAATGCAAGGTGGAAGCCAAGCAGGGTGTCTCTCATTCCGCCCCACAGCCGTGCATCTCACCAGCCCTTTACTGACTGAGGTTTGCGAAACCTTTACTCTAACGAGCTGACATGCATGCAGCAAGTACCGCTTCTGCAGCAGAGCCCACGGCCAGCAGAAATGAAGCAAGGAAGCCCAGCCCTGCTTGAGCCTCCGTTGTATTTTAGTATTCCACCTGCATCGCCAGATCTATGGTTCTCCCTTGCTGCTGCAGTGGATGCTGCTAGCTGCCATGGCAGCAAACATCCTGCTAAATTAAAACAGAGGCAGTAGCTGGCCAAGCGAGAATGCCACAGGTTTCAGAGCCAAGCCTGAAGGAGATGCTATACTGCTATAGCATACTGCTATGTGCAGACAGATCCTCTGCACATCTCAATGACTCTTTCTCAGCCAACCCAGCTTCCCACACGGAACACACACGCTCTCTCACACACTCTCTTACACAGCACGGTCTTCCTGATTCTGAGAATGACAGACTAATTCTCTCTAGCTGCAGGCAGCTGAAGCAGGCAGATCTGCCTTCTGACTGTTGGCATTCTTGCTGTAAAAGCACAAATCAAATTCAAGAGTGTAAAGGACCCGAAGAAAACTGGAGTCTGACTCCCTCTCCCCTCTGACAGGTAATGTTTTAAAGGGAAAGACCTCATCCTATCTTTTACAGAACAAGTTCAAGGTGTTTTGCCCCTTTAAATTCTGAAGAAAATAAATAAAATCCTACCATGATAATGAAATTAAGATTTCTTCCTTATTTCCTTCAAAAACACAGAAGCAAAATGTCTTAGCCAAAGTAAGTTACTCAAACCATTCACCCACAAGCTTATAGTCCAGTGCAGAATAAAAAGGTGCAAAATAAAATACACAAGGTACATTATGATTTTTGTATACCACAATGTACATTATGATATTTTATATCTCAATAGACATTATATTTTATATATTGAGCAGTTTTTAAATCAACTCATAGGCTAATCACAGTATAATTAGTTCTTAATATTTCATATTTTAATAAATATAGAAAAATTAAGGGTGTGTATACCATGTTATTAGGATGAAGTCCAGATTTTAGAACAATTTTTTTTTCACAAAGCAAATATGTATTGTGTCAGAAATCATGTATAGCATGGGTGATTTAAAAGGTTATTAAAGGACATAAAAAAAGAACTTTTGAAGATTTTCTCTTTCCAAATACCACATACTAACAAGAGGACAAGGGAAAATAATGCATCAAGATGGTGAAGTACATCAGTCAAATTGCACACAGTCTCCATTGTCTTCAGAAAGGATAAGTAAAATTAATTGTGATTTCCACTTTCAGTTATAATTTCCACTCTCAGTGGGGAGAAATGACCTATTCCTACCTATATAAAATAGCACAATAAGTGCAACTCTTATTGCTTTTCACTGATGACAACTTCCTTTGAAAAGAGAATGCTACCTCATGACCCTATTCAGTGCAGACCGAACTTAAATCCAGGTTACAAATATTTAAGACTGGATAGAAAGAAAGTTTACGAATATGATGCCATCAACAATCAAACCATCAATTGTGAATGTTGATTACTAATTTTCACACTTTAAAAAGTTATGTTTACATAATAATGTTTAAATGAAATATATATAAAACTGAAATTGATCACTATGCTTTAAAAACAATTTTGTTAAAAAAAAATTGGTTCTTCCTTTCAAGGTTTGTTAGACCTAGGCAAGTGTTCCCAGACTATGATGAAATAATGCCGTTCTTAAGATGGAAATGTTGTATTTCTATGACCCAGGTTGCTCATATATTGTTTGACATATGGTAATGTAGCCCAAGGCTTCACTGAAAGGAACCCTAATACTTTATAGGTCAAAGTGCTGAACTTCTACATGTATACATGAAAGCAATAATTATACCCTTCCCTTTCTAAAGGGTGTTTATATGCCAATCAGCTTAAGCAGCGGTTTTCCAATTTATCTAAAGAAGCATTGAAAGGACTTATTAAAGCACCATTTTTGAGGCACCAGCCCCACAACTGTTCATTTAGTAGGTCTTAGAAGGTCGTGACATGGCTTTTCTGATATTTTTCCAAGCACCGCTGGCTCGGGGAGCCCATTTTGAGAGCCACTAGGCTGAGATTAGTGGTTTCTAATTGAGGATGGCTTTTGTTCCCTAGGAGACATTTGTGGTTCCAATGGGAGAGGGTGACATCTACAGAAGTGGAGCCACGGTGCTGTTAAACATCTTAAGATGACAGATTCCAAAGCCCGCAAAAAGGAACTGTGTACCCTCCAATGTCAGTACTGTCAAGATTGAGAAATGTTGTTCAGAGTGCCTTTCAAAACAACAATGCACTTTCTGGACATTAATATCCACCTTGTAGTGGTTAACAGCTCTTTCTCTGCTATATTTTACTCTGAGACCCATACAAAGACCACAGCCTGGGATATATTGATCTTATGACATAGTGGAGATGAGCAATCTACACAACAGTTCTCTATGCTTCTCTTCAGGAATGGCCCATGTCATTTTTAATACTCTTATTTTATTTATCGAATCAAATTACATACGTCATCCTAATTCTCCTGGGTCAGATATACAGCACTCTCCTTATGGAGTGAAGACTGTAAACATGGGATAAATTCACTGAAACCAAGCCAAGAAGAAACTAGAGGTAAATAGCATATATATATATATATATATATATATATATATATATATATATCTCAGCAAAAGAAATGGTAAACAGGGGTGGTTGTCATTTTTCCCCTTATTTAAAGATTTTATAATAAGCTTGTAATTACAGTAGTTTTTCTCCTGGAAGTACTAGATGTAAATTTACCATGACAGCTGTGGGGAACCTACTTACACCACTACAGGCATCTCTCCATGCTTTTTGTTGCCTGTGCACAACACTAGGGTATTTTTATTTATTTGGAATCATACAGAGAAATGCATGCTATACAAGGTGGAGAAAAAGGTTCCATGAAAATGGATGAAAACAACTGCAGAAATTTGACTGATTCTAATTTTGTATAATTTGTGAAATAAAATATATCCAATAGAATGTCTTGGAAAAGAATGCTCCCAGTTCTTTAGTAAGCACTGCTATCATGTTTGGCTATTTGAGTAGAAGATCTAAAATAATTTGAATCACAAGGGCTTCATCTCCCTAGACTCTATAAACATTCAGGGGATGGAAAATCTATGATCACTTGCAAAGTTCTTAAATGCCAAATATGACTTATGTTTTTAATGTTAAATAAATGTAAATAACCACTATCTTATTCTTTAGTTAAACCTATACATTTGGTTCTATAGTAATTCTATGAAATCATTTACTTATTTCAATATTATTTCTTAGAAAGCAAGTTACCAGGCATATATATGAATATATTCTAGTTAAAGGTTAAAAACTGCATTGCACAAATGTTGCACACAGAGTAGATACACACATGGGAGCAGAGAGTTTTATGCAAAAAGAAAAGCCAAATGTGAACTTAGCTAGAAAGCAAAATCTAAAGCCACTCTACAGTGTGATGAACATCTAATCTCAATTACATCTGGCTGGATTTCTTGGCACTAAAAGAAATGGTCGCAGAGAATAAATTCTCTCTGGAAAAGCAGGTAAAAATTACAAACAAAGCTAAAACAATGATTGCACATGATACACTGAGCCAGGAATGTAAGAATAGGACAGCACTTTTGCTCTTCTGGAATGGCATTCAGAGTGTCACAGCGTGAATCTTAGAGAAATTGCTGGGCCAATTTCTTCATCACTATGGACTTTATATGCATAATAATAATGGTTAGAATCACCATCATCAGATGAGGTGAATGGCAGGCAACTTTCTCCAGAAGACTAGGAGGAACAAAAGGTATTGTTCTTACAACCTTGGAGAATATTAAAAAGTTACAAAGATTATTCAATTGTAAAGTAAGGCCTCCAATTTCTAATCCTAACCCCACACCCAAATTGAATTATACTAATTTTTTTTCACAATTTTTTTTTTTTTGAAAAGAGACATTTTAATCACTACCAGTGAGATTTTGGATCAAGGGGAATTTAAAGAGCTAAGCATCTCTCTTAGCAAATTCCTCTAACCAATTTCCACTGCAAAAATGAACTAAGTTTGCTCTTTCAGAGTATTATAATCCTTACAGGACATAGATCATGTAAGTAGTGGGACAGAGATGGATTTGACAATTTTTTAATTAAAGGAAAAGGGATTTCTCTGCCCTTGGGGAACATCAATTTTTTTTTCAGAAAGAGAGAGAGAGAGAGTGAGAGAGAGAGAGAGAGAGAGAGAGAGAGAGAGAATTTCATTCTTCATAATTAAAATATATATAGTGATGTTAGAATTAAAATTTTGTTTTCCCCCACTAAGGTCATTATTAGTTACATTCCTCATTGCTGAGACAAAACACCCAAGGAGAAGCAACTCAAGGACAGAAGTTGTTTATCAGTGGGAAGAAGGAATTCCATCAGGTGCAGGAGGCATGGCAGGAGCTAGAAGAAACTGGTCACTCATACTTCAAGTCAGGAAGAGAGAGAGTCAAGTAGACTCAACTATGGAATGGAAAAGCCTGCCCACAGTGGTATACATCTTTTTACACCACATCTTAATATCCAGAGCCCCATCATCTCCTGGAGGTCTTACAACCTCACTGAGTGGCACCGCCAGCCAGAAACAGGAACACAAAAACACCTGAGCCTCATGGGGGGACATTCAGTTTGAAGACCATGAAACAGTCAGAGCTTTCATTGAGTGCTATCCACCCTATGTTTATGTTGAGCCCTATTGATTGGCATGTCTCCCAAAGCTTATAGCAGTTCTCCTCTTTCCTACATATTGAATACCTAAAATTTGTGTAGGGCTCTTCCCCATCAAGTGTCCCATTTATATATCTGCATTGTTTCTCATTTCAGAAACAGTAATCAGATGGAAGTCATGTATCAACTATAGACTGGGATATACCAGTCAATAAAATAGATGTGGAAAGGAAGGGCTCTATTCTAGATATATCTTGAAAATATAATTATTCCACTCTGATTAAACTGCTTAGGATATTAGCAGTTTGTTTGTTGGTTTTGTGTAGTGTTAGAAGTTCAATTTATGGATTCCCATTTAATAGGATAGGACTTCCCCCACTGAGTTCTATTGCCAGAACAGCACTTTAGTTCTTATGGGAATGGCACACAGAGTGTCGTTCATATTGAGCTTCTGAGTTTCTGAGAGGGGAATATATAGAAAAATATCCAATATTGAAAAGTACATCCAAAATTTATTCCCATGTTCCTGAGCTCAGAGAGCAGTCAATATATATATAGGGCCAGTAACATAGGGTTTGGACTGAAAACCAGATGGCAGAGGTCACAAAGGATTCTGTAGTATCAAGCCGGAGCAACTGGAGGCTTACATTACTATCAACCCAAAAGGGAAGATGCAAACAAAAGGGGGTTTGAAGGCAGCCTTAGGACATGGTTTTAAATGTGGTATGTTAGACATATATGTGAGATATTTAAGTGGAACTGTATAAGGAATGGATACATGAGTCAGGTTGCACGGGAGAGGACTAGAGGAGAGAAACACTTGTGGTTAGTGTATGGACCACATTTAAAGCTACAAATTACTGGTTGTAGGCATGTATAAATAAAGTCTTGGGAAGAAAGCTGAATAGTTTCAATGATAGGAAATCAAGGTGAAAAGGCAGATGTAGAAATGATTACCAGGAAAGAACAAGCAGTGAGGTCTGGGGTAAATCAATGCAATGTTGAAATCAAGCCAGAAGGTTTCTTAGATTCCTGGTTAGAGGTCAATACCACAAGCCATACAGCTTACTCCTTAGATTTGGTCAGGTCTCCAATAATAACGACTTCAATTAAGAGCAATTTCAGTGCATACATGAAGTGAAAAGGCTAGTCAGAGTAAGCTAGAGCAACAAAGAGAAAGGATTAGTGGCTGGTTTGAAGGTTACTCAAAGTAGGACAAAAGAATTAATTCATAGCCCTGAAGTTGGAAGGCAAAGGAGAAGCTGTCTTGTTTATGCTGACATTAGAGATACATCATTGGCTCATGGTCCAAAGGGATGGTTTATTAGTGAAGGGGGGGATTAGCAGGGAAATGAGAGTGTAGTCTAAGAAAAGCAAAGTAAACGTGTGTTAAGTGGTAGAAATGCTCTGAGTACCTAGACATGGATGCAGAGTTCATGGACGTCCCTTCTCTCAATTCCATCTTTCAGTAAACTGACATCACAGTTCACAGAGTCGAGTACAGGTAGTGTTAGAGTTTTAAAAGCAGTAAATTTTTTGTCTAAGAATTTAAGGAACCAAGCAGAGTTTGGGAAACATAATAGTGACTGGGGCTGTTGGATACTTATAAGGCGAACTGATGGCTATACAGTGTATCACTTCAACCTGTAAGTAGATTTCTTTTTATTCATTCATTATTGTATGGGATAAGTGAAGAAGTGAATAAAACGCCACTTGTTATTTTGGTAAAGATAAGAGAGGATGAAGGAATTAGGAGTGAGTGTGGATGGAGGAAAAGCAACTTCTAGTTACCACAAGGATTGAGCTGATTAAGAAGGAAAGAAAGTATAGGTGATTTGGTATGTGACACAAAAACTAATCATGTTTATAAACTGGTAATCCTAGCAGGATCAGTGTGGAATCAGAGAAGTCTGTAAACATAGGGAACTTCAAGCAGTAAGAATAGAATATATGGGACCTGAGAGATGATTCAGTGGTTAAGAACACAAGCCGTTCTTCTAGAGGATCAGGGTTCAACTTCTATTCGGCTTATGATGGCTCACGTGTGTATGACATGTATCATACACAGACATATATGATGAATAGGAGTCATGACAATGATGTTATGGAGAAGTTATAGTTCCTGATGATGCTAAGGACTAGGCTCTGGCTATGGGACTGTGTAGTTTGGACCAGATGGTGAGATAAGGTTCCTGCAGAAGGCTAGGATGTTGGAAGAGCCATTTATTCACACCCTTAAAATACCACAAATAAAGGCGGGGATTGCACTGGAGGAAGAGACAGTATTCCAGATCATAAAGCTAAATTCTAACACATAATGGGAATAAGAGTAACCTAATATCACCGGATTCATTTCAGGATATATTTTCTATTTCATTTCCTTCCTCAGATGTGTGACCCAAATGAAGAATTCATTACTTCTGCAAAATACTATTCCCTCTATTAAGTCCCTTACACTATTATACCAATAACATGTTTATGTTTCATTTTCAAATACCCCATTAAGATACCAGAACATTAAATATAAATATTAATTAGAAATATGAAAAATGAATAAATGCATATGGAACATGAAGCTTGAGAAATTAAATATGGATTATTTCTTCCATCAGCACTACTCAGTGATAGGTTGGCTTTAGAAAAATAGTGTTCCTTTGTGACACTCACAATGGTTAAAATTTAAATTCTACTCGAATTCACTTGCAACTATAGATTGGAGTGCCTGTACTTCATAGGCATAATGCAGATGTTCATGCACATTCAGTATGGTAATTGAAGCTTCTTCCTACCACGCTTTATAAAATGTTTGTCACAACACAGGGACACAGCATCAGCTTGACACTTCTCTGAAATCTCTGGTGTCTATAAATACCATCAGTACAGTCATACGTTCATTTCATAATCTCCCCCCTTCCCTGCACTGGCCCTGTGTTATATTTGCTATCTGAAACCACAGATGCTGAATCACATCACTAATTTTCATTCCACAGGTTACTCTGGGATTGTTATTTTATCATGAGTCTCATTATTCGGTGACGGGCATTTCCAGAAGGGTTAATGCTTGCTGAATTGAATTTCATGGCTATCAAAGTGCAGACACTTCTTAACCTCCGCTGTCGTGGTGACTTTTTTGATCCTTAGAGGCCTTGAAGTAACAAATGAATTTTCAGAAATTAAATTCTTCCTCATGTTTTTGCCTTTGGACTTACCAGTAAACACATAAAGGCTAACACAAAGATTTATTGGAAAAACAGGAATGCCTCTATTTGCAAGTCTAATAAAATTTCTTAAATTCTTTCCCCAACTCATGACAATATAGTTTTCTAAGATGTTTCTTGGGTCCTCATGAAGAGTGAGTAGGACTTTATTATACACAATAAATATATACATGATAAAATTATATTAAATGCTTTCTATATAACCTTAGGCTTATATGAATTACTGGAAAAATACTTGGCTCATGCTGTAAATGCCCTTTCCCACAATCAAAACTCTGATAACTCTTCCTGGGAGATTTGCAATTTTTCTTATATCAAATATATATATCAAATATATATATAATAAATATATATATCAAATATATAATAAATATATATATCAAATATATATCAAATATATATCAAATATATATATCAAATATATATCAAATATATATCAAATATATATAAATATATATATATATATATATATATATATATATATATATATATCTTTTCAACTAGATCTTTTCCAATACGTACACTGGAGAAATGCTATAAACATCATGGAATTAAATATAGGGAAGGATTTCATTGGTTATAAATGTTACAGTAAATGTTACATCTTTGATATATCTCCAAACTCCGCACATATCTGAGGACCACTCTACTAACCATAGAAGTCTTCTGAAAAGCAAAATGCCTTAAAACAAATTACACATTCAGGTTGTGAAAGAACCGCCATTGATTGTTTTTACTCTTTCAGAGCAACAAGAAGATCATCTTAATCAGAACACCCAAATATGTGAGAAATTCTGAAGCATGAAACATAGAGTCCAACTGTGCAAAACTCACAGAGCCAACATGGTCTAGTAAAATATGGAGACTTCAAAAACTCACTTACCAGATATCTCTTCTAGGCATTGCTTAGCCGTCTTACTATAGGAAGAATCCATCTTTGTGGGACTGGTACAGGAGTCAGCAGGTGGTAAAGAGGTGCCTTCATTTTCTGAATGTGCCCTGAAGTTAACCAAGAAGACAGAGATAAACAATTGTCACTAATGAGTCATCAAAGAAATTCTTCAGCACAAGGAGAAATCAGTCTATTACAAGTTTTCAATCAAGGTCCATAACTCTTATTTTTTTTCTTTTTTTTTTTAACAAATCGGATGTTCTTCAGATACCTATCTGTATAAGAAATTAGGAACTTATTTTATATACCTGTGTGTGTGTGTGTGTGTGTGTGTGGTGTGTATGTGTATACAAATACATACATCCACACACATATACATAGCTGTATATATATATATATATATATATATATATATATATATATATATATATATACACACACACACACATATATATACAAACACACACTCATATATATATGATTATATATATATAATCTACAAGAGTGAGGAATTGACTCAGATCTCTTGGATTTTTCTTCACTTGAAAGCTTGTATCCATCAACAGTTGATTAGATTGGGTGTGGGTGTAGGAGCAAATGAAAAAAAAATATATGTGTCCATTTTATAGAACTTCTGGCTATAAAACGTTCTTGTAATCCCAGTAAAGCATTGAAACCATACCTGAAACACTTTCTAATGCCTCTGTTATAAAATGTACCTACAATAGAATGCATAAGAATTAAATAACAAATAGTCAGTGAAACACTAATGTAGTTATGATGATGATCTAAGGATTCTGGGACATTGAAGCAAGTCAGAAAGAAACACTTTCACTGATCTCCCACGGCCTTACATTTGTGCGCATATAAATAGTGTCCAAGGAAATGTAGTTAAGAAGTAAAGGATTGTGTAATAAAATGGAATGTGGTCGCCTTAGGAATAATATACTTTTGATATTCCAGTCTTACTTTATGCAGTTTCCTTCCTCTATACACAGGTGAGAATTGTAGGGATCTCTTGAAATAGATACAAATTGGACATGAATTTGATTCCAAAGCTCATGTTTGAGAAAGTCACAGCAGGAGCCACTGAAACACAGAAGTCAAGCTGGCACATGCTGCTGGACTATGTGCTTCTCAGAGATTCTCTTTGCCATACTTTAAATTCCATTTATAGCTCTGAGAATAATGCATAGCAAGACATTCATAATTATATCTTAGCTTAAGAACACCTATAGAAATACTTGTCTGTGAACTAAAATGTCAGTATACCTCTGAGTCACATTTTAACTAATCTACGGCTATTATCCTAAATCGTCGTTTTGAGAAAAATAAAATGTGACTGTTGATCATTCGAGCTAGCTCACATTTACGCAACACCTTGGGGTGAGGTCAGCAATCTCAGTACTTCAGAGGTACAAGAACATCAGGAGTCTAAAGCTAAACTGGGACATATGCTGAGCCCCGCAGAGGACAGCAGGGAGAGGTAGAGGAAAAGATCAGATGTGAAGGAATGAATGAGATGGCTCAGTCTGTAAAGTGCTGGCCACACAACCATGATCTGTGTTTGCATCCCAGCATCCACATAACTCTCTAGATGCAGTTATATGTCTGTAATCTCAGAGTGAAGAAGGCAGAGGTAAGCAGCTCACTGGAGCTCACTAGCCTGCCAATACAGCTGAATTAAAGGAGCGCCATGTTCTGTTGAAGATTCTGTCTCAATATGTAAAGTAGCTAGTAATCAAGTACCCGATGTTAACCTCTGACCTCCATTTTAAGGCATCACATGCAAGTACATATGTACACAATGGATGCACATGTACTTATGCTTCACACATATATAATATCACATGTGCATGTATACATACACACATGCATGAAAATATATCACATATTTAATTGGCAGGTGTAAAAGTTGATAAGCTTGGTATGATTTTTAAGAAATGATTTAAAGCTGTTTCATCCTTGGATAGATGTGTCATATATAGGAAGTAAAAATCAAAAGAGAAACAAAGCCAGAGTTGTATCCTCCTCACATCTTTGTCTATTTTGTCTGAATAAGAAGGCAAAAGCCCTCTTGTGTTTTCTAGGGTTTCTGCTTCCATGTTTAACAAGTTTAAATAGTGAGTGTGGAGGTGTCCTAAAGTCATTGAAGAAAGCTGCCTGGCTTCTGTCCAAGCAGTGCCAAACAGACACCCAGCTCGACAAACTGGCTTTGACTCAAGACTGGCTTAAAAACCCTGCAGGTTTACTATTCAGAGACTTGTCTCCCAGAAGCTGAGTTACCTTTTCTGTTGACTGAAATGACTGTCTATAAAGTCCAATGCTAGTTGTTTCCTATTACATCAGCACCAATAGCTGTCATAGGAGGCAGTAGGTGTGATCGTAATAACTTGTAAAAATTCAGCGTCACTCTGGGAAAGTCTTTATGGAACGTGAGAATATTTAGAATGTTGAGCGAGCAGAGATTTTGCTCTACCCAAAGCAGATATTAGAAAGCATGTAGGAGCTGATGACTGTGGCTCACTTCCTCACTTTACGAATTGGTTATTCAGCTCCGTTGTCTATGCCTCTATTGTCCCTTATCTAAGACATTTATAAAGAGTCTTCATATTTCTACTTACAGACTTTCCAATTGCTTGTGTTAGTGTGGGAGTAGACTTCCAGTTGATTACCCTTTGGTGTCTTTTTAGTTTAAGGCACAAGAGAATATTGTTTATATTCTACCTCTTTGGTGGCTATGCTCTGGCATTCTCCACACGAGTCATTTACAGAAGCCATTATATGGAAACAGATTAATTGTTAAAAAGAACATAAGATACTAAACCCACATCATTTTCAAAGAACTTGGAAGCTCTCCTTGGTTTATTTTCAGAAGTGGGTCAGCTCAGACATCTCTGTTCCATGCATTTTATAAAACTGACAAATATCGACTTCTTTCTCTATTTACCATAGTACTGGAACTAGATTTTGGCTCTGATCTATTGGGATGTAATCAACACTAATTACTAAAGTTTTGCCTTTTATACACATAATCAAAGAAATTAGCCAAGGTTCTTGACAATTTCCAAATATTCTCTATTTTGGGAACGATTATATACCAGTGGAATAAAAACATTTGGGTCTTATCATGAAACTATTGATGAGGACTTCAAAATTTCACGGGAACACTTTGACACAGTGAGTACTGCAGAGTATCCCTCGCTGGTCCACACACCACAATCTGACATGTCGACAGAGCACAGTACATGTACCTACTGAAACTATGACCAGGAGCTTAGAAAATACTGTTTACCTTATGTAAAGTCCGAGTTTCCCAGGTCTAAAAGATGTTACTAGAAGTTGTAGAACTAAGAAATCTAAATCTCAACAATGATTAGCGCAAAATTAAAATTTCCATTTTTATGAATTTTCTATACAACAGGTATTGGTCTTGTGTAATATCTATGCAACAATAGCCAACTTCATTCCAATTCTACAAGTTGGGTACTACAAGCAAACAAATTACAGTTTAAGCTGTCTGACCATTGACCAAGGCAGCCTGTGTGTGTTTAACCAATACTCAAACTCTACTGCCTGTAAATGGTGACTATTAATCACTACTCTAACAATGTTACTGCATTCATAATCCATGAAATAAAATCAGACTCTATTAGTCCTTACTGGACACTCAGTATTTTATTTCAACTTCCTTCCGCTAGAACATCAGTCTAAAAGAGACAGTACTGAATGTGACAGTGTCAATTTATGTATTCTAAATGTTACATTTTATTGGCCATTTAAGCAATTTGATAACTCATGTTAGGTGCTATCGAATTGGACTTTTGTAAAAGTGAATACTTTTATATTGACCTACATATAACAGTGCATAATTTGTGATGTAAATGCATATGTATATTTGACCATTTAGACAACCTAGAAGAAGTAACATGGTTTTAAATATAATTCTCCATGAAAAGAAACCAGGGCTCACTGAATAACAGATGAAGCTAATTCAGGGAATGCACAAAATGAGTCAAACGAACATTAAACCACACAAAAAAGAGTGTGGAAAAGTGGAAATGCTTGTGCAAAAGTCATACGGAGCAGCCTGAGGGGTTGCCCAGTGTCATAAGTCATAAGGAGATTTTAAATACAAGTAAAATATGTTGGCAATGTATTATATCTCATGAAATAAAATAGGAGTCTATTCGTCCCTACAGTATGGATGGACAGATAAAAGAGAGAAACCATTTTCTTAAACATGAAATACAAACAGATGAAAAATAGAATTATAGAATATTTTATAATTATTAGAATATAATTTTAATTCAGACATGAAACTTCAAAGGATGCTGTAAGCTTTGAGATAATGGAAATTAAGAACAATGGTTTGTTTGTTTTTTGTTTTTCCAAAGTTTTAAAATATTTCCTCCACAAACGTTTATTAAATGTAAATGGAATTAATTTTAAAATAGAAAACTATAGGGAATATGACCTTGACCTTACAGAAGCAAACAAATCTTATGTCAGAATAATAGCAAACATAAGTAATCAAATAGTACCTCTAGAGTAAGCAATGGGATGAACATAGCATTGACTGTGTGACACTGGAGGAAAATAAGCCCATTTGTCTAATGATGGGTAAATATCAGACAGAGCCAGATGAAGGAAGAATATTGGAAAGTGGCCTTTAAACTATCAGTGTCAGAAAAAAATCAAGGAAAGAGTGTAAGTAGAACAGGCTCCTAGGAAGATATGACTACCGTGTAGAACATTAATTTTTAAATTGCTTTAAATAGTGCCTTGGGGATGACTAATACAATTAAAGAGTGCTTTTAGTCAAACACACACACACACACACACACACACACACACACACACACACACAGAGGGGGGAGGAGGAGGGGAAAGGGAGAGAGAGAAAAAGCATTGACATTACCTTAAGTTTCCTAAAGATTTAATTTTTTTTCCAGATTATCTGAAAGTAAAACTCAAAAGCCAAATACAAGAAAGGTAGCCTATACCCCTCTATGCTTAGAAAATGTGAGCTTACAGCAGGGTTCAATACGATAGTATTTCTTCTAGTAGCAGGTCTGTATTTCATCTTTAAAACACTGCAGGGTAAGGGCATTTAGACTCTTCCCCAATGCAGAAAATATATCGCGCCGAGCAAAAGACAGGCTTGCGAGGCAGGAATTCAATAGTCTTTAGTGTGTGCTGATGACCAATTATGCCCCATTCACATAAATCTACCACTGCAGTAGAATCTGCAGCGGTTGGCCTGAGGACATACAATGCGTTCTCTGAAAGACAGTTATGCGCTCCACATTTCAATCTTTGTAAACTCACAGCTCCTCCTACACAACTTGTCATTGAACAAATAACCTGAGCGTCAACACTGTGAGCACCTTAGAAACCAGTGCTTCTCATTCTTTGCCTTTCAGAATCTAGCTTATTCAAATGACCATTCCCCATAGAACTTCCTAGGAGAATCTGGACTGGATATCTTACAACCCAAATTTCACCTAACAGTCTATGATGCTGTTTCAAGAGTGATACTAACTTACATTATAAGGAAAAATGCTTGCAATAATAATTCATTGACAGAATTTTATAGAGAGTGTTACAGAGGATACAATGTATATTTAATACGTAGATTTGCAACACTCAGTGATTTTTTCCTTTCTTCCTTAGTCACATGTTACCTGCTGGTCTAAGGGATATTTTTCTCTTCTGAGAATTGTTCAGGCAGCTCCTGCCTCAGTCCCTTTCCTTGTATGAGCCTCTATTATATTTCACATATCATTTTATTGGCATTTAATATAAATGGAAAGAAAGTGAAGGATGTAGGATTAAAAATAGTTGATGAGAAAGGTTAACAGTTTTTAATTTCTTTCCTGTGGCTCATAATATATTCAAGAATCATTTCTTGTGAATTAGCTAATAGTTGTACTATTTTTTTCTTACATAATGTTTCAAATATTGGAGCATAGGTGTGAAGTAATACATTCAAAAATATGGACAAAAATATGGCAGATGGAAATGACAGTTTTTAGATATTTAAAGGAGACTATGGGTTAATTTTGAAGTCACAGTCAAGGTAGCCATTTATATTATATATATTTAATACTTTGGAGGGCATAGTGTCTCCTCTCACCAATAGCACAGTAACTAAGACAAGGATAAGAGAAAATAATTTACCCAGAACATTGACAAATAGAGACAGTGGAAGTCTAATTCATGCGGGTTTAGAGTAGTAGCTCTTAACCTGTGAGTCGACACCTCTTGGAGGTCTCATATAAGATATCCTACATATCAGATATTTACATTTCAATAAATAACAGAAGCAAAATTACATTTATGAAGTAGCCACAAAATAATTTTATGGTTGGGGGTCACCACAGCATGAACTGTATTTAAAGGGCCACAGCATTAGGAAGGTCGAGAACCACTGTTTTAGAGAAAAATAAGGACAGTATCAGGAATTGGATTAGATGACACTCTTACAATATTTTACACAAAGACTTGGCTTTATGTTGCCCATGACCTGAAACTTAAGTGAAACTGAGTTTTTTTGGCACAGGAAATTTAAAGCAGGTACTGACAAAGAGGCTATAACAGTTAAAGACATCACTACCACTGGAGAGCAACTTCCTTGGCTCTAATGAGACAACAGAAAAGATTCATGAAGTCAAAACCATACGCAGCTCAGGAGAAGTCAGAGGATTTAAAGTATAAATGGAAGTCCTACACTGAAGGAGTTACCTGATTCTTAAAACCAACTCCCTCTATATTACAGACAGATTGCTACATTTTTGCAATGTGCTAGGGTGGGTGGGTGGATGTAAATACACATTGAGTGATAGCTAGGAGGAAAGTGATTTTTGTGAAGCTTAGGAGAGATCCAATAGATGATTGTATGAGATAGAATTGGATACAGATTATCCTCAATTTACAAATACCACCACAACTTAAAACTGTGAGGTCAAAACACATTAAATACAGCTGTAGATATACTGTACATTGTTACCATTCACTGAGGAGATCTCATAGCTAATGGGGAAATGTAGTTTCTGGCTACTGCAGTTTCATTGAGAATACTGTGCTGTACATCTCTCCTCAGAAAAGGATTAAAGTCTGAACCATACAAAGTACAGTTTGCGTTGGATGGCACATCACTTTTATATTATTATCACATCCAAAATAACTGGGGTGAACCATTATAAATCAGCGCTCTCTCTATATATATAATTATATTTGCAAAAGTTCACATTTTGGCAATTATGTACGGTGTGACTACAAAGGACCCTGAAGTAAACTGGAGAGACTCGCTGGAGATTTGGTGAGAATCAGTAAGTAGAAATAGGAAGAAATAGTTGATTCTAGTGATGTTTTGAGAGAACTGGTGGGACTAGCTAAAAGTTGGATGATTGGGGGGGGGGGCGACTAAAAGAACAGAATATCGACTTTTCTTCCCATTTGTTTCCTGTGGTCCTCCAACCACATGGGCACTAATTTTGATGAGAATCTCTTTGGATGTTTTAATTATTAGAATGTATGTGGCACTTTCCAATTTATTCCTTTGTCCCTTGTAATCTGGATTGGAAAGTTGCCCAATACCAGATTTAGAAGATGGCCAAGCCTTCTTCCTTACACCTGACAGTATCCAAGGTTCCCTTTAAGGCTCACTTCTTACCTTAACTTCTCTGTTAGGCATTAATTGGCTACACTCTCTATTAAGAATTTAAAATAACTCCTCAACATTGATACTAATACAATGTAATTTTATACCAGCAACATCTTACATGTTTCAATCTATTTTTTCCACGTCCCTTATCTTTGTTTCACCACTGTTAGTCATCTAAAGTATTAACCATGGATATATAAAGGGAATCATGTGTGGGGACTCCCTTTCATCTAACTTCTGTCAATTTATTATCTTGCCATCTCCTAGATGTTTCTGTAGACAAAGTAACACTTTGTGTGTGTGTGTGTGTGTGTGTGTGTGTGTGTGTGTGTGTGTGTGTGTGTGTGTGTGTGTTTTGAGACAGGGTTTCTCTGTATAGCCTTGGCTGTCCTGGAACTCACTTTGTAGACCAGGCTGGCCTCGTACTCTGCCTCCTAAGTGCTGGGATTAAAGGTGTGCGCCACCACGCCTGGCTGACAAGGTAACACTTATAAAGGCAGGTTATTTCCTTTTTGAATAGCTGTGATAGTTGAGAACCTCTTCTGTTGAACTTAGAATGTAGGTTAAATTTTCTAGCTTTTAATATTAGGCTTTTTTTTCTGCCAATCATGTGAGTAAAGATTATAATAACATTAAACTATTCAATACTTTGTGAGAACAATCAAGTTACTAATGATAAGTGAAATATGTGATACCAGATTAGCAATTAGATTGTACAAAATCCTTTAACTATCCTAACCTAACATTGTATTCATGGAACTCTGAATGTACAGTTGGGTTAGAGAGGGTGTTATGAAGCATGTATTGGTGTTCCACTAGGAGTGGTAATTAAAAAAAAAGTGTCCTGGTAGCTTTTGCCAACTTGGCATAAACCAGGAAGAAGAAACATCAGTGAGAAAAAGCACGCTTCAGATTGGAGTACAGGCAAGCCTGTGACTTGTGATTAATAATTGACTTGGAAGGGCCCATCACATGTAGGAAGTACCCCTTTTATTGGCAGATGATTCTGAGTTGTATAAGAAACAAGGCTAAGCAAGGCATGATGAGCTAGCCAGGAAGGAGTGTCCCTCCATGGTTTGTGCTTCAGTTCCTGCCTGCAAGGTCCTACATTCCTTGACTCCTTGATCTGAATTTCTCAGGGATAGACTCTTACCTGGAAATGAAACATGAAATGAGCCCTCTCCTCCCTAATTGGTTTTGATCATGGAGATTTATCCTAGCAATATTAACCTAACTCAGACAATAAGAAAAGCCTACATCAAGAAGAGAAAGGGAAATTAAATCACCCTCAGCACAATAATTTTCTAATTCTATATAGGTTACCTAAGTATGTAAATATTATATTTTGTACATTTTTATTCATATGAAAGGTGTGTATTATGCAATTTGTAGTAAATTAAAAATTCATGCTTATTTATTATAAATGATTTTTTGAGGTGTATACTTTCTTCTACGCTAGGCTTCTCACAGTCATTCAGTTCCCCTAACTTCTCACTTAAGTGTTGGGATCCACAGATATTCACTACCATGCTCCACGTACAAGTGATTAAGAAATCTGAAAATGTATTACTGACATTTTCCTAGTAAGAATTTTCTGGTAATAAATGCTCTTTTTTTTTTTCCTCCACATAGCAGAAAGAACTGACAAGCAGAGGAGAATGTGTCCTCACGTTCAGGCTCACTGAACATAAAATGTGGGCAGCCAGTCAGAGTCTGTTTTAGAAGCAAATTTTGCAGGCTCTGTGAATTTCTGAGATCATTACTTTTCTGAATTTAAATCACTGCTCCTCCATTTCTGATAAGTATGGATACTGTCACATACTCATGGATTTGTGGTAAAGTTTATGTCAGGAAGTGAATATCAATCTTGTAACATGGATGAATTCAGTAAGCAAGCACTTTACAGATGATATTTTAAAAGATGATACTACCATTATAAAATCATAAATCGTAAGTATTATCATATCTAAATTTAACAACTCCTATAAACCATGTCAAAGGGTTTCTGGGAGTATTCTTACATAAATAGGGATAGTTAAAATGAGAAAGGACATGTAGTTCTACACTCAAAATATCATGAATCAGGAATATAAGCATCTTTCACTCATGGCAGAAAAGCATGAGTATTTAAAAATCTAACTTTAGAGGATATAATTTTATTATTTATAAATTGTGTGATAACATTTCATAGTTCTGCCATGTATGGATTACTATACAATGTGTTTTATTCATTCTATTTATTTTAACTATTTTATATTACTGATAATAACCTAAGTATAATAATTAACATGAATAATGATGGTTTGACATGGAACTGCTTCCTTCAATCTTTTAAAAAAGCTAGCCTACATGAGTCATTGAAACCCAATATTGAGTAGAATCATATAAGGTAGCTTTGATTATTTCATCTCCATTTCACAGACTGGAAAACTGAAGTTCAAAATCCTTAAGTATGTTACTAGAAGTCACATGACCAATCATTGGTGGTGACCAATGTGGCTCTAAGATCTGTGGCCTCAAGTCTGTTGGGCCATGTTTCTAAATAACAGTAATGCAAGATTGTATCAACTCTCTGTGTTCCTAGCTAGTGGGCCATGACACCACACATCTATAACATTTTCTTTAAAGGGAGAAATAAAAATTTCAAAGTATATGGAGAATCTGTTTGGGTTACATAGCACACCAGCAAGTACTACCAGCTAAGCTGCGATCCTTGATCCTTTCTTATAACTGTATACAAGTGGAATGGAATATTATTCAAATATAAGAGAGGAGAAAGCCTGTCATTTGATGTATAAGGGATGTATCTGGAGAGCAAGAAGGTGCAAAAAGTAAACCATTTTCTTTCCTGCATTTGAGGTTAAAAAAATGGGAGGAGTGGGGGAAGCTGATCTCAGAGAACTAGAGAGTAGTCATATGTTAGTGGCAGGGGTAGTTTTGGGAACTATTGTTCGGGGACACAAATTTTGTTTTTAATAGGAGATATAAGCTTAGGAAACCTACAGTTTAGTACAAGATGGTGATTCTTTGCGGTAATAATGGAATGCACACGAATTCCATGGAAGGGGTATGAAGTATGCTCATGACACAAGTGGTAACTGTGTGTGAAAGCATGTAGATTAGATATTCTTATTCATTTTATATGCAAAATGATGATATATGTGGTAACTGTATTTAACTTTAGGTATATATTTTAAAAATTGAAGAATTACCACCAAAGAGTTCTGTGTCTCGTATAGTTAAATTCAGTAGCAATATAGAGTAAAAATAGGCTACTTTGGTAACTGTCTAGTATTCTGTATATTTCACATATCCATATCTGAAATTATATCTATAATTATGTGTTTGAAATAAACAGTTTATAATGCATGCCCAATATACAAAGTTGCAATACAGGTTATCTCAAATGTTAATCAAAATTAAGAGTACTGAATCACACTAGCTGTGATCACACACACCACTAATCCCAGCCTGGTCTACAGAGTGAGTTCCAGAACGGCCAGGGCTACTCAGAGAAGCCCTGTCTTGGAAAGAAAAAAAAGAAGGGTCGAATAAATAATTATATTTTTAAATGGAATCCACAGAAGTTTCATTTGCTTAATTTTTATCACAATAAACCTATAAGACTGTGCCACTTGCAGAGATAAGCTGGATGAATATGTAAGTGTAGCTATTCATTTTCATTGACAAATAATATTTGATTTAAAAATGGACTGATGTCAAAAACCAAATTAGAAAATGATTGATGTCTTTGAAAAAAATACTTAAAGTGCACACATGTGCTGAGTATGATATATTTAAAGCTCTGTGCTTTTCTTAAATCATTGAAATGTGGATTTTGATTAGCCAGTTGCAGACTTTGGAATGAGAACCAAATGACTCTCCTGATCCAGGTACAAAGGCTTAAATACACTGCTGCTGGAGTTGGAATAGCAATAAATACAAGGGCTGTCATATTCTCCACCCCAATCAAATTTAAAAATGTAACAATTAGAAATTATCCTTAATGAGTGTATAGGTACTTGGAAAAATTTGGTTCTTTCAAGGGAAAAATAAGCAATTTACAATTCTTGGTTTTATTTTTAAAAGCCATATATCCTGTACATTAATAAATATTTCACTGCAGTCTTGACTCTGTGATAATTATAGGAAGTATTGCTTCCTGTTCCTAAAATATCTCATATCCATTAAGTCTGACAACCTCTCAAAAGGATGGGACCAGAGCAGACATTATTCTTCCCTTGGTAAGGTCTTTACTAATCAGAGAGTGAACTAAATTAGGCTTATAAAAGTGACTGACAGAACTCTGATTGATGAGGCAAGTCACAGCACAAGAAAAATCAGCTTCTTTGGTAACTATATAGTAATATGTACATACTTTAGATATAATACATAATTGTGTTTGATGTATACAGTTTAGAATGCATACCCCCTGTGCTGGCTGGTATTGTGTGTCAACTTGACACAGGCTGGAGTTATCACAGAAAAAAGAGCTTCACTTGGGGAAGTGCCTCCATGAGATCCAGTTTTAAGGCATTTTCTCAATTAGTGATCAAGGGGGAAAGGCCCGTGTGTGGGTGGTACCATCTCTGAGCTGGTAGTCTTGGGTTCTATAAGAAAGCAAGCTGAGCAAGCCAGGGGAAGCAAGCCAGTAAGTATCATCTCTTCATGGCCTCTGCATCAGCTCCTGCTTCCTGACCCTCTTGAGTTCCAGTCTTGCATCCTTTGGGGATCAACAGCAATGTGGAAAGTGTAAGCTGAATAAAACCTTTCCTCCCCAAGTTATTCTTGGTCATGATGTTTGTGCATGATCTGACTAAGACACCCCCAAACTGCAAAATATGAATATACTACTTATATAATTATTTTTATCTACAAACTTATATTTAGTAGTAGGAATTTAACATAACATTTATTTTGTGAATGCTTTACCTTATAAAAAAAAATTTAGTGACTTACACTATACTAAAATGTAGAACAAATATATCCATTACCTTTGTTATTATTTTAAACTCTACTAACAGCTAAAGGATATGAAACTAAGAAATTTTTAAGTGACTTGTTTAAACTGAGGAGCTGTCAAATGGTACAGCTGGGAATTCAGTGTATATGTGTATGCTCTTGGGGCCAACTATTTTAATCATTACACTTTATCCCATGACAACATGACAACAAAAAAATTGATTATCAGTGCCTTAAATCTGAGAATTATTTTAGGAGACATCTTGTGCTAATAGCAGTCTCCAGTTGCCAGTCATAACAGAGTAGTATAATGACCAACCATGAGAAATGTATGCCGCCTGGATTCCATCCTGCCATTAGCAGGATGGAAGTTAATTTTTTGAAGGCCCCCAGCTTAAGACAGAATAAGGCCTGACACATGGGAAGGTTTCTGCAGACTAAGCTTTTGCGCCAAACTCTAGTTTGTAGCTTCAAAGAGAAACGTTGTCAAATGCCCATTTAGCTTAATGTTACATCTCTAAATATGAAGATCTGTGAACACAGGCCCACAGAGGCCACCTCACCTGTAAATGAACGGAGCCACCGTGGCTGTGTTGGGATGACTATGCTGTTGCTGCTGAGGAAGCTGGACGGCTCCATTGCCAGGGCTCTGTCCACTACTGTGTGCTACCTGCATAACACAGGAGCCGGAGGGAGATGCTTGCCCAGCTTCTCGGCCATCCAGAGGAGCAGAGAGGCTGGGCGTGCTTGCTTTCTCTGTTGTGATGGCCTTTGGGAAGGCCTGAGAAGAGCTTCCCTTGCTAGTCCTGAATTTCTCAGACTCTTTACTTGCTGCGCTGCCAGGTGAAATCGTTTGCTTTGGCGTAGGCACCTTTGAGCCTGGCTTTGGAATTCCACTGGACGATGGAATTAAGCTTTCTTTCTTGGCCGCTGCAGTCTTGCTGCCCTTTGGGATCAAGCTTGCTATTTTAGAAGTCTTTTTCGGAGCTGCCTCCGTTGTCACCTGGTCCTTCTCTTCTTTTCCCGACTTCTCAGCACAGGCTTTATTCTTGTCCCTGTTCTTTTCCTCTTTCTCTTTTGGCTGCAGCAAAGACTTTTTATTGCTGAAATTTTTGCTTCCTGCTTTCGGAGGGGTTAATTTAGGTGACACTTTGGGGCTGCTGTTTGTTGAGCCACCGCTATTCAGACCACTGTTAAAACCTTCCATTTCTCCTGATTCAGAAAAGGCATCATCTTCTCTCCCACCATCGTTAGGTCCGGAACTGGAAGCCTGAGGGGGCCGTAGTGCTGTCCGGGCATTAACCAGCTTGAATTTTTCAAGCATAGATTTCTGTCCCGAAGGAGCGCTTTTGACCCCTTCTGTGACAGGGGGCTTCAGTCTGTCTGAAGATGGTGTGGGAGACGTGGCTGGGCTTGGTTGCTTCACTGTCAGCATGGTAGAGGTGGCGCTGTGCTTGACATTCATGGACTTGCTGCGCCAGGGCTTGCTGGCACTCGGGGAAGGGATGGCTGAGGCTGGGGGTTGCCCAGAGGTGCTGGGAGGCTGTGTGTTTCCATTTATACCTGAAGATGGTTGAGGTCCTTTGGGGGAGTCTGCACATGGATAAGAAGAAAAAAAATAGAAAGATTAATTTGTCCTGGTCACTTATAAATCACCATTGCACTTTTTTTTTTCTTTCCTTCAAATAAACAGGTATCTCTATGTCGGTGTGTGGGTATGTATATATGAGTACAAATACCAGCAGAGGCTAGAAAAAGGAATCAGGTTCCCTGGCACTGGAGTTTCTGGTGGTGGTGAACCAGCCAATATGTGTACTGGGATTCATGTCTTCTGCGAAAGTTTCATATATTCTTGGCCACTGAGCCATCTCTCCAATCGCACATATTTCCTAAACACATACATATTTCTTCTGAACTGAAAAATGACATGGAGCATTAATTACTTCTGTGTCATGATTTTCACTCTTTATAATTTGTTTACTCTTTGAAAGACATCAATTTCAGGGAGCAAACTAAATATACACTCAAGTCACTCATATCAAATGAAATTTAGGTGGGGCAGTGGTGGCGCATGCCTTTAATCCCAGCACTTGGGAGGCAAAGGCAGATGGATTTCTGAGTTCGAGACTTTTGTGGGGGTCTACAGATGAGATCCAGGGCAGCCGGAGCTATACAGAGAAACCCTGTCAAAAAACCAACCAACCAACCAACAAACAAACAAACAAAAAACAAACAAACAAACAAAAAACACAAATAAAATGTATTAGCTCTAAGTATTTATATACTTGAAGATAAATATGACGGTATCCCTCTTCCAAGAAATTCTTTGCTATTCAGTTTATTCTAATAAGTGAATGTATTGCATTGCTTGTGAAATGGAGATTTTTTTCTAAGTTGAAACAGTATTAGCTACTTGTTATCTGACTAAATGTGATTTATGATGTAGCCTTTAAATTAACTGTATTTATTAACATAAACTAACCACTAAAGTTATATTTTGTGGTGTGTGTTCATGTGTATGTGTGTCTGTATGCATGCTCATGAATGCACACATAAACATAATTTCTGGAGTTGCTTTCTTACCTAATCTGTTCTGAGACAGGATATTTATGTTTCTGCTTCTTCGTGGTAGAGTTTTAGCTAGCCAGGGTGAGCTATTAGGTGGCTTTTCCATCTCTTATTCCCTTCTACCTTTCTTCTAGATGTAGAAGTGCTAGGATTGCAGATGTGTGTTAGTGCATTTCGCTTTCTGAAGGGGCTCCAGTATCTAACTCAGGTCCTTGTGATTGCATTGTGTGTGCCTTTATATACTGAGATACCTCCCCAGATTCAAACTCTATTTCTGTTTTAAATTCATGATAATCCTGAGACAAGGGTATCTACTATCATCCACACTTTACAGATCCCCCAAAGACCTTCTATTATCTGTCTCTCAGCATACATTTGCATGTTTACTGATTTTACAAAATTACTGTCATTCTACCCTGCTTTTTCTAGGAATATTAACCAATTTGATTAAATTCCTTCTATCTACAGAACCTAGTCTAATTATATCATCTGTTAGTATTTACTGAGTGGCATCTGGATTTAAGGCACTCTTGGTATAATCATATTAGAGTAAAGAAAAGGCACATAAGGCAAACCTCACTGTATGGTGACATATGTCAAACACCATAAGAGCAGGGTATGTGGAAGTAATGGAAGAGATAATAAGAGTTGCCTGAGCTTACAGGAAGTGCCCAATAAAGCCAGGATAGATGACACAAGGAAAATATATAAACGCTCAAGGCAAGAGGACTACTCATGAAACATTTAGAAAGTACATATTTTTCCATTTACTTCTATTTGTAAAGACTTGTATACATATATTGGAAAACAAATTTGTGGGGAAATACAGTCACTCAAAATCCAAGCACGTTCTTCTTGAAATACAGTTTAGAGGACCATGAAAACATCACCCTGACTTATCGAACTCTAACACCTTGACATCAAAAGCTATTTGTGGCACTTTCCATTCTACAAGGAAAGTAACGGTAACATTTCTAAATAACCGTATGGAATAGCTCTTCACTTTATTATTTCACAACATCCCTATAAGGTGGGAGGAGCTTATGTTTCTAGTTCAGCAAACTCAGTGAGTCTTAGTAGCACAGTCAGCAGTTTCCCACAAACAAGGGCTCCTGCACTGTGGAACCCTGTTTCTTTATTGAGTTACTGATACTTATAGCACAGTGGACCTCCTAGTGTAATGGGATCCATTGCTATCTGGACAAATTAGTACATGTGTACTTTGATTCAACAGGTCTTTCATGAGATTGAATTGTCTACATATTTAAGCTTCCAGATATTAAAATTGCTACAGGTCACAGACCATGTTTAGAGTAGACAGAATTGAATTAATTTATTTCCCTGCTTCTTATTATGATGACACCTATGTTGGCTAAATTAAGTAATGTTTCATGATTACACAGTGTTAATATGTTTGGTTTCATTGAAGTCTGAGAACCTTATTCATCTCTGAGCTCATCTGGGTATTGAGATGTTTGTGGCAAAGATTCAATAAGAACAAATAAAGCACACTATAGTTTCTAGTCCTTTTTCTCTTCATTTTAACCAAAAAAACCAAAAAACTAGTTTGGGTCTATTATATATTTGCAACTTTGTTTACAAGTCAAACGTGTCCTGGCTTTGAGGAGGTGGGAATAGTGATAAGGATAAAAAAGAGAAAGAGTAAGTCAGAATGCTTTTGAAACAGCTGATAGACAAGAAAAATGATGCTGTTCCTTTCTTAGGAAAAAAATTAAAAACAAAACAAAACAAAACAAAAAAAAAAACAAAACAAAAAAAACCAAGCTAAGAGCATTAACTAAGCAGACCATAGACGGCCAAGTACAAAAGAGGAAATTCAACATCACTACACCTCAGAATGAGACCCAGGAGACTCTAGGTTATGACATTCACACAGCACACAGTAATAGTCATGGCAACAGCTGCTGTAAAATTGGCTTCAGTTGAGTACACACATCTCAGACACTTTGCTATGCTCAGCTCTCAGCCTGTCCCCAGTCTGTCTTTATACAGCAGCAATAAGGAGGCTTGGGATTCTTTAAAAGGACAAATTACAGGTCACTGAGTATCAGGTAGATGCCCGGGTGAAGAAATCTCCCAGGACTCCTCGTGGTAGAGTACATAATGGCAGCATCCTAATAGCAGTGACTGTCACTTCTACAGAGTTGGACAAGTGGGAACCTTTGGTTCAGCCAATTATATATTCAATAGTAAATGAGCAGCCTTCACCCAGTGGTATGATTCTGAAGGTTGATAAGCTAACTCCTAACTATAAATATATCTTGATGTAGGAAAATATGACCATGTAAAGTCCTTCAAACTATTTGATTGTGCCTTGCATGTTTATGGCCTTTTTTTCTGTTTATAGTGATTGATACCTCTTATCTCTGGTCTCCAAATGACAACTTTTCTTTTAATCTTCCTCTTCTTCGATCTAGATACCAACAACCATCACCAAGTCTAATCACTAAATATTTCTTAATTTATTATTCTAACCATTTTGTAAGATTGTTTTCTAAACCTTCCCTTGTATTAAAACCCATAACACTCACTCATGTGACATTTGCCAGAATAAGAAAACTGAATTTTCTTAAAAGAAAGCATGTTGTTCTCAGTAAAACACATAGCACAACTCAGGACAGCCCAAAACACTAGATCAAACATATTCTGCCCCAATAGGTGGAGGAATTAACTACTTCTCTGTGCTATACATTTTCTATAATCCCTGAAATTCTGATGATATTTCTCACCAGGAAGCTAAATGAGTATTCATTTGAATTATATTTGCCTTCTTCACCACCGAGCAGAATTTAAATATAAATAATATTAGAGACTTTGCCCAGTCTACTACTCTACTCTGACATTTTGCTCCACATACCCTTAATATATAATATGACACCATATACTAAATTCATGGCTACAAATGATCTAAACTTAACACATCAATATCTGGCTTCCTAACCATAACAGTATCACTAAGTCGGGAGTAATTCCAATCTACTCATAAACTTAATCCATTGAAGTAAATATGGTGGTTGCAACAGTCATGGGGAGATTAGGAGTAGAACCATTGGTGAAATTCAGTGATTTAGAGCCTTGATCTACATTGTGAACTGCTACATATTCCCAGAAAACACAGAAAATATTCTAGATTTGTACATCTACTTTTCACTGCTAAGTTTCTTAGTTAGTTAAAAGAAAACTAGCCTTTTCTTTGGAACATGCTCCCTTTGGAGCAGGCAAAATGTTGATGGTAACACTAGCTCAGACACAGGACATCCTAAGCAAAGCAATTTTTTTTCAACTTTTATTAGATATTTTCTTCATTTACATTTCAAGTGTTATCCAGAAAGTTCCCTATACCCTCCCCCCTCCCGGCCCTGCTCCCCTACCCATCCGCTCCCACTTCTTGGCCCTGGCGTTCCCCTGTATTGGGGCATATAAATTCTGCATGACCAAGGGGCCTCTCTTCCCACTGATGGCCAACTAAGCCATCCTCTTCTATATATGCAGCTAGAGACATGAGCTCAGGGGGTACTAGTTAGTTCATGGTTATTCTTCCACCTATAGGGTTGAAGACCCCTTCAGCTCCTTGGGTACTTTCTCTAGCTCCTTCTTCCTTGGGAACCCTGTGTTCCATCTAATAGCTGACTGTGAGCTTCCACCTCCATGTTTGCCAGGCATTGGTATAGTTTCCCCCGAGACAGCTATATCCGGGCCCTTTCAGCACTATCTTGCTCGCATATGCTATAGTTAAGCACAGCAATCTTGTAGATGGAAAGGAACAGTGAAATTAGAGGTTTGTGGTCATAAGATTGGTAAGAATAAATACATAGAAGATCAATTTGTTTCACAACAATATACCTTTGAAAAAGGATAGAGGTCGACAAGGAATATTCAGGTGTAAACTTGTCTGTTGCCTCTATCGTGTCTCAGCGCACTGTCTCACAGACACTGATGAAATGTTTCAGCCATCGTTTTATAATGACTCAACAGAAACCCTGGATGCTATTACAGAGACACTGTCTTTTCTGCCTGTGCTTGTCAGTACCACTTGCAAAGACAGAGACCTACTTGGTGAAGAGATATGATATTTGGGGTGTGTCTACTTACCAGCCAGCTTTTTTACTATTTGCAGTAATGAATGAAATCCCTCAGTATGTGTGTGTGTGCACATAAACAGAAATGCATTTAACTAGGACCCCAGTGATATTTATTATTTCATATATGCTCATAGTTGAGCTAATATAATAGTAGAAAATGCAGATTTCAGAGGTTATGGTATTGATATATTTTATAGTAAAGAGGAGAAAAGAGCCATGGTAACTACAATAAAATTCTTAGTAATTTAAAATAATAATAATTAAAAGATATGCATCAATGCAGTTAAGAGTACTTTCTGTTTTTTGTAGATGACCCAGGTTAGGTTCCCAGGACCCACATGGCTACTCAAAGCTATCTGTAATTCCAGTTCCAGTGGTTCCAATGGCTTCTTCTGGCCTCCATAAGCACAAGGATATGCATGTGATATGTGTATCCCCATGTAGGCAAATACTCATATTCATAAAACAAAAAAAAATAAATATTAAAGCATATGCATTATCTGGGAAAGAAAAAAAAACAACAGTTTAGTTCTTTATTATTCATTTTACAAGAATTGAGAGGAAAAAAGAACCAAGCAAAAATATGCTTAAGAGGAATGTCTTATGCCTAGCTGACAATAGGTATCTGAATTTCAACAAAAAACTAATTTTAAAACTCATGGTAATTATAATGGTTTACAACATTGAGACAATGTTTACTAGATCTTTGACATCAATCCTACTAATTCCAAGTTGGGTATAAATAAAAGTCAGAAGGTTCCACACTAAAAGATGCTTGATGCTATCCTCCTTAGAGTATGAACCATCTGAGAGAAACAGGGAGAAGGCTCTGGCATTCCCTCTGGTACTACGACAAATCTCTTAGCAACATGGAAAAACTCCTCTCTAAGGAACTGTGCCAGGTGACCTAGGTTTATAGCTCAGAACTCAGATATGTAGCTCACAACTGGGTCACACACAAAACAAGGGAAACAGACATTTCCAATAACTGAGTATTCTCTTTCAAATGTGTCACCCAGATTTGTAAAACAAAAACTAATTTGTTAATGGTTCTCTAAACACATAAAGAGTATGTCCAAATGAGTCACAATGTGGTTCTCACAGGATCTAATTCCTAGTTATTAGGTAGGTGGTTTTCTTCAGAGAATGCAGTTGTCTACAGCACTCTTGGAGAGTGCATAGGCTCAGATAAGCGCTGATATCAACCTCTGTCATTCATTGTTAGCTCCTGAATGGCAGGCAATCAGAAGAAGAGAGTGAAGGATTCTGGGAAGCTTAACAAAAGACACTTTCTTCATTTCACCATTTGTTCTGAGAAATTTGTCGTGACACTTCACTTGAATAGAGCAGTGAAGGCACTGGATTCTACTGTGACATTTCTATCACAGTCATCTCTGCAAGTAATACCTTATGGCAAGGTGAGCTTATATTTTAATTCACGTGTTGAAGTGAGCACACATTTGGCAGAATGTGTATTAGAATTCTGTTGGATATTAAAGTGAGGTTTGTGTTTCTCTACTGATTCCCTTAGGTGTCAGACCATTTGGAATTCCTTCTATATCATTTCACTCCCAATCATATCAACTAATGCTACTATGCTTTGAATAAATAAATCTTTATTGCACACTACAAATTCTAGAGGTTTCACAAATTATTTGGCTAATTCTTCAAAGAAAAAATATTTTTATTTTGAGATTTTTTTTTTGAAGTACTTGAAGGTACTCAACCATAAATTTAAGCCATGCCAGGCTCTGTTATAAATCTATATCCTTGGCACTGAACTAGATCTTCTTGAACATTCATGGATCATTATAATGAATCCCATGTCTCAAGTTACCTGTTCACCAATTTCTTTAAATTAGTAAATTAATTTCTTTAATTACTAAGTGAAAGATTTTAAAGTATTAAACGTAAATGTTTCAATATCTAATAGCTAACATGAAATGACCATCTTATTTATAATATTTAAAGAATATACCCTAAATTCTTTCATTGTAAAACTATAACATTTATAAAAAAAATGTTTTAAGAGTTGTCATCTCTCTTGAACACACACAACAACAATTTATTAGCTGATGGACTGTTCCTTTTAAAATTATTTTTAAGATCCTGCTTGTCTGTTGGAAGTCTGCTCTTTTCGGAAGAGGAAATGGAAGGAGAGTAGATCTGGGAGAGAGGGGATGTGGGGGAGAACTGGGAGGAGTGGGGTGGGGGAGAACAGTAGTTTGGGAGTATCATTTGAGAGAAGAATCTATTTTCAATTAAAAAAAAACTTAAATAATTTTAGATATTTATATGTCTTTTTTTATTGAATATTTTATTTACATTTCAAATGTTATCTCCTTTCCCAGTTTCTCCTCTGGAAATCCCCTATCCCATTCCCCCTTCCCCTTGCTCACCAACGAACCCACTCCAGCCTTCCCCACCCTGGCATTCCCCTACACTGGGGCATTGAGCATTCACAGGACCAAGGGTCTCTCCTCCCATTGATGCTCGACAAGGTCATCTTCTGCTACATATGTGGCTGAAGCCATGGGTCACTCTATGTGTACTCTTTGGTTGGTGCATATATATATATATATATATATATATATTGCTTTGCATCCCCAAGGCTCGTGTATTTGAATGCTTGGTACTCAGCTGGAGGAACTGTTTGGGAAGGATTAGAAGCTGTGCCCTTGTTGGAGCAGACATGTTACTTGGGGTGGGCTTCAAGGTTTCAAGAGCCCATGCCAAGCCGGGCGTGGTGGCGCACGCCTTTAATCCCAGCACTCGGGAGGGAGAGGCAGGTGGATTTCTGAGTTCGAGGCCTGCCTGGTCTACAAAGTGAGTTCCAGGACAGCCAGGGCTACACAGAGAAACCCTGTCTCGAAAAACAAAAAAACAAAAAAAAAAACAAAAAACAAAAAACAAAAAACAAAACAAACAAACAAAAAAAAACCAAGAGCCCATGCCATTCCCAGTTAGCGTTTCCTGCCCTAGCTCTGCCTATTGCTTGTTACCTATAATTTGTGAGCTCTAAGCTATTGCTTCTTCACGTGCCTGCTCATCTGCTGCTGCCGGGCCCCTTGCCATGGTGGGTTTGGACTCTAACCTTGTAAAACTGTAAGCTCTCAGGAAATACTTCCTTCTATGTGTTGCCTTGGTCATGGTATCCACAGCAGTAGAAAGGTAACTAAGACGTAAACACTACAGAGTCCTCATAGCAAAGCACTGAATCCAAACAGCCTAATTTAAAACTTGTGTCCCAAACCAGGACACAGGGTGTGTTAAACATCGAACAGGAAGCTAGCTGGTGTTGTTTTTCTCCTCAAAGACCTTGAACCATTCTTTTCTTTCAGGACCCCCCACCCCACCCCCACCCCAGAGTTCATCTTGGGGCTATGAGGTTCCTGTGTAATTGATGTAATATTTACAATATTTTTGTTGTTGTACTTTAAGATAATTTATTAGAAATACAAAATAGCACAAGATAATTATAAAATTACGTCAGATCCAATGACATAAATGGTAAGGACATTGTATGAGTCGGTTTCCAGATACCTGTATTGTATCGTGTGAGCCTATTTAAACTTACTGACAATACGCAAGACATGTAATGCCCATACTTTATGTGTAACAAATGTCTACAAATCTGTAAAATTATCTGTAAAATGTAAATTCCGTATTTCAAGATTCAGATTATGGCTGCACATCCTTCTCCCATAACCTTCTACCCCAAAGGGAATATATAATATGTGCCTCATTTATGCTTTGCAATGTTTTGAAATTTACAGTTACTTTTATTTGGCTTTCTCAAGCAAGCAAGGCCACATATGCATTGTATCTGTCTCCATCTTGTGGTGATGAGAAATATTGCTACATACTAATGCTAGAATTATGCAAGAGAACATCCTTGAAATGGATGGTTTGTCTGTCTTGGACTTTTATTTCAAGATCCTAGAAATAAAGCCTTTGAAATTGCAGAAATGGGACACTTTGCAACTTATCTTTATCAAAAATTCTAGACTACTTATAAATCTCTTTTCTAGTACTAGTTTTGTATGTGTGTTGAAACTAATATAGTATTTATATGGTATCACTTACACACAAATATATAAACATATATGCACACACATATGTGCATTTATTCATTTATTTATAGTATATATGTATGTATATATGTGTGTGTGTGTGTGTGTGTGCGTGTGTGTGTGTGTGTGTGTGTGTTAGCGCAAGCATTTTAAATAAATAATGGTAGTTCCTGCACACCACTGTTTGTAAGCTGCTTCTACAAACTGTATGTAATATATTTGTAAAATTAGCTTGAACCTGTATAACACATTTTAAGATAAAAAATGAGGGAAAATATTTATTGAAGTTTCTATTTCCCATTTCCTTTTTTTTTAACCAAAAATAGTAAAACCTTTAGGTATATGCTTTAATTTAAGAGAAAAGAGAAAAAAATGTTCCAAATTCCTGAGTCTGGAAGAGAAGAGCAATTAAACACGGGTTTTGAAAAGTAGCTGTATAAAGTATCATTAAAAAATCAAATCTTGTTTGGATTGATCCCTACAGCAATTTCTTTTTCTTGTTTCAAATTGTTCATTGGATTCATGTATGAGTTAAGATAGAAAATCAGGAATGTAAAAAGCAAGCAGATTTCAGAATGGTCTGAAAGCTAATTGAGCTCACTGTTATGCCAGCAATAACTTTGAGATTAAACTTTTGAACTTCCTAAGTTCTTATGAATCATTGAATGCTCAAACACTTGCCTACAAAAGGAGACTTTATTCCTAACTTTAAAGCCTTAGACTTCAAAATACATACTATACTTCCTCATCCTGTCTCACCACTGGACTTAAAAATGATGGGTATCTCAGGGATTTGCTACTTTGCTCTCTAGGGATTATAATCTTCCAAAATTTGCCTCAGTCGAAAGGAAAGGTTTTCACTTAAAGCACCTCCTCCAACACTGTACCTCTTCCTGTGTTGTCTGAATAAGAGAATGCTGCCTACGTACATATTGAAACAAGTGGTGATTATCTAACCTGTGCAAAACAGCACACTCTTGGTTTAACTATTCAAATTAAACGTCCCAGTAGTTTTATTGATTAGACATAGGAATCACTTCTTAATTTCATATACCCTCCTACATAAGGTAGGATCCTATGAATAGAAATAGTTAAGTTTTACTGATTTAGAAACCCTGCTCTAGTAGCCGCAGCATTTACAAAGCACAGCTTCTTGATTCCCCCAGGATTCGGTTACAAGGGGCACATCCATCCAATTAGTCCCTAGTCCAAAAGGGGCAGGTCCAAGCCAGTACCTTTTAAAATGTATGTTTTGCACATCGTAGAGAACTGTGTGGCATGCAGATTATCTACACGCTAACATTCATATGCCCATACTCGTGACTTTTTTAATGTATTCATTTTTGTGATTTTATATTTTTATTAAGTAGTTTTTAAGAAAACATGGATATAGACAATTTTGTGCTCAGGGAAAGCTGAGGTCATAAAACTTACAACAACTGCTACTTTCAAATAAAAGTTGTTTATCACAAACTTATATCCAATATTTGTAGTTCTTATTGTTTTGAAACATGGACATACTCTATCATCTTGACTCATTAGGGACTTATTATATAGGCCCACAATGGCCTCAAATGTGCAGGAGCCCTCTACCTTATCATCCTGGTATAGGGATGACAGGTATCACTACCATAGCCTGCTCATTGTGTCTCAACTTGGGATGCGTCCACCCTAACAGCTCCCACCATTTTTCCATGTATGTTAACTGACATAAGGACTCAAGTCAATTCGAGATAGCATTTTGATTTTAGGACTAAATTTTGTAAAACTTGAAAGACAAGAAAATGCTATTTATATGCATCTGGGGTAACTTTTTTGTGTGTGTGTGTGTGAAACAGATTTTAGGCTTGGCTCTACAGTGAACAATCTATTTTAAAGTATAGATCTCATTCCCTTGAAACTTTCTGCATAATAGAAAGGTCCAGAAGGAAACTGGAATTCATGATGGTGGGCATTGGGAAACTTCTGATAACATTCCAGCCCCCCAGGCTGCTCCATTGGTCAACTATTAAAAGCACTGTGTGCCAATTCACCAGACATGCATTAGACTCCGAACAGGATTACGCAGCAGATACACACTTACCTTTTTCATTTCCATTTGCATAATTTGGAGGCTTGTTTTTGTCAATGCTGTTAAAGCTCTGACTTCTCCTATTGAGATTGGAGGCTCCCTGAGCCTTGTTGCTGCTGCTCGCAGCTGGCACCCTAGAGGGCCCTGGAAGCCTGAAATAGCATGAGAAACATTACATCATTAGTGTATACTACAGAAGTCAAGGTGAAGGGACGTGTGAGCGAGAAGCGGTGGTTGGGAACCCACAGCACAAAATCAACTATGACACACTTAACAGAAAATGATGAACAGTGAGAAACAGCTGGACACAAAGTAAGAGACTATCAGAAAAAAATCTAGTAACACGTCTCAATAAGAATGTCCTCGAAGTAGGAAAAATAAAATAAAGCGGCCTTTAACTATAAAAATAACCTTACTTAAATGAATATAAGTTTATATTGAAAACACCATAAAATTATATGACAAGGAAAAACAGTGAGATTTAACCTTATAGAGTTTCTATCATATTACTTAGATATATGCAGTTGTTTAAATTTTCCTTTCAGTGTATGGAACATATTTTCAGCTATTACAGCTTTTCCAAAGACTTAGAAAATAGTGGCAACAAACATTATTGAACAAAAGGCAAACAACATTTTTTTTTTTTTTTACTGACTAGCTAAGCTACTGAGTTACAATAAAAACTTGATGCCACAAGCAAAGTCGTGATTATTCTATAGGTAGCTGAGCTGTCTCACAAAAATCTTCCATTCTCTAGTCAAAAAGGCAAGTGACATTCTTTTCATGGGTGGCCACTTCCTCCCATAGGACAAGAGCAGGATGTTAACCTCCGAAGAAGAAAATCACTGTTAGTCGAACACAGTTGAAATATACCCGAACTGAAGGCAGTTTTGAGACACTGTGTGCATGCAGGACAAGTCATGTGGACAGGCACCCTATTTCTATTATCAACAGAGTAGCTCGATGCTTGAAACCTGACACTTTGATTCATGCTACCATTAAGTTTCAGTTTGGCTCAATTTACGTTTTATTACGCTTTTCTTCAAAATTTCACTTGTCAATTATTTCATGAACTGTACCTATTTTCTAGTTTACACTACTGTTTAGCCAATCCACAGGAAGTAAATCCTGGAGCATTTGACATGTGTGGTACGAATACCGAAAGCTTTGTGATCATGTGCTGCCACCGTGTGGACGACATTGTACACTGTTCTGAAAATTCTTGTTTGAAAAGAAAGATGGGGTTGATCCAAAACCCAAGAAATACAGTGCTGATCTTTTTACAGATTTTTGTAAATGAAAAATTTTCAACTTTTTTAAAAATATGTTTTATGTCCAAATTGCCAATGTATTTAATAGGACAGGTTTCAACACATCTCCACTATGCTACCGGACTTGAGAAAGCAAAACAAAAGTATCTTTTATAGCAGGGGAATCACACAATGCAATGAGCTTCAGGAAAATGCAAATCATAAATAGACAGATGTTACAGACAGTTAAAAGTTTCATTTTTTGAATATACTTTAGAGTTTAAACACATATGGCTAATAAATAGTCTCTTCAGCTATTCTGCTAGTTAGAGGTTGTGTCATACACAAGATTAGAATCTTTTCCAAATGGATCCAGCTCTTAGTTTTGTTTTGTTTTGTTTTTTTTTCTCAAATAGCTCAACAAGGGGTTGTAACTACAACATCATAAGCAGAGACATTAGGAATTTACAGTAACAGTGACTACTCCCCACAGAAAGCAGTCAAGTAATTAATTGGGCCAAATGTCCCAATCCCAATAAATATGAGAGCAATTTCTGTAGACATAGCCATAGACTTTGAAATTCATTCCAAACTCATGTGTAAATAGTTTGTCCTCAAGCTTGCCCCGGTTGCAATGAAACTTGACCCACTTCTAGAAAGCAATTAAGATGCATTTTAATCTTTCCTGTGACCCAGGAAGCTAAGTGATCTTCAGTCCTCAGAAGAACAAATTAAAACAAATTAAAAGATACATTTGCTCTTCTCATTACCCTAATTTGCCAGGCAGAGACTCCAGATCATTCATCAAAGCAATAAAAAGGGAAATGAGATGAAGGGAGAGAGAGAGAGAGAGAGAGAGGAATACACGACAGAGAAAAGCTGTATTAGAACAAAGAACTTAGGATATGTCTTATAACTCCTATATGCACAGGAGCCATAAAAGTGCTCATTGTTTATAGCATGTCACTGTCCTAAAGTAGAGCAACTTATGCCATTTATTGCTATTTTCATTAAAGAATTTTAAAATATTTTTCTCTCTCAAATAACATTTTATGGTTGTGGAAATTGATTCAAAAAAACCAACAAACAAACAAACAAAAAATCCCACCAAGGCCAAGGAAAGAAACACATGGACTCAAGCTATCAGAATCCCTTCTGAGGGAGCACATTGGCAGCCTGATTCATGACTGAAGCAATGGCTAACATTCCGCCATAGCTCCTCAGGGAGTGGGAAGATACAAGTATCACACAGGAGAGTACAACCCCTTGTGTTGGTTTTGCCAGGCTGGTTTGAACTCCCACTATCACTTTTTATCAATAGCATGAACAACAAACATACTCTTCCTACATTTTACATATCATTTGTAAAAAAAAAAAATAAAGCGTAAATATATATTTATCTTTAAATATGTGTTATAAAAGCAGAAATTTAGGTTATTATAGATAGACTCTCATTCTAGGTTAATTTCTCTATATACGCCTCTTTTGAAATAGTTAAAAATTCTGTTGTGAAACTTTCAGATTCTGAGACCTTGAAAAAGATTGGGGGGGGTGTCTTGGAAGGTCCTTATTCCTTACTTGCTCTAAGCCTAGGACACAGCCTTTGCCCATCATATCACCGTGTATTACTAAACCTCAAGCAAAGCCAGACCTCTAAACCAATTTAACAACCTAATCCACTCACCCCACAGTCTCCATCTGGAGATCCACTCAGAAGCACTGAGTGCTCTACACTTAGGGCTCTCAGAGGTATGTCATGTTTTCTAAATCTCAGAGTGACGGGACAGAGTATCAGTGGCATTCACGTGAATATCACTAACAAACAATAGATTAGAGACATGAACTGACCTAGTAGGCTTTTTCTGACTGGTTGCAATTCCACTGTGTTTAGACTGAGCTGCATATCTGGCTGTCAGACTGTATGAGGAGAAACAGAGAAATGGAATTAAAGGAATTCTTTGAACATGGAGAGAAAGTACAAACTAACAACAAAGCCACGAGTCAATGAAATGCAATTGGAACACACAGAAACATATATGAAGAACAAATTAATCAGAAAATTATGGTAATGCAACACATACGCCATGAGCTTCACTTAGGAATGCCCTGTGAATGCACCACTGCTCTCTTGGCAAAACGTCTCACTGCTGACTTTAAAGTTATGCTGAGAAATATTAGACATTATAAATGCTTAATAATATTATTTTATCTTATAGAGCCTTAACCTTTGAGTGTTAAGAAACGTTTTTAAAAATTCTAAAATTTCGTTTACAATCTAAAATTCCTTTTTCCAGAATAGTAAAAGGAAGAGATGACGAGATGAAATCTCTAATTTGCTCTTTTAAAGCAAATGTTTTGAAAAGCAATTGATTAAAAACTGAGTTGATAACCCATATGCTACTGTTAATACCTAATAGCACAAAATTTTTACAAGAAGGTTACAATACAATATTTTTATTGAAAGAGAGCTGTGTTTAAAAATTTAATGTTAAATAGAATTAATTTCTAACAGAAAAGAAAAACCTTAATGTTTCTGATAATGACTAAACATTTTAAGATATATTTAACTATGTGTGTGTGTGTATGTGTGTGTGTGTGTGTGTGTGTGTGTGTGTGTGTGTGTGAATTTTACAGGTTCATTTATTCCATACAACACATGTGATATCAGAGAATAATTCTGGGATTGGCTTTTTCTTGTAACCTTGTAAGCCCGGGGTTTGAATTTAGGAGGTTTTCCAATCTGTATACTAGTGACTATATCTACTGATATACTCCACTAGCCCCATATGCTCAGGGATTTGAACTTAGGAGGTCTTCCAATCTGTATACTAGTGCCTGTACATACTGATACAACCTACTAGTCCCCACAACCATTTTTTAAATTATATACTTCGCTCAAAGAAATATAAGGCATGATTATTTAAACCAAATTTAAAGAGTAATACTTGATCTGCAAAACACAAGTTTGTACCTTAAATTGATGTCTATATTGCTAAAAGTTGAAGAGATGGTGTTTAGAAAAAAAAAATAGTTAGACTCTGTAGATCCAACTGCCTGTTGGTACACCCATTGTAGCTAAGGGTAGATGCTGTCATGGAGAATAACTGCCAAGGGGAATTATTGTATCTATATAATCACACACAGAGTACATGAACAGTCTTTAGCAGTTACAAGGACCTTTGAATAGCATAGAGTTGCTGGCATCAGAATGAAGGGCTATTGGGACTTTATTGCCATTGATCACCTTTGCTCTGTTGCTAAGCAAGGAGGATTTAGGCAAGAGAAACTTTTTTTTTTTTTTTCTGGTAGTGTGTTTTGTTCTCTGTCTGTGCCATCCTGCATTGTGGGTATGCACGGCCTTACTGCAGCCTGGAGTAAAGGGTACACATTCTCATCTGGAAGGCATTTTCATGATGATTGAGCACATATTTTTCACATCCATTGTTCGCTACATTGCTATTTATGTACAAAACAGTCTGCATTTTAACTATACCATGGACTGAGACACGTGCTAAGCTATGAAGGTATCAACAAAATCATAGAATAAACATAAAACAAATAAAGCTGTTTCAATGCAATCAGGTAGAAATTAAATAAATAATAATAATAATAATAATAATAATAATAATAATAATAATAATAAAAATCAGCCGGGCAGTGGTGGCGCAGGCCTTTAATCCCAGCACTTGGGAGGTAGAGGCAGGTGGATTTCTGAGTTCGAGGCCAGCCTGGTCTACAGAATGAGTTCCGGGACAGCCAGGACTATACAGAAAAACCCTGTCTCGAAAAACAAAAAACAAAACAAAATATATTTAAATTTTTTTCAAAAGCAAGCAAGATGAGGAAATATCTTGACACCTTCTTCACGCCCTCCCCCAAGGAAGAGGACCACCTACAATTTTAGAGACCTGTGAACATGATAATAAAACAGTAGGCTTTCCAGTAACTAAAAGCTAGTTCATTATTTCGATGAACAATGTTTAAAGAAAAACATAATTCTGCCATTCAATTATGAAAAGGCAACAGCAAGTTCTAGAAATATTAAGTGATTTTTCCAAAGTTTGTTTGGCTTCATGGCTGTCTTTCTGATACACTGTGAAAGTGTATTTCACATGATGACGATTTTTGTAAAAATACCTAATTCATTCAATTCCTTGATACTTGGCAACTTCCATTTATCTTTTGCCTTTGCTAACCAAATATATTTACTTCTCTTTTGTTCTGTCTGCTTTTCTGAGTCATGGTCACTCTACATAATTCATGCAGGCCTGGAACATGGCATGTAGCTCAGGCTGGCCTCTAAGTCATGAGCCTGTACTCTCAGGTTCCTAAAGATTGGGGTTATAAGTTATTGAGAAGATGTGTGAGGCCACTATTGTGGACATCACTGGGGTTTTGTTCATTGCAGGACTTTCTAATGTCCTGGTATCTACCAGGTTCTCTATTTGTTACATCTTTTCCTGCCATGGCTAACTGACCCACACACCAACACTCTTGCCAATTTCTCTTATGTTCATTCCATATCATTCCATCAACTCTTAAAGGCATGATCTTCTCAACACAGAGTATGACCTGCTTCATCAAACAATGTCATCTCTTCACTTTCGATTAAGAGTGCATCTAAATTTCCTGCATTAATATCTTTATATGGCAATTTTATATCAGGTACCTGAAAGACTTGCCCAACTGCATCATCTTCAAGCTCACCCACCACAACGAACTCTTGTCTTCATCCATCTCCAAAGTTCCGATATGTTTTTTCTATTTATTTATTCTTATTTGTAGTATTATTTACTATGTGTGCTCATGAATGACCTTTCCCTTTCCCACTAAATCCCTAAAGTTGAGTCAGTATGTATTCATGCTGTTAGACTACCAACCAACCTGCCCTTAAGTTCTCCTTCAATCCACGTTTATTAAAACTGACTCATTCCCTCAGTGTTTTTATAACACACAGGTGACCGATCACATTGCCATCACCTAGGACTAATAAGAAACATATGATCTCAAGTCCCATCCTATACATTTTTGAATCTGAACTTGCATTACAACAGGGCCCTCATTATTTTCTCTGTACAGTAAAACTTACTTCCACAGTGGAATATATGCTCCTTTTAATCACTCTCTTATGAACTGCATAAATGCTTTGAGAAAAATTTACTTTTTAGTAATGAATAAATAAGATAGAAACTTTCCATTTGTACGTTTTTAAAGGGAAATATAAATAGCTATTGGGATAATTGACTTAGTACTATGGCCCTCTCATTATAATAAGATTATGTCCATTCACTGACTAAAACAATGTATGGATTATTTTAAAATGTGTATAGTGACCACTGGCCATGTATAGATTCAACACCCAAAAGGTTTAATTTATTGAAGTTAGGATTAAATGGCGATAAATGGCACTTTACTTACAGAAATACATCCATATTAATTTACATTTTCATCAGAAAATGTATAGCTGGATATATAATGGAAAGTACATTTACTTCAAGTTTATATATAGAAACACATAAATAAAAAGGTGGGTGGGCAAAGAGTGATGTATGGAATGTTTACTGTCAGTGCATAAGATAAAAGCTCAGGATTAAAGAGCTAGTGCATTGTTCATAACTCAGATGCTGGAGGTAGACCACCATGGCTGGCTCTTCATTTACCTACTCTCTCTGCCTGGTTCACCCTCTGTATATGACCTTGATAACCTTATGTACACCAATTTTTTAGAGACATTAATTACACATCCTTTAGAATGAATGTCTAGGTCAAATATATCATATAATAACTGAAACCAACATGTAATAGAATTCATAATCACACTGAAGAATTCCAGGAGGGTCTAAAATTCTGATGAATCCTATAAAACCTAACATTATTTCTCAAACATGAGCCTGTCTCCTGATGCTTCATTATCTTCCCAAACTACATCTCTTGTTTTATTCCAGCCGCTTTGGATGTTATAGTATTCTTACTCAAGAACTCACATGTACAGTCCTTTCTGTTCAATGTCTGAGGTTTCAAATATGGTTCTTGGTACCTAAAGGTACCCCAATTCCAACATAACAGGATATTATTTACTCTTGTTAATTCCTGAAGTCAGTACTGTGAGCCCTTTAAGGGCCTTCGCCAACAATGAATCAGAAAGCACTGATTCAAGATATCCTCAGAACTAACACTGCCAAAGTAATCTTAAATCTATGTATAATGCAATGGTGTCATAGTTTCAAAGCTATGTTTTATTTTATGCTATATAGATTCAATGAAAACATGGTGATATGTAATAAAACACATTTACAAAATAGTATATTTCAACAAATGTCATACGTATAAACATTCTAAAATCCACAAGTAGTTGGAAAAGGCTAGGATAAAATACCTCAAAGGATAAGACATTTCTTGGCAGAGCAATTTGATTTTCATAGGTAGAAAAAATAACCTGTTCTAGTAAAGAATGCTTATAATAATAATCTCTCCATTAGATTTCTTTGTTTATTAATGTTTGGGACCTCCAACTTCTGTCCTGAGTTATCCATTATTCTTTTTGTTTTCTTCTTGTTCCCTGTATAAATTCCTCTTGTTTGATTCCTTATTCTCTAATGTTTATGACTCCCAGAGTTCATTTTTCCATGATTCAAAAGACCCCAGAGCAATTCTCTTCAATGTTCAGACATAAGTCTCAGCTTATTAGATGTAGAATTGCCAATAACCATAAGTTGGTGTTTGCTCTCCTTCCTCAGTTTAACTATCATCATACCCTGGACCAAAGTAGAACTCTCACTTGATACTTCCTCTAGGCAGGGAAGTTCTAGCCCTAGCTGAAAAGCTATTGGTAGCTGATCATGCTGTGGAAGGACAGCAAGCTCCTCTTAGGGATGTGGCTCCTGAAAGGATGTATGACTCACATATCATCTTACACCAATGAACTTAAGGGCAGCACTAACTGGATTCACCGTTTTGTTTGTTTGTTTATTGTTTATTGTTTGTTTTGTCTTGTTTTGTTAGTTTTTAAGAGCATATGAAGTCGGGAAGGAAAATGAAGAGGGGGCTATAGAGGAATTTGAAGAGTATGAGTGGATTTGATCAAACAAGTCATATGTGTGTATGGAGCTCAATTTAACTGAACCTACAGAGTCAACAAACCTGAGCCCAGGGGTCTCACAGAAACTGAACCACCAACCAAAGAGCATGCACGGGCTAGATGGAGGCCTCCTATACATTTGTAGCAGATGTGTATCTTGGTCTTCACGTGGGCCCACTAACAATTGGAGCTGGGGCTATCTCTGACCATTGGATCCCCTTCCCCTAGCTGGACTTCCTGGTTAGACATCAGTGGGAGAGGATACACTTAGTCCTCTGCAATTTCATATCCCCGGGCAGGGTGGTACCAAGTGGGGGTCCCTTCTCTGAGGAGAACAGGAGAGGGTAATGGGGAAGGGATTTGTGTGGTAGACATGGGAGGGGAGGAAAGAAGTGAGGAGTGTTTAAATTGGCAGATGGAAAATAAATAAGATAAAGATTTAGAGATTATTTTAAAATCAAAATTCTTCCTTTACTATGAAAGGTCCCTCCTATGTAAGACCTTTGCAATCTCTTATAAAACAATAATTGACTAACAGTTTGCAGTAAGAGCAGCTTCAACAATGACATCTTTTGTATCTGTGAGCAGTATACATTCCTTCAAAACCCACATGAGACATTTTGATATTATTTGCACTTCAGAATATGTGCCAAAATGCTATGGACACAAGATGCTTAAGGTTTGCTAAGATTTCACTAAGCCATCAATGAATCAGAAACTCAGGTTCCACCACATGTTTCAATTTAGTAGCTGGGTGGCTGAAATAACATCCTCATGGTATATAAGACAGGTTATAGTGATAACTTACCCTACTAGCAGAAGATGGCATGAACTCTCATTATAACTTTAGCCTTACTGAAATGTATGAAGACAGGTAATGAGGCCACCTGCATGGCCCACTTTTGTGAGATCTTAAACCAGTAACTAAGGCGAGAGATCCCTGGGTAAGGAGATTAGTGCAGCTTCAAGTCTTTGCTATTTTGGAATATTGAATTTCAAGATATAGGTCATTCAGAAACTAGGCTCATATTTCCCATTCTTTGTCATCAACATTACATTTCCACAATGATTTCTGCCATACATAGCTTTTAGAAAAATACTCTGTCATTCCGTAGCTATTTTTTTCATCTATATATTTTTGGTGCACAGCAAAATTACATCCCCTACACTGAGGGCTCAATTACAAAAGCCTGCTGAAATACAATCACCTTAAAAAATTAAACAATAGAACTGGACTAAGCTACTTCTCTAATTCAAAAATTAAACCAACTTTGACAAAGACCACCCAAGAAGTGAAAAAGTTATTAATATTTCTAGAGACTAAAAAGACACAGTAGTTCAGTAACATAGTATGTTTATAAACTATATATTAATCTATTTGTTCATGTAAATTATCCTTCATTATCAAACAAAATAACTGTTTAAGTCCACATCTCTAAAGTACACATCAATTTTCATAAACTATATTTTGAGTTTTTTTCCTTGGGTTATTTTCAACTTATATATGATCATCAACCCAGGTGAATTGATGTGTTTAAATGATGTCTGGGTTTCAAAACATTTCTCATGTTATGATCTGGTTACTTCTACCTCTCAGCCTTAGAGGAAGAGAAGGCTAGTATAAAATACAGCTTATAAAACCAAGGTTAATCAAAGAGGGTTTGGAGACAAACAGTAGGCAAGGTAAGAGGGAGCTGTGGAGTGGAGAGAATGAAGAAAAGACTGAAATCGGGCTTTGTAGAGACAGATGATTAAATCCTCATCATGGCTGAGATTTCTTCAGTTGCTAAAAGTTTGTCTCTCTAGACTGGATTCTATATGTGCCCTCGAGGCCTCTGATTACAGATTGATTTTCCATATCAGTTAATGATAGGAACGTGGGGCAACAGCCACACAGGTAGGATTATTATAGTTTTGAAATTAGTTGCATTTTCAATTTTAAGTGAATAAGTTGCAATTTGGGGGATCACTGTTCATGAGGAGAATGACTACCATGTAACAAATTTACAAAATATAACATTGCAAGTAAGGTAATCAAGTCTATGTGTTTATGATTTGAGAACAAAAGTAAAGTATAATTGAAACAAAAGTCCTTATACTTGGAAACTGTTTATATAAAATATATAAATAAGGCATTAAAACTTCCTGATGTTAATTACATATTCATATAGTATCTTATACAACCTTAACTAACTTCAGAGGTGAGAGCATGAGCCCTTGAGAAGCTTAAACTCTTGTCCATGTCACTGCACTGGCAACCACCAGGCAAATCTGACATTCCCGTGGGCACAATCATTAAAACCAAAAACCCCAGAGACATGTCTTCAAAGCAACAGAAGTGCCAGTGGTTGTCTAGTCTTTAAAAATAGAATTGATAAATAAACACAAACAAAATATTTGCATGAACATCTGTGCACGTGTACATATGAAAGTATGTGCACACATACACACATATACAGGGTTGCCTTTAATATTAACACCATCAATCTCCTTGGCTTCCCAGTGCCATAAAAGAAAATTTTCTCTTCATTTATGTGTGCCTAAGGATGAAAAGATCATGCTTTTTTTGTTTTGTTTTGTTTTCTTAAGATTCATAAATTTTCCTCCTCATTTCCCTTTTCTTAAAGCTTTGAGTCCTAAACTTAACAAAGAACACACTACAGACCACAACACAGAGCTGAATAAAGTAACTAATTGAAGCCAGGTTCCCGAGGGCTTACATTACCAAAGCTCCACTGTCATCCTCAATTAAAGCTCCTTATAGACATTTCACGATTTATAACCCCAGGACAAAAAGCTGAAAAGCATCCCAGTTTGGGAGTGCATCTCTCTGAAGGAAATAATGATTCCTGGAAAAGAAGCCCTGAGAGGCAAATCTCCTCATGGGAGAGGACACTCAGAGCGCTATGTGTGGCTAGGGGTCATGGAGCCAGAGAGGCCTCCTGGAGAACTCAGAGAGCTCACCCACCGATTCTATCAGCCTGTGTGTTCTGCAGGAGCAGCTTCATCCACATGGGAAGTTGATGGCTTTGTTATTTGCTCTCCCAAAATAAAATTAAAAATAGCAATTGACCACTAGGGGGATAATCCCTCATGTTCTAAAATAGTATTTTTTCCCTACTTAAAAGACTTATGATGATCACATCTTTATTACATCTGTCATCTCGTCCATATTAACTTCTTAATCTTTACACATTATGTACTTCACTTCCAGTGCTTTTACATGTCAGTTCTATAAGGCATAATTTATTTCCCCATATGATTGAATGTGTTAGGTGGTGAATGCCAACACTCATCTAATAATAGTGTTGGAAGTCATTTGATCATTTCAACAGAAATAAGTGAAAAAAAAAACATTTTTATGAAAAACAATCAGTTTTTAACTTTCTAGTAAACAAAAGATTTTCTTCCCTGTATGCTAAATCAGCTCATATCAACTAGATTATCATGTTTTATTATCTTCTTGATTACTATATTTTACATTCTGCAGAAATCTAAACCATTCATTATCTTGGTATTACTGGTTGTAGTCACATTCTGGGAAATGTATGTAGGTCCCCTGGAAGAGTAAACAGTGCTCTTTACTACAGAGCTATGTATCCTGCCCCAAGGGTGGTATTTTCTTTATGTTTCGTTAGTCATGCTATCAATATATTTACTAGACTCTAGTTAAAACTGAATAAATACACTGTGCTATTAATTGTAAATTAGCTGTGTCCTTTCTAAATACCACTAGATCTGTTAGCTTGTTTGGCTCTTCTAAGCAAAACATAACCCAGAGGAAAGGAGTGATAGTCATGAATGGCCTTCAGCTGCCAGTGACATTACAAAGCAAATGAATTTCATTCATGCCAGTTACTTTTACAAAGCCCCAGATGGTAACAATCTTGGAATTCCTTATATTATATTTTGACTGCAGAAATCACATCCAGAAACAGAAAAGGGACTATGAAGATAGGCAGTGATACCAGTAGAGCTGATTATCATAAATAACATAAGAAAAGATTAGTTCATAATCTATATAGACTAGGTAAAGAAGGCAGGATGCAAGATCTACTGCAGTTGAAACAAAGATTTCCATGCATCTCAATAGTCTCTGGCCATTCTAAGTGCCATATTGAGACTATTTCTGAATGTTATGAGTAACTCAAAACTGTATTTTAATTCACATATTATACTAAGTTGATGAATTTATAAAATTTTAATTTTAGAGGTGTCAAAATTATAACTATGAATCTTTTTCAATGCTACCCCTTAATTTCCACACTAAATTAGACACATAGAAATTTGTACATTTGTGGGATACAGTATGAGGTTTTAGTACTTGCAAACTTTTCATAATGATTGCATTAGGACGCATGGTATATTTACCACATTAGACATAAATCACTTTTGTGTGTTATGAACATGCAAAATCCTTTCTACTAGCTATTTTGAAATATTCAATCAGTTGTTGCCAATCAGTTATCCTGTGAGCTATAAAATATTGGAAATTGTTACTCCTGCCCATCTGTACCTTGTCATTAACCATTCTCTCTCCACTTCCTTCTGACTCACTCTTCCCCAACTGTTGTCAATGACTATTCTTCCCTCAACTTCTTTGACATCAACTTTCAAAGCCTGGTGTATTATGAAGAACCCCTGATAATTATCTCTCTGTGCCTTTGTAAGTAGAAATATAACATTTTCCTACCTAATTTGGAGATAGAAGTAATGCAGATTTGTCATAGTTCATTAAAACTTTGTTACAAAGAATCCACTAAGCATGTTAGAAACAAAAATAGAAGAATACTGTGTTGTATTTACTTTCTAAGTGTGGCATGTGAAATGATGAACAATGAATGTAGACAAATAAATCGTAAGTGAAAAGGTGATTAGCATTTGGACAAAGGAAAAGTAAGGTGAAGATCAAGGTTTTGTGGTGATGGGGGAGTCTGTAATATTTAAAGGAGAGCCCAAGTATCATAGCCAAGCTATACCACAGAGAAACATAAGCCTGCTCAGGAGTGACTTGCTAATGTGGATTAAGCCTCCAATTCTGAGGTCCATAAGATTCATACTAGGGAAGAAACACACATCAGGCAAGTTCAGTGCTGTATACACATACATATGACTTCCTACACAATCTTCTGACATTACATTTTATTCTCTTTAGTTAGTAAGAAGGCTGAAAGAAAGGAGGTTATGTAAGGCTGCGGAGCGCTATCTGTCAAAAGCAACCGGAGTCACAGGGGTCTCCCAGTAAATCTCTAAAGGATTCTTCAGTGATGGAACATGTCTGGAAGGGATGATCTTGTTTGGGTTAATTTATGTAGGAAGACCAATTTTAACTGTGGTTGGGTCAAATCTCTGGGTTGGGATGCTGGACGGTGTCAAATGGAGTGTACTGAGCACTGATATACAGCACTGGCTTACTAGAAGTACTTACTAGTGAGTACTATGTGAGCAGTTGCCCAAGGATTCATTTGACTGCCTTGCTATGATGGAATCAAACTCAAGCAGTGATCCAAAATAGGTTCTTCCTCCTTTAAGCTGCTTTAAATCAGGGTTTATAATTACAACAAGAGAAGAACAACTAATACAGAAGCAACTTAGATTCCACAGTTGGGAATGAGTGGGCTTGGGACCCAATCTTATCCCTAATTCTAGAGGTGAGCGTTTAATGACTAAATCTTCAGGTGTCTGCTTAAGAAAAAGCTGTTGAAACCATGAGAAAATCTTGAATTATTTTCAAGATGGCAAAGAAAACAAAGTCCTTAATGTATATTGTGGAGATTTATATAATAATGATGATTTCTAAATAAAGAGAATAACACAAAAACCATGGGACTTCATGAATGAATGTGTCCTATGACTTTTTAAATTAATTTAAAAAGAAAAATAACTTGAGATGACTACTCATAGTACATTAGATTTTCATTCAAACTTTGCAGTTAGAAAGAACTTTGAAATTGATACAAAGGTGTCATAAATCATGTTTAAAGCTCATGCCTTCAGCAATTAAGATAAGTGTGATTGTAGATTTTTCTGTATTGACTATCTTGATTTTAACAGAAATATACTATATTACTTTCTTATCTATGTTATATCTATTGGCTTTAAAAGATGCTTAAGGAGCATTATTAAAATAAGTTCATATAAATTATAGTTTATGGACATTAGATCTATATGAATAGAAATAAATACTTATGACTGAAACATAATAATATGTTTTTCAAAATATGTTAACAAACTATTTACATATTAACATTTAACACCATTATATCAGGGTCATGAACACTACACATACAAAATCAGGTATACTAAATATTTATTAAATTAAGTATCAATTTAAAAAGCTATGATACTCTATAGCTTCAGAATGCCCATCATAACTGCACAGTTCACTGAGCTGTATAGACTCAGGTCTGATTAATATGATTTTTTATCTCACTACTTTACAATAAAGTTTTAATAAAAGTTAATTAAATCCAATTTAGCATAATAAACATTAGAAGTTCATCTGGTCTCAAATGAAAACTATAGAAAGAGAACTTTTATTAAACTCCTACAACAAAAAATACTTTTTCTCTCCCCGAATGGTATAAGTATAGCCAATTTATATTTTAAAATAACATATAATTTCAAAGAACCCATGCATATCCACAAAGAATCAAAAAATATATATTTATCTCACAAAGTTCAAAAGCATCAAGAAATTGTAGACAAGAAATTCCACATAGCAGACTTAAGAACAGAGTGAGGGAAAATAGGACAAATGGTACTTTGTTTCTTTCAGAGTCAGTATGCTTTGTACAAAACTCACAGTATTTATATGACACTTCTGCTACTATTCTTGTCTTCTGCTCATTCAAATCACTTAAATCACATCTCTAGGAGGTACTCTATTGTCAGTTGGAAGAACGCAGGTCCCCGTGCCAACCGTGTAAACACAAATAATAAAAAATGAGGTTTCCTGTTTCTTCTTTATGCTTAAATCAAGGAAGTTTCATTATCATGTCTTGTTTGATTTTGTTTTGTTTGTTTTCCCATTCACTCTGGTGCAGTTTCACTAGGCATCACGGAAAGCCAAGATCTACTTAACAATCAGAAGAGTATCCATATTACTGAATTCAGAATAGAAAAAAAAAAAAAAACAAAAAAACAAAAACTATCCTCATCGTTCCATGAAGGATGAAATCCATGGCATTTTGATAAAATTAAGCTTTTTCGTCATTTACAAATCAATTGCTAAGCATATCATCTGATAAAGAAGATAGAATTTACATGCACACATGGGAATCAAAACATAACGTCAGGCAGTGGTTCCACAGCGAAGCTGGCTGACATTTCTAGAGTCGAACAAGTACCAGTATGTTGGGAACAGTGTTTGAAAACTGATTTAAAGTTCTAAATTGTTTTCTCTCAAACACTGAATGTTCACAATCAAAACTATTTTAAGCATGATTTCAATGAACAAAACAAATTAACTACTTATATATGTTTGATCTTATATTTCTAACACAAAGTGCATTTTTATATTTTCCATCTTTAAGAAAATATTATTCCCATATAGGTACCAGAATGAATCGATCCACATATCCTATCTTTCTTCAGGAATAAATCTATCAATTGACATGAAAGTTGTTAGCTCAAATCTTATCTGTTGATCATTTTCTGATGTTGTAGCCGATCCAACACTGACTGCAGGCTACATGAAGACACTCAGAAGTGTGATTAAAGTCCATGATCTGATAACCGCTAAGTGAGAAACATCACTCTAGCTGATCATTTTATTCCCACCAAATTTAAACCTTATTTATTCGAGCATGTGTGTGAGATTTTACAAGAATCCCATGCATACAGGTGCAGGTAAAGGGCAAAGGCCTTTGGAACCCTGGAACTGAGCAGGTTTGAGCTGCCTGATATGGGTGCTGAAAAGAACCTGTTATATTCAATGACATATAAACAACCACTGAGTTGTCTTTCCAGCCCCGTCCTACATACTCTTGATGTAAATTTCAGCCAGTTGAACACTTTGCAAACTGTGACTAAGGACCTCCCAGCAAGAGGGTATTTCCTGTCTCTCCCACTAGGCCGCCTTTCAGATTTCCTAGCCAGCCCTACTATTCACATAGACTGAAGCTACACAGACCAAAATTCAGGCTATATAAATGTACACATGCACATACATACAAATATATACACACAATACATAATCTTTAAAATCAATATGTTCTCAAATAGTCAAAGATACTGCAAATGATATCCTTTGACTTTTGATGGATTTAATCAACTCAAATTATCAATAAAAGATAACCAGAGCTCAGGATACCAGGACTCAAAAGGCATGTTGTATGTACTAAACTAGTTGGTAGGAGGAAGAAATATGACACTGCCTCCACCAAGGACACCATATATGATTAGATATATAAAAGTCACCATTAGAAAATAAACAAAATTGTGTGCCCTAAGAATATGATAGGTCTTTCTTGTTAGATCCAAGGAGAAGAGTTTTTGAGCCTTACATCCACAAGTCATAGATCTAGGTCATATGAAGATAAAAGCATATAAGCACAGTTATGAGCTCATGATAATTTGGAAAGTCAAACCATGCCTAAAAAAACAAACAAACAAAAAAAAAAACTCATTTTAAATACATTCCCTGCCTTGTTTCCTTACCTGGACTGCATATCTTGCTGGGTTTTGGCCTGGCTGGCTTCCGACTGAGGCGTGGTATGAGTCACTCGCTGTTGAAGTTCCACCAAGGACTGGTAATACTGCTGTTGATGATGCTGCTGTTGCTTGTAGCGAGACAAGCTGAAAAAGAGCCCTAGGATGGCTTTTAGGTTTCCATTTCTTATTTCTGTGTCAAATGGAAAAATGTAAAACACGGTCAAATACATTTAAGTTGATTTTTTTTCCTGTATGAATAAAAGTCTAGATGTAATCCACTTAAACCAGATCTATGAGGATGAAAATACAAGCAGATCCTCTTATTCACAGTTTCAGTTGAATCTGAATTTCTCAACTCTGCCAACGTTACAAAGTGGCTTGAGATAACACTGAGAGAAGGGGAGAGAGGAGCAGAAGGAAGAAATACCACAAAACAAAGATGCTCTGTGGATTGTGGTTTTTCCTTACTCTTGGAAGAGGATGTGTTCACTGCCTTGGGGTAACCATTTGATTTTGCACACTGCTTCCCTCCCCAGTATACATAGCTGTTGCCCACATGGACTTGGCTAGAGAGTAATGATACGACTTAAATATCTATCATCTCAAAGTTACAAATAATGGTGTTGTGGTTACATCTCATAAGATCAAATTGGGTTTACAGATATCAGCATTCTTTCCAAATCACCATGAGCCAGCCTGGTCACATATTTGGATGTACATATTTAAAATATGCACAAATCCTCAAGAGCATATATCATATCATTTTTTTAGTTGAAATGCTTATTTTGTATACATTAGTGTTCCTTGTGTTTTATGTTATATGCTACTAGATAGTAATGATTAGCTTACATAACTGTAAAGCATTTATTCATAAATACCAATTGAAACAGATAGGGCTGCTGTAGGAGATTTTCCCATGCTGTGTAACAAAAACTAGATGCCCAAATTCAGCGACGACACAAAGTTAATTATTAACACATATATCTATAAGCTTGAAATTTTTAGACAAGTATGCCAGGTATTTTGAAGATAATCTACACTCACTCTCCTCTTCTAAATCTTCTCACACAACACCTCCACCATGTCTCCATGGCCAAGTCCCTCTTTCTTCTGAAGTTATAACCCTATTACTAGGAAAAGTAATGTAAGTTACACCTGAAATGAAGTTCCGTGTATGGTTATATTTTAAATAAAACTTGTTTGTCATTAAATAGGCTTCCCTGAAGCGCCAGATCTCCTTAGAGAGTTGTGGTACACTAATGAGATCTGTGGGTTTTACTCATTGATGACTTATAAGCTAACCCTGACTATTCTGTTTAGTTGAATCCATCAAACTCTTCCTAGGATTTATCCGTTTTACTACCTTACACATTCCTTATAGTCTCCATAAAATATGAGAGTCATTTTGATCAATGAGGCCACCATGAGAAAACTGTGATTGTTTTCAATTCCTGCATGATCTTATTCAAAAGGTTTTTCCATTATAGTCTTATTATTTGTATGCCTAATTTAGAACCAAAATCAATAGATTTAAATTATTAAAATTGGTGTGTGATATGTAATAGATATAAAATGAACAATGAAAATATTTCTTGCTTGCTTTTGGCTTCTTATACAGCAAAATCTAGTCAGGGATGAATTTTATCCCAATTCTATTGGAAGTAATAGAACCAGCAGTTAGATTTTAATCTCAGCCTGTTATCCACTGAAAATGTAACTGAATTATATATCATACTGTTTATTTCATGTAAATATAAAAAGCATAATAGACAAAATATGGAGAAACCGAGAAAGTAAAATAATTCTATTATATGTCTATCATATTGAAGAAAGTCACAATTATTTTATTTCAATGATGACAACATTTAAAACTTTAAATTATTCAATATTTGTAATTTTGATGACAGAAAAGGTTTCCAAGGCAAATTACTTGCAGGAAAGATAAAATACTAAAGTAGTATCAAGTATCCCTAACAAAATTAAAAATATTAGCTTCCTAATTACTGTCACAACTGCAGGTCTCAAAGGACTTACTATTTCAAATTTTTGTAGTTTTGTAATTGTTTCTTACTAACATTTTAATATCACATCTTACATAGGACTACCTATTTCACTAACAGTCCATTTAGACAAAAATTTTCTTATCAACAGTTAATAACTATGATAACTAATGTTATTAATTTTAAATGATTTATTAGTAAATATAATGAATCAATCAATAAATATAATACATATATTTATTAAATATATTAATATCAGAATTAATACGTAACCAGATGGAATGAAGGAAAGAAATGTGTAGTATATTTTTTAATGATGGCAGGGAGGACACAGGAAGAGAAACATTGGTTCATTTTAACTATGGCAAATACTGCTTTATATGAGGACAAGTTTTGAAAATGTCTCCTTTATATGTGGAAGAAAGTCTCTGAAACCAGAAATAAATGAGGAAGTCAGCTCAATCTTTTTTTATGTTGTTACATTGTAATTTATTGTAATAAAATTTTCACTAAATTAAATGTCAATCTGACCTGTAACGACTTGTGAAAGTATTCACAAATAGTACTTACTAACACTGTCATTCTAAGCATTTAATAACTCATTGTGCCACGTACGAATACTTATGCATATTTTTCTGTCATTAGCTTGGTCATATGATAGAAGCATTATTGATAAAATATTTGTACATAATTGTACCGCATTCCTATCCATGAATTACCAGGACTGACATGATCCCCTATCCATGTATTTAAGAAGTTAAAAGTCTCTGTATTAGCAATAATATATAAGTGCTATTTTGATTCTTCAAATTGCAAAACATTTAGATAGTTAAAGAACATGCTAGCACTACAAGCCATCATGTTTGCTTTATGCACCTATACATTTCTGCCATTAACTAAGGGGCTCCGCAACACTCCATTTCTAACATGAAGACTCTTTCAGAAAATTATTAAAGCCACTTGTGACCACAGTACAGTTTCTTACCTTCAGCAGATAGGCCTTGAACATTTACTCCTCGGGCTGCCAGAAAGCTAAGGCAGACATCGACATTTTCAATCTGTAACATGAAAAGCAGTAAAAAACCCATTTAGAGAAAGACTCTTCAGTAAGCATTGGAGCTTACTGAAGCAACGAAACATCTAAACAAGAGGGGAGGGGTGCTGAAGGAGCAATACTTTACATTCATTTCATTCTAGAGAGACTTGCCAGAGTTTTACTAGAATTATCTTGGCTGAATACAGAGTGACCATAAAGCTTCCATTGTCCACTTGGGAACTTGCAAACAATTGATAAAGGCGTAATCAAGAACAGCATTCTTGAATCATAGCAACCCACCTACGTATCATAAAACTAGATCTGTGTTTTACAAATAAGTCTCAATGAAAACATCCATCCGCAATGAGACCAAAGCATTGCAATTACTAAGAATATTAGGATGTGGGATACTGAATTCTGTCAGAAGATTTATAAAAAGGAGAGCTGTTCTCCAAAGTAAGTGGGGCGTACTTTTTCTTCTAAACCATAGGGGGAAAAAAAAAACATTCTTTCAAAAGTTGTATTTGCATCTTCACAGTTGAGGGAGCCTGTGGTTTAATGTGAACACTATGTTTCCTATCTTAAAAGGGCAATGTGCATGGATGTGAGGTACTCAGGTTAGTGTGACAGCTAGCTCATAAACATTTAAAGTGAGCGGGGAAGGAAGACTACCAGGCAAGAGAGTGTTGTCAATGTCAAGAAATTATTCAAGTTAGTCACCTAGAAAAATGTGACTAAAGATCAGAAATAAAGCCAAGGCACTCACATTTGCATTGAGAAGAAATATTGATAAGAAAGTATTATTGAAAGAACTTTGTTGTAAAAATAGAGCTGCAAAATTTGACCAGAGTGTGACCTAATAGATTTCATTCCACCAGCAGCATCTACCAGGTGAGTGACAGATATCTTCTTGCCTTTAGTTTGGTTGCAGGCATCAAGATATACTTGCTGATGTTTCATAAGTATGTACCCTCATTTATTTGTGTGTTGTTAGTATGGTTTTATGTGTATATGTGTGTTTGTGTAGATAATTATATATCTATATTTATATTATAATATAATGATATATAAAATATTACATTATAATATATTATATATACTATACATATATACATGTACTATATATGTACATATATATGTATATAAACATGTAATATATATATATATATATATATATATATATATATATATGTGTGTATATATATATATATATATATATATATCTCCAAATGTGGCAACTTCCTCCACATACCAGGCTTCAGAAGATATCAGCCAGGATGGCTCATGATTGATGGTCATATAAAATTATTTTATTTTATATAATATTACATATAAATGATTGCTATTTATATATTTTATATATAATAGATTATATAATATATGATACATGTGGTGATATGTAATATATAATATACAATATATGACATACAGCATATGCTATATGACATATAATATATAGTATAATAGATAAATAGAAAAATTAGCAATAGTTATCTTTTAATCCAAAATCTACATGCTATTAAAAAGCACTGTTATTTCATGTACCATATTCCAGAGAAGTGTATCAGTGTGGGGATATGTGTATGTGAACACAGGACCCACAAAAGGCAGAGGCATCAAACCATTTCAGAAAGAATAGAAAAATAGTCAAACCATAAATTAGAAGCCATAAATCACAAGATTATTAATAGTCAAATTCAGTGTGTGTACTGACTGTGGAATCTCTTCTGCTGAGCAGTCCCATGGTGTCCTAAGAATCTAGTCTCTATTCTCACCATGTCCTGGTGTCCTGAGATTCTTGTCTCTATCCTCATCATTCCCATCTCTACAGGCGATGAGAGGCATCTCACTCTCACATCTGCTGTTACCCACAACCTCATATGCTGATGGGAACAGACCATATGTTCGGTGAATCTTTGTGGACTTCCACAATGAATCAATAAAACAAAACATAGCATCATATACAAGGTGCAATATCAGTATCAGGTGAAATCAATTTAAAATGTGTAGCTTGGCTCTTTTGCCATTTAAGTTATTGAAGGAAGTATTTGTAGAATACCGGAATCGAAAGGATGGTGGTGATCGGCAACAAGCACAGCACTGGGAAACAGAAAGGCCAGCCCGTCACTCAGGAGCCATCCTTAGTTGATATCTTCTCAAGGATGGTGCGCGGGCAGAAGTTGCCACCATTATATTCATGAAATAACAGAAAGAAATCCAGAGAGTCTCCACTGCTTGCAGACTCATGGGGGGGAAATCCTCCCATGACCCTTTCAATTAAAGAAAAATGAAATGGGACTTAGATACCACCTCATTACAGAGAGGAGTTGTATGCATGAGGTACTTAGCTCTATACCCCACACAGTGCCAGACTTCATAATGCACAAAAAAGACTGGTGTGTTATAAATTATAACTCTTTGATTATTAATAAAGGTAGCAATGGTAAAAAATAAACCAAATATATTTATAGTTTCTTTGTATTTAGACCCTATATCAGCTTTGTCTTAATCTTGTTTTGCAAATAATAATAATAAATAATAATAATAATAATAATAATAATAATCAAGTAGCTTGTAAAGCTTCTTACGCTATATAAAAAACAGCTAGGCACTTTCAAAGGCAGAGTTGTTGTTTTTATCTCATAATGAATAAAATAAAAATGTCAGTAGATAGGGGCCAGTTTAATCAAACAATTTAGGTTATTTCAAATACTGGAATGTGCTCTCCTCAATGGAAATCCCTTCAAGTAACTTCAGTTTACATTCATTTTGTTTGTGGAAACTTCACATACAGCCTTTAGGAAGTTACTACCTCTTGCTTATGTGAATTGTAGTATTATGTAACTCATGTGAACTGTAGTATTATGTAACTCATGCATTTTGTGTTGAAACACAATTATACTCACACATGTACATCTTTGTAGTATCATTACAAAAAACATGCATTGCGAGTTCCATGACTACATACCTTATCTGACGCATTAGCAGTCCACATTTCAACAGATAATCACTCCAAAGACTTCTAGTCTCACACTACAATGTTAGCAAAGTTTAGTCCTTTCTAATTTTAGTGATTTACATATTAGTGTTGTGGAATGCCCACTTTACCTCTTTCATGTGTTAAATGTCATCATGACTAAACAACTATAAAACTACTAACAGGATAATAAAAATAAAATGTAAAGTTCCTATATACAATAAATATTTTCAGAAGCATCACACCATACAGATAAGCTGAGCCTTGGAGGTTTTTGAGTCTATCTAAACATTTAATGGTGTGACAAACACCTAAACTAAAGCCTCTCGGTATGAAGTCAAAAATATTTACATTTGCATGTAGGTGTCTGTGTATGTGCAGTTGGGGGTTTCTGCAGAAACAAGAAAAGAGCATTGGATCCTCTGAAGCTGGATTTATAGATGGTTGTGGGGTACAGTGTGGATACTGGAAATGAAACTCACAGCCTGCTTAAGAACATCAATCTGTATTATCTACGGATCCATTTCTCTAGTCTGAAAGTTTACAGTTTAAAATGAATGTAGTTACTACCTATATAATTTTATATCATATTGGAGCACTGCCTTTGTGTTCATATTATACAAAAACTGAAATATTTATTCATTCATTCAGCACTTATTATTGTACTTATGAAAGAGATACTTTTCTGAAATATTTTAAAGAGCACTGACTAAATTCCAATAATTTCATAAGCTCCCATGAATAATAGAGACCCAGTTTGTAAAACAATTAGTCCATAGTTCATAGTTATACATTTATGTTGTTCCTATAACCTTGCTATGGAAATGTGTGATTGCCAAATAAAATTGGGTTTCAAATGAGGAAAAGGGGTGGGGGAAGATACTGCTGTCTTTTTGTTTTTCCTTCAATTACAGAACATTCAAAGCAATCAAAAATATATTTACACTTTTGATTATTTTAACTGAGGGTTAATGTATTCTAGATATGAGCATTGCTTATATTACAAACAATTGTATCTATTTATTTCAGTGCTGAATAATTGATTCCAAACAAAAATATCTTTTTACTGAACTCATATACCAGGCAACATGATTACTGACCTGTTTTACAGCAAAACTGGTGTAACTTGTTCTAAGTAATGTACCTAGAGGAGTCTTTCACAACATTAACAGATTTAGAGCTTACATCCCCACCATTTTTTCATACTTGCTTAAGGATATTTAATGAAAATGACTTTTGCACCTTAATATATGATTAATATTAGCCTTGGAAGCCATGTTTAAATCTTATTCATGATATGGGGATTAACACTAGGTGATTAATTCATCCAGCAACTATTGTCTGTTTATTATGAGCAAAGGGCTCTGTGGGATGGTGAAGGATTATAAAAATGAATTACAAGGTCTTCGGCTTTGTGAGCCTATAAAATAGCTGCAGAGACTGTAAAGGGTCATACATCACTATATTACATGACACTGTATGATAAATTCCAAGAGAGATATATAAACAGCCTTGCACAGTACTAGAGAGAATGGAGTCATCCATTTTCACTATAGATCTGCAGACGCCTTCACAGCATGCCATTTAGAGTTGAGCAATAATTCAGGTTTTGATAAAGCTAGACTAGCTGCCAAGAGAGGAAGAAGGCCTATCAGGCAGAGCTACTACAAGGAAAACTGTTCAGGGGTTGTTATGGAGAACTGAACAGCACCTCATTCTATATAGTGACACACATAGAGGAGATTTCACCCAGCACCGAAAGGGTCGCTCTGCCCTTTGATACAATTACAAGTAAAACAGAAAGAGACAAAGAATCACAGTGCAGGTTGCAGGGATGACATGGCTGAAGGCTCATTTGTCCACAAAATGCACATCCTGGTTATACCATGTGTGAAGGGCTAGAGACCTACAGATGTGAAGAACTCAAGTCACTCCTACCTTAGCCCTCTCTGAAGGGACATTGCATTATTTGCTAGGATTTTAAATTTATTCTTAATAACTTTACCTTGAGATTGGATCATGCCATATATCTCAGATTGGCCTTGAACGCCTGATCCTTCTGCCTCGTCTATCCAAGTGCTGGGATTACAGCCCTGTACTACCATGCCTGGCATCCTTTCTGCTTCAGTTTCCCACAGTGATCTCACACTATTGTAAATTAGTTAAATCACTCAACTGCATAATAAATATCATTGCTGAGAAAATGAAAATGGGAAGGCCCACTTTGATCAAAAGTAGACGCTAATGGGTTTAAATAATTAGATTTTAGTCAAACATTCTAACCAAACATAAACTTGTCCGGAAAAAGGAAGTAAAATATAGTAATTACTCTGCTTTAGTTAAAAGTTATATGATGGCTCCTTTCATTTATTACTTTAGTAATTGGATTTATTTATTTATTAATTTATTTATTTTAGAGTTCAAAAGAAAACTGCCCAGAGTAGGTGAATGGCTGAAAGAAGGGAAAATCATGCCCTTAGAGATTGGACATGGCAGGGAAGCAGCTACATGTAGGGCAAATGAGGAGCCATATGTCTGGAAGGTCTTTAGAGAAACAGTGAGAAAGCCCCAGATGTTATGAAAACCTTTCTTACAACACATACAGAAAGAATAAAATAAAAACTGAGAACTTCAGAGAATTAGACCAACTTTTGAAGCCTCCTGGCTGCGACCCCATACAACTTCATAAACGTTTAGTATGTGTTTGGATTGTTACAGCCTCCCTCTCCCACCATCCTCTGCTATGTTCTCTTCTCCCTTCAACCCCTTCCTGATTCAGGAGTTGTAAGAAATTGTATTTTTATAAGTGAGAAATAAATTCGAATGTAATATAATGCTTGTTATTCTATGAGAGACATGGGCACTTAAAATGAAGGCAGAAAAGTTGATTTTTCTTTCAAAAAGGACAATAAAGACATTGTCCTCAAAGAACAATAAAGTCTGAAACCTACACAGGGATCTTCTTCTAGAGGAAATTTGTATATCAAATTTTAATGAAAAAAGTACTGAACTAAGAACTGACCTGACATAGCTATAGCAATATCCTATGGTTTACACATCTCCATTTTGCTGCTTAAAAAGAAGCCTGCTCTTCCTGAGACAGAAGATGAGTTAACTGAAGGCCTGTGGTGTGAGGTGAACTAATGAAGGAATCTGAATGTCAGCTGGTCACAGTTAGGAAAATCCAAACCCGAGGCAACCAAGTTCAGAATAGCTAAGGGTACAGAGAACTGAGCCTCGCCCATGTCTTTCCTCGAAGTTCCTAAGTGTCCACAAGTGTGAAATTCCTAAGAAGGTTAAGAGACATTGGACCTATTTGAAGAATGCATTGAGGAGGAGAGATTGTGCAAGGGGGACCCAGGGGGTCAAGAATCTTGAAGTCCAAATCAATCTGGAGGCAGGTGACAGGACACACACAGTGACAAGTGTGGGTTAAAGAGGAATGCCCTTCATGATCAGACAAGGGTCAAGGCTGACTATATAGCTTGGTCTAACAGTGCTTTTTAGTTAAAAGAAGTTCTATATTATATAGTTTTACTGATGAATGGTAAGAGAATCTTCATAAGTCAATTTTTTTGGGGGTTCCAAAAATTCAAATAACCCCATTAAAAATCGGGTATAGAGCTAAAGAAAGAATTCTCAACTGAGGAATACCAAAGGGCTGAGAAGCACCTGAAAAAATGTTCAACATCCTTAATCATCAGGGAAATGCAAATCAAAACAACCCTGAGATTCTACCTCACACCAGTCAGAATGGCTAGGATCAAAAATTCAGGTGACAGCAGATTCTGGCTAGGACATGGAGAAAGAGGAACAGTCCTCCATTGCTGGTGGGATTGCAAGCTTGTACAACCACTCTGGAAATCAGTCTGGCGGTTCCTCAGAAAACTGGACATAGTACTACTGGAAGATCCAGGAATACCTCTCCTGGGCATATACCTAGATGTTCCAACTTGTAATAAGTACACATGCTCCACTATGTTCATGGAAGCCTTATTTATAATAGCCAGAAGCTGGAAAGAACCCAGATGTCCCTCAACAGAGGAATGGATACAGAAAATGTGGTACATTTACATAATGGAGTACTACTCAGCTATTAAAAACAATGAATTTATTAAATTCTTAGGCAAATGGATGGATCTGGAGGCTATCATCCTGAATGAGGTAAACAATCACAAAAGTTATATGCACTTGATATGCACTCATTGATAAGTGGATATTAGCTCAAAAGTCAATTTTACCCATGCTTTCTGCCATTGACGTTTTTTAACAATGATTTTAATGTGTTTAACTTTCATACCATAGCCAATAAGTTCTAGCTCCATATGTTGCATGAAAAAGAGACAGTCCTCGTGTTGCATATTACATGCTAAGAATGGAAGCAAGAGCAGTCTAGATGTTACTTCTCAATTCCCCCTACCCTGACTTGTCAGAGCTAGGACATGGAGCAAGCCAGAAAAGAAAAGAAAAGAAAAGAAAAGAAAAAAAAAAAAACAGTTTTAAGAACCTAGCTATGTATTCTAAATATAAACCCTTTTACGCTTCCCTACAAAGTTTGATAAAATTGACTTTTGTTTTCTCCATTTACTAGAAGCTAGCATTTGTGTGTGAACAATTAATAAATTATACAGCTAGAATTCAGTGCAAGCCTGGAGACTGCAGTGAGGTTGTTCTCTCTCTCACATCATTCTGGCAAATGGAATTCAGACATTGTAACTGAGCTATTTCTTCTCTTGGCTAAAATTGTCTACACAATCGGCACATGATAAAGACACGTTGTCAAGCACATGTGTTGTTCTAAGATGTCTAGTGAACGTAGTAGGTAAAGATAGTATAGTATGCAAACTCCACTTGCCCTACATGTTTTGAGAGTTTACATGTTTAAATGCTTCTGATTTGTTCAAGTTCCCAATGCACTTGTGTCTGTTCAGAGGCCATCAGGGGATCAGTGATGGGACCACAGTCCCTGGAATTCTAGCCAGTACCAAAAGCTGGAAAAGGCACAGAATGGAATTCTGATCTGGCCTTTAAAAGGAGCTCAGATAGAATGAAGTCTTGATTCTGTCCTGATGATAAGTACTTCCGTTATGGCCTCAATGTCTGGGACCAAATTTTCACACTTTTAATTTACCAAATTGGTAATGATTCAGTACAGTAGCCCCAGAAGACAATTCAGTTATCTACAAGGTAAATCAGTGCAATTTCACCATAAAAATCTATAAATATTATTTCTATCTTATGACCACACCCTTCCTCAAATACATGGACATTTATATTCTTTCCACAAGTGGAAGGAACACATGTGGTCTCAGAAAAGATTGCTTATTTTTATCACATGTTGGGAGTAGGAGAAGAAAAAGAAGAGGCATTAAAATGAGAGAGAGAGAGAGAGAGAGAGAGAGAGAGAGAGCGAGAGAGCGCACAATCTCACAATCTCAAATCAAACCTCAGAGTGTGATTTTGGAAACAATGAAGAAATTATTACAGAGTTGTATGTAGAAGTAAAAGACACAGGATAGCTGATAGAACTCCATGGAACAAAAATAATAAAATAAAATGGATCAGAACACTAGTACTATCAGATGTCAACACTTGCTACAGAGCTGTAGGATTAAGGCAGCACTGGAAGAGAACAAGCAAATCATTAGTGGACAGAGAGGAAAGCCTTTTGAAGAAGGTACATAAGTAGAGACAACTGAAATTCAACAGAGAAGCAAGGGCAGCATGATGAAGGACAGGTGGTATTAAAAAAAAAAAAGATGCTAAAACAACTGGATATCACACATAGAACATCATCCCTAGACAGAGGCTTTGCATTCTTTCCATAAAATTAATTTAAAGTGAGCAATAAATTTAAAGATAAGCCACCAAAAGAAAACAAGTGAGAATACAGTAGAAAAAAAAATCTAGACCATTTGGATGCGGCAATGCCTTTCTTGATGCAATATGAAATGTATCATCTATGAAAGAAATGAGAAGCTAGGCTTCAACCTTTTGTCTGAAGGAAAGGTAAAATAATGATATAAAGCAATACAGTCAGAAGAAATATTTCCAAAGAATGCCTGCTATCTAAAATATACATGATATTATATATATATATATATATATATATATATATATATATATATATATATATATATATATATATATAATTAGTAAAATGTATTCACTAGACATACTCCGTGTTCATATATATTTCAGATAAGCATTCTTTATAAAGTAGATACAGGTTATAAGAGAGGTTATAAAGCTATTTTTTCTAGCTCTGAATTTGTCACAGATTTATTATTATTGTTGTTGCTATTTGTTTTTTTTTAGGGTTTTTTGAGGGTGGATGAATCAGTAAAGAATATTCAATAATTAAAGTATAAAAGTGAATGTGAGCTGACACAGCTTCCACATCAAATACCAGTTTTTACTGTGAATATGTGAACAGAGAATCTAGGGAAAATCCTTGATAACTTTAAATTTTTCTGCATGGCTACAACTTCTATTAAAAAATATGTATTTAAAAATGCAAGGAGAGGGAAAAAGAACAGCCAAAATCCAGTGGTCTAAATTCCAGACTGCATTCTGTCAAACTTATTTATAAACACATCTAAAGGATGTCAGGCTTGGATCAGGCTGTGAATCCAAACCACTATGCAGAGCTGTTCTGATTACAAAATAATAATAGCTGGAAAAACATCTAGTTCCAGGTATACGTGCTTGTGCGTGGGCGTGTGCCTGTATGTGTTTGAAACCCAATCAATAAGTCATGATCACACTGCCAAATTCTCAGAACTACCATTAAATTTTGAATTCTGTGCAATTACTTTTAAATATCTCTTTAGTATATAAAGAAATCCACGAAATAGGTAGACAATATGATTTTTCAAAATGTAACAAGAATAGTTAAGAATTTTTCTTCATGACTGTTAATATAAGCTTAGATCAAATTTATACTGGAATCCTTTAATTATAACTTTGTGAAGCAGGTAGCTCAGACTTTACTATGTTTAAAACAATGCCCAAGGGTCATCTTTTTAAATGGCTATCCTGAAGCCAGGTAGAGAAGACCTCTCCTATTTCAGAATTGCTTCCTCTTACTACATCCAATACAGTTTAGTAAGCATCTTTCTTACTCAATAATCAAAGCAATTTAAAATAGCTATAAAGATGATAGAAAATGAAATGATTCTTAAGATAAAATATAAATTAAAAAATAAGTATGCCAACAGTCTGTGATATCTACTGTCTATGTTCCTCATTGCTGGGGGCAGTCCAGAGACAATTCCTTCTTCTGAGGCACAGCCACAAGGAGGATTAACTTGACCATTTTCATCCCATATAACACACCTCACAAGTTCACTAATAAGCAAAGTGATTCTATAGACATTTAATTTTAAAAACCACCAGGATGGAAAACTGAAACATAAATTATCTAAAAGAACAGTTTATATTCCTTCCAAATCTAATGATCATATGCAAAGAATGAAGTCAGTGAGGGACTGTAAAGTATAAGTTTTCCTTAGTATTTCATATTATATCAGAGAAACGTGGGTAGGAAACATTTAATTTCATTAACCTCCTCATCTTGCCGTTCCAAAGTTAGTAACTTTCAACATGGTGGGGGATCTTGTGGATGGAGCAAGTTAGGAAATGGCCTTTCCAATGAGTTATAGGCTAGAGTCCTATAGCATGACTCATAAAATTTTACTAAAATTTAAGAACAGCCTGGCACTTTATCCCTTCTCTATTGTGTCAAGTCTTTCTTCTTGTCCTAACCTTAAATACCCCCTGGATAGCATCAGCCACCAGCATGGCTCAACTGGATATGCAGCAGAGGATTGCCTTATCTGGCATCACTGGAAGGGGAGCCCCTTCGTCCTGTGGAGGCTCTAAGACCCAGGGTAGGGAATGCCAGGGTGGTGAGGCAGGAGTGGGTGGGCAGGTGGGGGAGCACCCTCATAGAGGAGGGGATAGGGGGGTTGTGGATGGGAAACTGGGAAGGGAGATAATATTTGAAATGTAAATAAACAAAATAACCAATAAAATGAAAAAAAATAATATGATCCATGGAATAATGAAGTGAAATATCTGCCTGTGGGTACATAATGTTAAATAACAGCTTATATAAAATAGATACATCTTCAAAAAAGGAAAAAAAAAAAAGAACTAAAACTTTAAAAAGCACCAAATCAGAAAGCATAGGATACTTTCTTAATCAAGAATGAGTCACTTCCAAGACAAGCCTAACTCTAACAATGGGTTAAAGTGTCTGCAGTACCCAGAAGAAATTTTCTTTAGAAGCTACATCCCTGTGGGCCACGGAATCACAGAGAAGGGGACACTGAGTAGTATTTTTGTGTCCTCTAAGAACATTTAAAAATAATACGAGGGACAAACATCCTAAAATATCCTTTGTCAGCAATTTTTACACAACAACATATATGGCATGATAGAAAACACAGCTAAGAGTTGTGGCTAGCCGGGCGTGGTGGCTCACGCCTTTAATCCCAGCACTCGGGAGGCAGAGGCAGGCAAATTTCTGAGTTCGAGGCCAACCTGGTCTACAAAGTGAGTTCCAGGACAGCCAAGGCTTTACAGAGAAACCCTGTCTCGGAAAAAAAAAAAAAAAAAAGTTGTGGCTCGATTTCATATGCCAGCAAGATAGTGCTGAAATGCTTTGATATAGCTGTGGGAGGCTATACCAATACCTGGCAAACATGGAAGTGGACACTCACAATCAGCTATTAGATAGAACTCAGGACCCACAAGGAAGGAGCTAGAGAAAGTACCCAAGGAGCTGAAGGGGTCTTCAATCCTATACGTGGAAGAATAACAGGAACTAACTAGTACCCCCAGAGCTCATGTCTCTAGCTGCATATATAGAAGAAGATGGCCTAGTTGGCCATCATTGAGAGGAGAGGCGCCTTGTTCATGCAGACTTCATATGCCCCAGTACAGGGGAATGCCAGGGCCAAGATGTAGGAGTGGGTGGGTAGGGGAGCAGGGCGGGGGATGGGGGAGGGTATAGGGGACTTTTGGGATAACATTTGAAATGTGAATGAAGAAAAGATCTATTAAAAATGGGGAAAAAAAGAGTTGTGGCTAAAGAAACATTGAGCTAGAAGTATGGTCAGGTACAGGAATGCACCATCAAGAACAGACAAGCTCTGAGCCACCCATTTTTACCCTCAGCTCTGTCATAGAAACTAATTCTTGCCCAACAAGAATTTCAAACCATCAAATTCCTAAATCATCTGGGCATTTCTGAGGATCCTGAAATATAACAGTCTATCTTAAGATGAAATAAAAGAACTTGTTTTCAAAACAGTTTTCGTTCATGTCTAACATTCTTGTTTGGGAAGCTTACACTTGTGCCTTTCAAGTAAACGTTGGGCTTTTTTTTTTTTTTTTTTTTCTTTTGCTATTTTTAATCTACTGAGCATTCAGGACATTCCTGGTATTTATAGTTTATTAATTTATTTCCTCATGTCAGCCTACCAATGTTATGCCACACAGAGCATATATTTTAGATCTGAGTTATTATCTACCTAGAAATCACTCAACAGCTGTCACCCATATTATTAATTTCATCTTGAATACAGTGTTTGGTCAGCTCCCACAGAACGAGGTCTATGTTTCAAAGTGATCATAACATGAAATTCACTGATAAAACATGTCTTTGAAACTCTGAGTGGTATAGCTATAAATTTCAAAGGGGATAGAGATATTTTTTAAACATGTGCCCTCGAAACCATGTTATATAAAATAACATTGTTATATTCCTTCATATATCCATATGTACATGATTTAGCTTTTATTGTATAAGGCATGTTATAATTCAAATATATATATATATATATATATATATATATATATATATATATACACAAATATATATATATATATATATATTTGTTTTACTATATATAATATATGTTTATATATATATATATATATATATATGTGTGTGTGTGTGTGTGTGTGTGTGTGTGTGTGTGTGTTATTATAAGCAAAATGAAAACAGCAGAAAAGATTATATTAACATGACCTAAAATTCTGATCATTACTATATTGACTTGGATTCCTCCAATATTGCTTTAAGCTACTTCAATACCACATTTTCACATATTCATATCCTTTATGACATGACAGAGGAAAAAAATTTTTTGTTTGTTTTCTTAATACTTTTCTTTAATGGCCAATCTTCTACAAGGACTTCATAATATCTTTCTGTACCATTTCCTTTAGGAATCCACATCGCCACTTGTGTCCCTGTTACCATGGATCTGTTCTCTCTCTCTGCTGCTACATTATTAAAGATATATTTACTTTTATTTTATGTGGATGAGTGCTTTGTCTGCACGTATATCCATACACCATGTGTGCTGGAAGCCTGTGGAGGTCAAAAAGGGTGTCAAATTCCAGGAACTGGATTACAGAGCATTTCAAGCTGCCAGTGGAGTCCTATACAAGAGCAGCAAGTGCTCATAACCATATCCATCTCTCCTGTCCCCAATCTACCATCTCCTATTGTTGGTTTTTTTTTTTCACCACAGAGAAAACTACCCTCAGCCCAGCTGTTTCTCCAGCAGCTTTTCTGTTCTTTTTCGATAAGATACCCAAGGCAATGAATTATAGCTCAGTAGATATCACACTGGTTATGAACACCTATCAGATTACCGAAGCTGACTTCCTCAACCTAGCATATTAACCAGACGAGGTAGGATTTCACGGCATATGCTACAATGAAATAATCAACTCAGTTTATTCAGTATTTGTGCTAAAGGAAACGCCACGACTTAAACTATGAAATCTGTCATGAGTTTTAACAAGACACACCTGTGATCTGCTGTTCTCTGAGAGCTCACACTCACTACTCTTCATTTCCTGACTTCTACTTCATAAATATTAATATTCTCCATCATAAACCTTTTCCTGGTTGAATTTACGCAGACCTCCGCCAAGATTTTCTCCTTGCCGTCCATCACTGGTGTATGAGCATGGTCTAATCACTAGCTTCCTCAGAGGCTCAAGGTAACAACCTAAGTTACTCCCTGCCTTGTGGCCCAACAGGCATCGACTTCTATAGATGGGGAATATAAATGCATCACTTCTCATTCCACCTTCCAGCCTAGTTTCTTCAATGGAAATCCCAAGCTTGTACATTTGGCCAAAAATCAAAACCTAACCCGCCATTTTCCACATCAAATTGAAGTCTAACATACATTCTATGTATATCAGGGAGCATCTCCAGTGATTTTAAAATAAATGTATCATATCTTGACATATCCAAACATCACCTGTCCTCCACTGGTTCAAAATATCACCTAAACTCTTTCCAAGGCCCTTATGTCATTAGGTTCTGTCTTCCCCTTCAAACATCCCTAGCTAGGCTAAATCTACAGAGGTTTTTTGTTTGTTTGTTTGTTTGTTTCTGGAACACATCAAGATCCCTGCTTCTGGGGACCTTTTGTTCTTCCCTACACAACTCTGTGGCTCTTACGCACTTATATTGCAACTCTGATCTTCATATGGACTTCACACAAATGCCCTGCTACCAGCTACCTTACAGCTCCAAGTAAACATTGGCTAAATGTGGAACTACCTGACTGTTAAAAATGATTCAATAAACTGCAGTTTCCTCTCTCCAGAAATTCTAGTATTCAGTGCTTAAAATGTTTCTACACTGGCCATAGAGTCTAAAATGTAAGCTCAGACCATCTAGTACTGGAAGATATTTTTAATGTGTTTTTGTTGTTGTTGTTGTTTTTGTTGTTGTTGATGATGATGATGATACTAACAAAAACAGTAACCAAAGGTCTCAAAAGTTGAGACAGGTAAGATATAACAAAGACAGTTCTTCTGTGTGTAAGGATGGCATTCTATGATTGATGCACAGCTTTGAATTGTACAGTAACAATCTGCAGTATCATGTCTGATCCATATGCCTAAGTCTGTCTTTTCCTGTCTGGAAATGCTCTGTCTGGTCGATGCTCTCATCTGGGCTCTGTACTCATTAATCACACAGTGCCAATAAAAATTCTAAAAAACAATGACAAAAATAGAGCAGTCAGAAATTACATTTGTCACACAGCTTTTCTTCTCAATTAACAGAGGGTGGGCTCCTGCCAACGTCAGAACTGAAGTTCAACCAATCAGAAAGCCTTGGTCCACGTTGTTCATATTTAGACCCCAACTAACGCTTTCTAGAGGGAGAAAGTCACAGTTTTCATAACACCATCACTTTCTGTTGTCAGAAGCAGAGGTATTAGGAGAGCATGCACACCAGAGGTTGCATAGCAGGGCTAATAACAAACAAGAAACCAGAAAATCTACAGAGGCAGCTCTTAAGATACTTCTGCAGATTTGTAGAAATTCTAGGTCCCAGATACTTCAGATCTGTATCAGAGGATTGCCCCTCCATAATTTTGAGCTTTGGAGATGTTTGCTCCCTGTCATCACGTAGGAGCTTGTCTGCATATCAGATCCTCGGGAAGCAGTGTATCATCAGGGTAGCAGGCTATAACTTAAAACACTTTATATTGTATACCACTACCTTATGGTTAGAATGACAGAAACAACTTGATAAAAATCAAGTCCTAGGAATCACAACTATGATACGTGTATCTCAGGGACTAACAAAAATCTCCTAGTATTTTAGCAGGTGTTAATCTGTCCATATATATATATATATATATATATATATATATATATATATATATATATATATATATATATATATATATATAAATATATATATGTATATTTGTGTGTGTGTGTGTGTGTGTGTGTGTGTGAGAGAGAGAGAGAGAGAGAGAGAGAGAGAGAGAGAGAGAGAGAGAGATCACTGTTCAATTAGGGTTTATTTTGCAACTGAGAAAGCTCAGAGAGTTTACATGTTTTTCCAACATCACAGAACTACGCAGCATAGCTGCATCTCCATCTTTCCTATTCAGTATTTCAGCAGTAAAACTTTACAAAGCAGATGTAATTAATTTCCACAGAGAAACATTTACATTGAGAGTAATTCGGGCAGGAAATACCCTCAAAGCTGAAGTCTTTTATAGAGACCGTATCTTTATGGCGACTTTTTTCACAGCAGCTGTAGATCATGGCATTTTAATATTTTTTTTTTTTAATGTTGTGTTTCTTTGGAGTGATCTTGTTTTAAACAGGCTAATTAATCACTCTTGGAGAATAAATTTCTTTTATTACATTGGATTTCAGTTTTCTGACATTAATTAAAGCAGGTCAGCAGGTTGAAGAAGTTCATGAGTTTTTCACGTGACCAAATATGACAAGGATCTCTTAACACATTCAAAGCCCCTATGCTATGTGAACATGAGAATTCTCTGAAGCAGTCTTTCTTGGAGACTTGGGAAATTATTCAGGTTGGTAACACTTGGTATATCCTCACTACAGGAAGTCCATCTTATGTTCATCCCAGAAAATTAAGTTGTGGCTTTGTGGCTAGCTTTTTGTTTGTTTGTTTTCTTAGCTCTTCATCAATCTATGATTTTATTTATAGATGTTAAACTCTGCTAGATGGGAAAGGGCAGATGCTGCTGAGATAAAGGGCCTCCAGACTATGGGCTTTCTAGAAGATACTATGACTCTTATCACAGTGTCATATATTCAGCATATAGACTACAGCAAGCAAGCCTTCAGAGCTGTTCCCAACAGAGGCACAATCATGTATGCTTACACTGACCTTCCTGAAGAACACCAGACGGTAAGTGCTACTGCAGAAGTATTTGCCCTAGCAAAGTCTATTGCTTTAAACTTGAAATTAAGTTTACTGACAGGAAGCCCAGTGTACAGAATTACATACATACTATACGAGCACCAGGACAAACAGGAGAAGAAAAGAAAAAATAGGTCAAAGGTCAGAAAACACACCATAGGCGTGGTGTGTAGTAGTCAGTATTTCTCAGAGTCTGCTGTTGTTGCACTGACACTGGACACACAGAAATCCTGGGAGCAGATGATTTCTCATACAAGCAGGACAGCATGCAGACAAACATGAACGTAATCATGCAAAGGCAGTTAACTTTGAATATGGTGCCCAGTGCTGAGACTGAGAATAAATCGGACTCTTACCATCTGAGACTGACTTCTGGGACATCCATTGATATCTTCAACTTTCTCATTTGCTAAGATCAAGAAATAAAATAAAGAGAGAGAAAAAAGGACAACATACTTAAGCAATGAAGTGAAACACAGAGTATTGATATCTTAAAAAAAATAAATAAAACACCAAGCAGAAATACCCCCTATTCAGTCTCCTAAGCACATGGACAGAAGAGGAGAGCACAATTGTTCTCAGCCAACAGTTCTATGTGCACAAATCAAGCAAATGGGGGAAAAAAGGAAGTCACTGCTGGTTTTCCAGCCTGTGCCAAATGACTGCTGACATGAGACCTTTCACAATTGTCCCTGCCAGATCAAGATCCAGTTTCAAGGAGTCTCAGTATATGAGTTACTCTGGTTAACAAAATGCACACACATGGGAGGCACATGGTTGAATGAAACTTTCATTTCTGACAATGCTATATGTGTAAAGATGCTGTTCCAACTCTTTCAAAGTAAGGCCAGAATGCCCTTTTTAGCCTCTCATAAACACATTTAATTACAATGGAGCTAGCCACCCTCACAGCACTGCTGGACACTTGGAACAATTCCGTGTCCGTTCTACCTAAACTACAATGTAGCCAAAGAGCTGCGAGCAGAGCCTCTCCGGAGTTTAAGAGAGCGGGTCTCACCAATGATCTGGATGATGTCTGCCAGAAGGACTCCGTCCGCAATGTCCTGCTGCAAGTCCTTGATCAGCCGCTTGTGGCCGGATTTTGCCAGGTAGTGGTTGGCCCAGTCGGTGTAAATCTGTTGGAGACAGGGAGAGAAGAAGTGAGAAGGGCGGGCGTGGGGGAATGAGAGACAAGAAAACTCCTCAAGGCAAATGCGAGGCTCAAAGGGAAACTGTTCTGGATCGCATTCCAGCTAAAGAAGTCATAGCTCCAAAGGAAACAGTTGTAAAGTCATTTTTAAACGGCTCTTTCCCCCCACTTATCTCCTGTTTCAAAGGAGGATGAATCACTCCTTTCAAAATCATGGACTAGTCACTTGTGACCAAGCAAAACTCCCTTCCCAGATGGCTCCAGAGGAGATCTCTACTGGGAAAGAGTTTGAGTTTCCCTTTTTTTCTCCCTTTCTTCCATTATTTTGAAAATAATCCTGTTTGTATAAAAAGAAATCACCTGGACTGACTTACAGAGGAACTTTCTAACAAAATGTGTTTCTCCGAAGAGGCTGTATTGAATTTGAGATCCGAGATACTCTAATGTGACGATGTTTTGGCGTGGTTTTCTGAAATAATTGCAAATGCCTTCCTGTCTAAGATATATTGTTCAGACTGTCACCTCTCATTTAAGCCTCTTGAAATGTGTGTGTATTAGGACACAGAGGCAGCACGTGGAGTTATAAAGCAGCAATTGAAATACAGAGTCGGGAAGTGTATTGCCAGCCACAGCGTTGGCGGTTTGACTTACAAAAGAGGGTGACTCTAGCAACTGGTCCCAAGATAAAGAAAAGCTGAAATTTCAAGAAAGCACACACACAAAAAGAAATGTTACTATTTTTAAAAAATCCTTTAGTCTAGTAACCATAAAAGACAGAAATCGGCTTAAAGATGTTTACATATCATGGGTGGTTCATTTGTTACTTTGTTACAAGGTAGGTGAAAATAGGGGATAATACTAAAAGTTGAAATGAGACTAGAGAATCATCCTAGAAATGTTCAATCTAACAAGAAACTGAGGCCAATGTAGGGTGCCTAAAATTAGCCCAGCTTAAGCTGAAGAGCTCTGAATTTTATCTCAGAGTCATGAGCACTCAATACCAAGACAGGGCAAATATACCGTTTAAAATACGTCGGGGCTGGAGAGACCACCCAGCGTCAAAAGCATTTACTACTATTCTTGCATAGACCTAGATTATCTCCTCAGCACAACATGGTAGCTCACATCTGTCTATAACTGCAGTTCTAAATGATCTGATGCCCTCTTAGGGCCACTTCAGGAAACAGATAAATATATGGTACAAACACACACACACAATTTTTAAAACTAAATAGATTATTTTTTTCAGTGATAGAGCTTAAACCCATTAGCTTTCATAGGCAAGACAAATAAACACTTTACTCCTGTGTCATGCCTTTAACCCCCTTCTTTGTTTTGAGATAAGATCGTCCTAACTTGATGCAGTTGGCTTTAAGTTAACACTGTAGATTATTTAGGCATTGACATTATGATTATCCTGACTCAACCTATGGAGGAGCTAGAATCACAGAGCTAGAACATAAGACATTGCTATTTCTGAGAAAACAAAAACATAGGTTGTAATTAGCAAATCAGAAGACACAGCAAAGGTGGGAAGTCTACTCAGGAGTTGTAGCCCTTCATGCTTGTGAGCAGCTTGATACAAAATGTTCCAAATGAATATATCTAAACTATAATTTACCATATTATAGCACAGTTTTATACAAACACACACACACACACACACACACACAGAGAGAGAGAGAGAGAGAGAGAGAGAGAGAGAGAGAGAGAGAGAGGAGAGACAGAAACAGCCATACACACACACACATAAAGACAGACACACAAACATACATACACATATACATGCAGACACAGAGAGACATATACAGACACATACTAAATTAGGTTCTAATTTAAAGCTGTATTCTATAATTTCAGCTTTTTCATGTAATAGCAATTCTAAAAATCATTTCACACAAACACACATATATATGGTTAAATATATATATATATATATATATATATATATATATATATATATATATATATATATTACATGCTTAATAATGTTTTGTACAAAATATAGTCCCTCCCATAAAGGATAATTAATATTTCTTATTATGATTTGACTGTATTTAAAAGGATGCATGTATATACACACACATATAAATACATGCACACAGATATATTTGAATATTATTATGATGATACTTCATATGGATAAACATCTAAGACAGACTAATTAATTATTCAGAGTATTATTGGGTAGAAAAATTCCAAATATTAAAATACAGAAGATAGATTTTCTGAAGATATTAAGAAATCTCTAAGGCATATCTAGTGATACTATTTTCCTCACCATTTGAAAACCTGAAGGTATATTGGCACATAAGAAAGAATATGTTGGTAAAGTGCCACTTAAATTTTCGTATCTATAATCTTTATTTTGCTGACATTTGCATATAAGAAAATGACTCAGAACATAAACAATTTCTAAGTGATCTTATTTGGTGATTCCCTAATTCTCACTTATGCAGTGAATCTGAAGGTTTTATTTTATTTATAGGACTGGAAGTTTTCCTTTTTCTTTTTGTAAAGACACAAATTTAAAGCATTAAGTTTCCTTCTTTTACCAGTACTTTATTTGCGTGACTGAGTTCCAAGTTCACCTTGCTAGCAGAGTTTGAGTTAGACTTGAATCATACCAGTCCCTCCACAGGCAGGGGGTACAGGGCCATCACCTGACTTTAAAGGACCCACAGAGAGAAGGAGGCTGGGTTCTGGAGTTAGAAAAATCTGGTCAGAGGCCCGGAAGAGTTTATGACCACTGTAAACTTAGGAATGTCACTTAAACTTCCTAACCTGTAAACGCGGGTGAAGAGTAATCCCTGCACTGAGAACTGTGCCAAGACTAACAAACCGGCCGCCCCTCTGTAAAGAACAAGATCTAAAGTCACTCCTGAAGAAGACATCCCTGAGACCACGAACAGCACTGCTGTATTTTGTTCTGCTAGCATAAGAAGAAATACTTGTTAAGGTTAATTGCTTCACAGCGATGAAGCAATTGGAGTAACTGGGACAGAGGCTGAGAAACTGCACCACTTCCTTCTGGCTCCCTCCATCTGCCAGATTCTTATCTTCTAATTAGCTGGGATTTCTGGTTTCTCTGCTTCTGAATCAGAGTAGTCACGTTCTCCTCGGTGACTCTAGGAGAGGTCACCAGTGTCACCGTCCACAATGCATGGGATTTTATTTTAGGAGGACAGCAGATTACAGGAAAAAAAAAATCCTCATAGTAGATAGCAAACTGAATGAAGTAGATAAGTAGCAATGCTACATTTTGACTGTATTCTCCAGGTGCGTATCGAAAGAGTCTTAATGTGGGTGCACATCTTTCAGGGATCTTAGGCCAACAAACAGAAGCTACTTGGATGGCTTTTAGCACTGGTTAGAAAGCCTCAGAGTGAACAAACGGGCAGACCCTGCTGGCTTGCTCCAGTCTTTTCTCAAGGGGATTGCACACTTAAGACTGTTCCCTAAAAGTTACTTAGACCATAGGCCTGACTTTTATCATAGTCACCAAAATCAGTAACTGACCCAATAAAATGAAACCACGTTTCTGCCTAAAAATCACATGCACAAATTTTTGGTAAGTCATTATTTTTCATGAATGTATTTCCTATAAGTAAAAGAAATGAGAGATTACAAGAAAAATCACAAGAGAGGGTGAAATCCTACATCCCAAAGAAACGCTATAATACAGCTGGCAAGACATAAAACAATTAAGGTGCAAAATATAATTACCTGTTGTAAGTAATAAAACACATTTACCTAGACTATTTATTTATTTGTTTTGTAATAGGTGATCTCATTATATATCTCAGGATAAGGTCAAATTTATTTTGTTGCCCAGGATGGCTTTGAAAATGCAGCCATCCCCTTGCCTCCATTTCTCAAGCTCTGGGATTACAGGCATATGCCAGCATACCTATATTTTTTCCTTAAAATTCTTAATTCAAAACTATATGAGTGGAAGAAAGCAATGGGAAAATGGGGCATGTCTTCGAGGAGACAGTGGACATGAATAGAAGATGAGGTAAGAAACCACAAGCTCACTAGCACACTCTCTGTGATGCTCTGATGAAGGAGAAGGCAAACAACGCTGTCAGCTTTCCTTAAGTTCTGTTATTTGAATTGATGCAAAGGGAAGATAAATTATGTCCCGACGCTGGCCCTGGCCTGCAAACTTTCCTCTGGTTCATCAACACACAAGGCAGTCATTGTATTTAACTTCATAGCTCCAGCTATGATTGAGTTACAAAGTGTGTTATGATTTCAAGATTGGTCTACGGATTAATTGTAGGTTTTGAGGAAAGAAGTTGGTATAATTGTGAATAATATAAAATGAACACAAATTTAATATTTGGCAACTTCTGTATGAACTCGCTGAATATTTCAATCATCAAGCTTCAGGCCAATGAGTAGAATATAGAGATTCCTACATCCAAAGCCCATATTCTTCAATAATGTATCAAATGAATTTTAGGGTCTATTATACAACATGTATTATCTGGGTGACATTCTACAGCACTAAGTTTAAATTCTGCCACTTCCAATCCATGTAATGTCCACTGATTGATTGAACATTTATTTTCTCAGTACCAGGGATTCTCATTCTTTTTTTTTTTCCTTTGCTTTGCTTTGCTTTGGTTAAATTTCTGAACCCCTCTTTTTTCTTTGTTTTTATTAGATATTTTCCTAATTTACATTTCAGGGAAATGCCAGGGCCAGGGAGTAGGGATTCTCACTCTTAAAGAAGGAATTACTATTATTCCTGAATAAAATCACTATGAAGATTGAATGAACTCAGGCATGTACTTTTACTTAATATACTTATTATATATTAACTATATTAGAAGTAGTTCACTGTTTTAATATGGATATATATATATATATATATATATATATATATATATATATGAAGAAGAATTGTAATAACTTTAAAGGAACCATTATTACTGTCAACTCCTTTAACCTAAGTTATCCATCTAATTGAAATGAAATGAAATAATTAAGGAAATCCACAGATTGGGGAAAATCTTCACTAACTCCACATTTGATAGAGGGCTAATATCTAAAACATATAAAGAACTCAAGAAACTAAGCACCAAGAAACCAAACAACCCAATCAAAAAACTGAGGTAGAGAACTAATCAGAATTCAAAACAGAGGACTCTCAAATGGATGAGAAGCATTTAAAGAAATGTTCAAAGTCCTTAGTGATCAGGGAAATACAAATCAAAACAACTCTGAGATTCTACCTTATACCAATCAGAATGACTAAGATCAAAACCTCAGATGACAACACATGTTGGCGAGGATGTGGAGAAAGAGGTACATTCTTCCTTTGTTGGTGGGATTGCAAACTGGTACAACCACTTTGGAAATCAATCTGGAGGCTCATTAAAAAACTGGAAATAGATCTTCCTGAAGACCTAGCTATACCACTCTTGGTAATATACCCAAAAGATACCCTACCATATCACAGGGGCATGTGTACCACTATGTCCATAGCAGCCTTGTTCATGATAGCCAGAAGCTGGAAACAACCCAGATGTCCCCCAAGAGAAGAATAGATACAGAAAAATGTGTCTCATTTACATAACAGAATACTACTGAGCTATTAAGAATGAGCACATCATGTGTTTTGTAGGCAAAAGGATGGAACTAGAAAATACCGTCCTGAGTAAGGTAACCCAGACCTGAAAGGAAATGCATGGTATGTACTCACTAATAAGTGGATATTAGCCAAAAAAAAAAAAAAAAAGGTACACAATACCTAAGATATAGTCCACCAAACAAAAATAGGTCAACAAGCTGAAGGGCCCAAGTGAGGATTCCTCAGTCCCACTTGAGAGGGAGAAGGAATAATCACAGGAGGGAGGAAAACAGGCAATCTTGGGAGATAGGAGGTGGGAGGACCCTTTAGAATGTAGCAGAGACCTGGGAGGTGAGATGCTCTCAGGATTCAAAGGGAAGGACATTAGATGAAATGCTCTACAGTGGAGAGAGGAAATTTGTAGAGTCCAACTCCAGCAGGAATATAGGGCATCAAGTGGACGGCTGAGGTTGCCATCCCACAGTCAAAAACTCTGACCCATAATTGTTCCTGTTTGAAAAAATCCAGGGACAAAAATTGAAGAGAACCTGAGGAAAAGAAGGTTCAGTGACAGACCCAATGTGGGATCCAGCTCAAGGGGAGGTCCCAAGGCCTGACACTATTACTGATGCTATGGTGTGCTAACAAACAGGGGCCTATGATGACTGCCATCCAAAGGCCATCAATGGATTAAAATGAAGAAATTGAGCAGTGCAAAAATATTATGTAGCATCATATTAGAGGATCTGTCTATATATATATATATATATATATATATATATATATATATGCGCCAGTAACCAGGGAAAATAAAAAAATGTATCTTAATAACTGCAGGGCAACAAATGAGAAAAAAGAAGGTAATGACATCACTGGTCTCAACAGCTCTCCCAGGATGAGCAGTTGCAGAGGAGGAACCAACAGGAATGACATTAGCGGAAGTTCTCAACAAAGGGAAGATAGAAACTGTAGAGACCATCTCCAGTGGACAGGCACAGCACCCAGCTGAGGGATGGGGCCACCCACCCATCTGAACATTTTTAACCCAGAATTGTTCCTGTCTAAAGGAAAGACAGGATCAAAAATATGGAGCAGAGACTGAAGGGAAGGTCATGCAGAGACTGCCCCACCTAGGGATCCATCCCATCTGCAGACACCAAACCCAGACACTATTGCTGTTGCCAAGAAGTGCTCGTTAACAGGAGCCTGGTTCCTTGAGAGCCTCTGCCAGCATCTGACTAATGCAGATGCATATACTCATAGCCAACCATAGGACTTGAGTCTGGGAAGCCCAATTGAAGAGTTAGAGGAAGGACTGAAGAAGCTGAAGGGGATTGCAATCCCAGAGGAAGAATAATATCAACTAACCCGACACCCCAGAGCTCCCAGGGACTAACCCACCAACCAAAGAGTATACATGGTACTCTACATAGGTAGCAGAGGATGGCCTTATCGGGCATCAATGAGAGGGGAGGCCCATGGTCCTGTAGAGGCTTGATGCCCCAGCATAGGAGGATGCTAGAGTGGTGAGGCTAGAATGAGTGTGTGGGGGGCACCCTCATAGCGGCAAAAGGGGTGAGGTAATGGGATGGGAGTGTTTGTGGAGGGAGAACCTGGAAGGGGGATATCATTTGACAAAATAATAATAATAATAATAATAATAATAATTAATAATTAAATCTGGAGGAAGAAGGTTTGCTACCTGAATTGTAAGCTTCCAGATAAGAAGGATAGAAAAATAATGACTTATCATATAATGTGCTATGAAAAAAATAACTTCTCACACACACCTTCTTTGGAATTTATGGATAAAGTAAGAAAACTAAATAAGTAGGTGCCCCCATGCAGGAGGCTGACAAAGGACACTTGCAGGAACAGGGCAAGGCCACATCTCCCCTACCTACTAGATAGAACTTAGAGTGCAGACCTTTAGATAGAACATGGAGAGACAAATTTAGAATTGCTGACAGGATGGAATTACTGCAAGTAATATAAATTCTGACAGTTCGGATAGAGAAAATTTCACTGGGATGGACTTTACAGAGCTGCTGGAAACCAGAGAAAAACACGGATATGGGTTTTTAGAAATCTAAATTAAAACTATGCAATGATTATTAGTTGTAGGATTAAAAAAGCATAAAAAACTTTCCTTTTAAAAAGGACTGTAATCATGGTATATTGTATGCGGCTTGGCAGTAAAGGACATTTACATGGAAATAATTTAAATATATGGATTTAGCTGAAAATTATAATGTAAGTATATTGGGGATAGAACAAAGCAGATAGGCGGAAGGGAACTGAATCTTGTGTTTTTACAAACTCAACAGATTATCTCTATAATTGGTGCCTTAATATTATAGTATATCACTGGGAGACATTGAAATAAATGTTAAAGGAAACTGTTAAAAGGTGCAAATTGGTTTCCTCTGTTGTGGAAAGAAAGGAGTGAAGGCCAGAGAGTGACTTGCACTTAATTCAACTAGAAGAGATTTTTTGAGATTTTATTTCTATTTCATTAAACGGGTGCTTTATCTCTGTATCTTTGTGTGTACCATGTATGTGAAATACCTTAGAGGTCAGAAGATGCCTTGGGACTGGAGTTAGGATGTGCATAGGCATCTCTGTGGATTCAGGGAGTCCACATTCTCCGGGTCAGTCATTTCTCTAGCCCAGCTACCTGACTTGGGAAGCTAGTTCACATTTATCAGATAATACATTTATTATCTGATAATACTTTTATCAGATAATACATGTATTATCTGATAAATGTGAAATAGCTTTCCTGAGACACTGAATAGAGACATAGTTCAGGCTAAGACAACCAATTAAAAGTGTCCCCTTTCTTAGAATGTAATGAAGTATAATGGCCTGGGATACATCTCAATAGTAGAATGTTTGCGAAGGATGCATGAGAATATAGTACAATTCCTAGTACTGCTCCACACCAGACAGACAAACAAATCCTGCAGAGATTCCAGTAGAGCCAAGTTTGCAAGTGAACATCTATAATTCTGGTAATATGAGAGGGAAGAAAAGGGGGTCAGGAATTCCGGTCGAGCCTGGGCTACTTATTCTGGAATTCAAGGCCAGCATGAGCCACAGGAAATCAAAAAGAATCCAAAACATACACTGACTTATTTTAATGTTTTAAAAATGTATTATTTGTCTGCCTATTAATATAACTCTGTTGTATGCCCCAAGTATTGTTTATTTCTTTACATGTATGATTACCAATTTTAAAGAAAGTAAATAATACCATTCAAATTTATAAATATCAATTTCTTTTATCACCATACTGGTCTTCAGATGTTTTAGAGTGACCGCCTCCCTTAAAAGTTACACCTTGGCGGCCTACTGTTGTCATAAATTCACATTAAATAAATAACTCATCAGCAACTGACTGAGACTCTCATGCCCTAATTTTTCATGATAGAAAGATGTCAAACACATATTTAGCTCAAGTTTTAGATGTGATGGAACTAGAAACTATGTCTATGGAATAGAAACTAGGTATCTATTTCCACTCACAGTAGCATCTATCATTTTTAAATTCATACCATGATTTGTTACTTTGGAATCTCATGAAGTCTGTTTTCATCCTGGACACTAGAAACTTTTAGATGAACAGAAATAGCCATATATGTAAACTGATACAAAAAGAAGGGGGTGGGGTTTATGTACTAACTATAGTAAAGTCTGATTTTTTAATATATATATATATATGTAGTTTTCTTACAGAGAAAATAACAGGCCAGACATAAACAGTACCATCCACAACCAGATGAAATTGGCCAGCATTTATGGGGAAGTGCTGTGTTTGCCTTTGTGGCCGCCGCATAAATGCTGATGTCCATAGTTTGTCCTTGAGGAGGGCCAGAGAGGGGGGAAAAGGTAAGGAAGGAGATTCTGTGAACCTTGTAGATGTCTGTGCAGCTGTGGCTGCCCAGGTTCCCGCCCCTGCTGCTTACCCACAGTGTCTTAGCAAGGACCTCTCCCCAGCTCACCTCACACAAGTTCTTTTTAGGATTTTCTTACACTCATTTTCTTACACTCATACATAGAATACTTTCCACTCCCTAGCCTAAAAGTAGAATTCAGATACATAACAAAGCACTGTCTACTCTGAGTGAAGATCTTAACTCCTACGGTGATCATATATTTAATTATTTTTAGTAAAGGAGTTGGATGCTAGTAGCAAAGTAGTTTAATGCTTCCTTCTCTTCCCCTTGTGCAGGACTGCTGCTACCAGGAACACAGCAGGACTGCATCTGCATGGCTTTCTTCATTGCCCTGAGTTATGAATGAGGTACTTCCCTCAGTACCTCACACCTGTAACTCATAGAAGGAAGTTCCCTGAGAGAGTCACACTTCCCTTGTAGATAAAAGAGCCCTAAGGCAAGGGTATACCTTTCCCCAAGTTGGTGGTGGTTAATCACTGTACAGAAAAAAAGGGGGGGGAGGGGCTTCTGGCTCACGGTTTGTGCTCTAAGTGCACAGGAAAGGATATGTCACTAATGATCTGCCCTGAACGCTCATCTCCTGCAGCTGTTCCCACTATGTGAGACAGCCATCTCAAAATATGGGGAAAAGGTTCTTCGACTGTTACCATGTCTGGCACTGACAGAGACCACAGAGAATAATCCATACTAATGGTTTGCAAATGTTTAACAAGGCAAGGGCAATCTATAAATGCTTCACAAAAGATATATATACAGATATATATATATATATATATATATATATATATATATATATATAGCAGTACAAGACACTTTTGGATTCCATTTTGTTTGTAAGGGAAACTTATTGAAGAAAATAACTTGAGTTTTTAAAATCTTGTTTTTGCTATTCTTAATTAAATTCTGCCACACTCATAGACTGGTGACTAGCCCGATTGTCATCACAGAGGTGTCATCCAACCATGGATGGGACTAGACACAGAGATTTACAGGGAAATACTGGAGGGGAGGCTGTGGGGAGGAGAGAGACCCAGAAGAGGAGGAGGAGGAGAAAGGACTGAAGGAGCCAGAGTTGTGGAGGACATCACAAGAGCAAGATTCACAGAAGCAGCTAAGCAGGGCTCTTAGGGGCTGGCAGAGACAGAGTGAAAGCAACACACCTTCATGGGCCTAAGGTAGCTCCTCTGCAGACACACCGTAGTTATGGAGCTTGGCGTTCTTGGGATTCTGAACATTGGGAGTGGACAGTGTCTCTGATTCCTTTGTCTGCACGTTGGACCCTTTTCTTTTATTCTCTGGTGCCCTGTCCAGTCTTGATATAAGGGTTTGTTCCCAATTTTATTTTAACTTGTCCTGCATGTTGATATTCCAAAAGGGCCTGTTCTCATGTTTGAAGGGAAAGAGAACAGGAGTGGATCTAGGGGAGAGAAGTAGGGGGGAAGATGTGGGGGAAGGGGAGCAGAGGGTGGGGGGACTGAGTTTGGAATGCAAGGTGGGAGAAAAGGATAGAAAAAATTAAAATTAAAAAATAAATAAAATAAATCTTGTTTCGGTTGTTGGCTCATAAATGGATTTAATAACAGAGCTAAATTAAAGGTAAAGTTGCTTAAAAAAAAACACTTTACAGAATACATGACATGCTAGAAAATATGTGTAGGAGGTTCTTGTGGCCTGACACTATTACTGATGTTGTGGTGTGCTTACAAACAGGGACCTATCAGGATTGCCCTCCAAAAGGCCCAATAAGCAGCTGAAAGAGTCAGATGCAGATATTCACACCCAACAAATGGACAGAAACTGGTGACCCCTGTGGTGGAATTAGGGAAAAGCTGGAAGAAGCTGAGGAGAAAGGCAACCCTGTAGGAAGACCAGCAGTCTCAACTGACATGACCTGAGATGTTTACAACACTGAGGCACCAACCAGGCAGCACACACCAGCTGATATGAGGCCCCCAAAACACATACAGTAGAGGACTGCAGGGTCTGGACTCAGTCAGAGAAGATGCGCCTAACTCTCAAGAGACTGGAAGTCCCAGGGAGTGGGGAGGTCTGGTGGGGTGGGAGGTTGAGGTGTAAGGACATCCTCTTGGAGACTGGGGGAGGAGGTATAGGGTGTGGAACAGTCAGAGGATGGACAGGAAGGGGAATAAAGTCTGGAATGTAAAAAAAAAAAAAAAAAAAAAAAAAAGATTAAATAAACAAAAGAAGGAAAAGACGTTCTTCTGGATGACACACAAAGTTTCAAAAGGCTGCTGAATAAGAATTCTTGGCTTCTGGTTTGAGTATGTAATCCCTCACTCTAACAATTAGTGATAAATTGATTGGCAGAACTCTTTAGCACGGGCCAGTGTTCGTCACATTTAGACCCGAGACCATCACCTGAGTCACGTATGAACTTTTAAGAAACTATTAATTTATTTTTATATGCACTGATATTTTTCCTGCACGTCTGTGTAAGGATGTCAAATCCTTTGAAAGTAGAGTTACAGACAGTAGTGTGCCACCTTGTGGCTACTGGGAATTGAACCTGTGTCCTCTGGAAGAGTAGCCAGTGCTCTTATCAGGTGAGCCATCTTTCCATGCATGAACTTTTATAGATGTACATTGTCTGGACCCACCCAGTTCTACTGTCTCACAGGCTCTGGATGGTGGGGCCAGAAAACTATCAGGAGGCTTCCACGGGGTTCTAAAGTGGGCTCCTGTTTATAAATATTTGCATGGCTAAATACTCTTCACAAATTAAAAGCAATTAGACTGTAAGAGTTAAGCACCTCTTAACAGAGAAGGCACATTATTCTGTATTCATAAACTACACAATAACATACCTTACTTCTTGTATGTCCAAGAAAACACAAGCCCTCGACAGGATGAATGGAGATGTTCTTTGCAAACCATTCATTCTGTGTTTTAAATCCTTCACATTATTAGTGATAAAATTGGTAGCTTGTCTCAAGAGAAATAACATCCTTTCCGTTTCTTTCTAGCTCTTCCTTTCTTTGCTAAGTTCTTAATTTGTTTATTATCACCAGGGATGTGAGAGAATCATACTTTTCATTCGCTTAGTCTTGAACCACCGAAGTTAGAAGTTGAGAGAGAATGCCCTGCCTGTTGTGTTATAAACCACAGCAAAACTATCAGAACTCAGAACTCAGCAGCTCTGTCCATTCCTGTCCTGACAGCAAATAACAGAGAAAATTTCATGGTAAAAGAGACATTTAGAAATATATATATATATATATATATATATATATATATATATATATACACATTTATGCATATACACACATACATATATACACACATAAATACATATATATACACATTTATGCATATACACACAACAAACACAAATACACACACACACACACACACACACACACACACACACATATATATATATATATATATATATATATATATATATATATATATATACATCCGTACATACATACATACATACATACCTATTTACACATATATACGTACATATAAACATTACACATGGTGACTTCTGGCCTTGTCTCTTTTTTTTTTTTTTAATTTTTTTTTCTCTTTATTAGATATTTTCTTCCTTTACATTTCACATGTTATCCAGAGATTTTCCCTTACCCTCCCGCGTCCCCGCCCTGCTCCCCCACCCACCCCCTCCCACGTAATGGCCCTGGCATTCCCCTGTTCTGGGGCATATAGAGACTATATAACCAAAGTGGCCTTGTCTCTTTTAAGGTCACCTTGACAATATTTTTTTAAAGTCAAACAATTTATCAGCGACCCTTTTCTCTTTCGCTACATGCTATAGCTGCAGCTACCCACTAGGTGGCACTAGGTGAACATGCTAGTAAGACAATCATACTGGTAGAGGTGGCTGAGGGCTTTGTCACCCTGCAAAGGCAAAACAACTCAGTTCACATAATGAGAGAACCACAGGACCACAACAGAGCACCAAGACTTCAAAGTCGTCATATTAATGGCCATCTTAAAAGCCTCCAAATTTCATCTTAAAGTCCTTTCATTTTAAATGGACCGTAATTGCCAGATTGCTGAGGAAATCATATGAACCCCTAACAAATTATCATGAAGAGATAATAAAACGACTTCATGAAGTGGAAAATAAAAATGAAAAACAAACCCAAAGCTGACAGGCTTATCATCATCAAATGTCATACTGTGTTTAGACACGTATAGGTTCAAGTTCCCAAACTATTTTAAAAACGATCTTGCTTTATGAACTTTCTTTTCCAGTGAGTGAGACAACTTATCAAGAACTACGTGCAATACAGGCTAAAACATTTTAACATAAGTGGAAAATACAAGCAGTAAATATTCTCCCGAGACAGGGAAGCTGACCTAAACCGATGTTCATTTCCCCAATCCCTTAGCCTTTCCCACTCATGCTACCCACTGCCCCTCCCCCGCCACAATAAAGTCCAATTGCTGAAGGTTTTCAGATGTGGAAAGATTGGAGGCCTGAAGTCAGGAGCACTGGGCTCCTCTCCCAACCCCACCACTTACTACAAGGGCTGGATTTTCCTTCTCACAAATTCGGGGATCAGATGCTTATCTCCCCCGCCTATCTCGCAGGGAGGATTAACTGTAATGGGAAACATCTGCAAAAGCAAGGTCCATCACGCAATGGGAAGCATCGCTATTATAATCAATGGGAAGTGGTAGCTATGAATTACATTTTAATATATATTCTACAGTCACAGACCACTTTCAAATTGTTATTTCAAGGCATTCCATTTTAAAAAATATATTTTAAACCATTGCGCATGTAAATGCTAAAATGGCTTGTTTGGGTTTAAAGATACTCTCGACGAACCTAAAATGTTTTATTTTCACACACTGCCTTTATTCTGAACTTGATCTCTGTTCATATTTGATGTATTACTTAATATGTGCCAAGGAAAAATATATATTCAGATAGAAAGTCAGACACTTATCTCTCATATGTCTTTATAATTGACTGTGTTGTTCAGGAGAGACAGCTCAGCGTGCAGGATGCTTGCTTTGCCAGGATGAGGACCTACGTTTGCTTTGCCAACACATACGTTAAAGCAAGGCATGACACAGTACATTTCTGTAATCCAGGACAGAAAGAGCAGAGACAAAATGATCCTGTGGGGGCTCATCGGTCAGCCAGTATAGCCATGCTAGTGAGCTCTAGGTTTATCAAAGATACCTTTAACAAAGTTATAAGATCGATAATGACATAGGAAGACAGGTGGCATCCACATGTGGCTTTTACCTGCACATCTGTACATGTGCACACAAAGTAGAGCACATACATGCCACCATACACATGTCAGTGTAGTGTGATTCTTATGCACTCAAAACTGACTTCAAAAATATTGGCTTGCTGATATCAAAGAAAATTAGTAAAATGAATAAAACAATCAAAAACCAGTTTAAACCAGTGTTTGGATTTCCAGAAGCTCAGAATGATTCTGCATTCAAAGTGAAAACAGGAGACTCCTCATCTACTATCCCCACATGGAGAAGCATGGGTATCATCAGTTTAGGTTGAGTGTGCTGGCCAGGATAGCTATCATCAAAAATGGACAGGGGTGGGTGCAGAACTAGCATTCTGCTCAGAAATAACTTATGTAGGTAGGTAGATGCATGTCCAGATCCCCAAGCTCAGATACACTAGCCACCAATGAAGCAGAATATCCCCAAGTAGAGGAGTTGAAATCACGTATTAATAAAAGACATGAACCTGGGTGCTCTCAGGCACCTTCATAATATCAATTAATTTTATTCTAAGTAATGGCCTCAGAAAAGGCCTATCTGCTCTCCCTTCAATGAAGGGAAATTGCAGAATCATAAAATTATCCGAAGACACATGTTCTTGCATCTTCTGGAAGTATAGGTAATTGGAACTCCAGGCTGAACTAAGGAACACACTTCATGTTCCCATGGGGAGAATCTTGTACTTCAAGTTCAGTGGCAAAGATACTCAGGGAGAACTTGGACCCCACTGCTGCAGCTGCTCTTATGTCATAGGACATGCCACCAAAGCCAGGCATTTATCCTCATGTGTCAGTCACAGTGTAGATGCCACTTAGTCCTGTGAGCCTGATTTTATCTAATCAAAGAGGATTGTTTGGGAAGTTAGTCAGCAGCAAACAAGTATGGAAACTGTCCTTACCTTCTCTGACACACACACACGCACACACACACATACACATATCACAAGCACACACACACACATATTTACTCGCACAGGTCCATATTTATTTGCTTGTACAATTAATGTTACATTTGCATATATAGTGTTACATTTGCATATACAATGTTACATTTGTCAAGCCTTATGGGTTTTTTTTTTTAAATTAACTTTCTCAACAATGTATGATTTTATCCCATCATTTCCTAAGATCTTATACCTGTTCATATTTGATGTTCTAAGTTATCTCCAAAGCAAAAGACTTTATATCTAAAATGTAAAATATTTTTTCTAAATCAATTCTAATTTGCACTACTCAATAAAAGCATTACTTTCTAATATACATTTGTTGAATAATAGTTACAGTTTGTTGACTAGTCCAGGTTCCTACTCTTTATTTACAAGTATTGGGAACTTGTAACTATATACACATCTCCTGACTAATGAGGTTCTGTGGGTAACTTTTATGAGGGTTAGAGGGAGATGGCAGTAACCCTGGCTTTTAAAGGAGCCAGAATAGGTAGGAAAAAAATAGAAAAGCCTGAACATTCTTTTTAAGATTTATTTTATTTATATGAGTACATTGTAGCTGTCTTCAGACACACCAGAAGAGGGCATCAGATCTCATAACAGATGGTTGTGAGCCATGATGTGGTTGCTTAGAATTGAACTCAGATCCTCTGAAAGAACAGTCATTGCTCTTATCCACTGAGCCATCTTTCTGGTCCCAAGCCTGAACCTTTGAACACATTAAATGCATCTGAAAATATTACTGAAAATGGTGCTAAGTTCAAAACCTACCATAACAATACTTCTAATATTTCTGAAACAAAATAATCATGTGCTTCTCTTAGAAATTATATGTTGCTAGCCTGAAATTCCAAACAGGGGTAGCCCACAATTAGAAAAGACCATTAGATAATCAAAACTTAATTAGCTTTTTAATGATAGTAAATAAGTAAGCAGTGGGTTTTTCGAGAGCTAACATTCTGATGGTGAGATCCAGCAGAAAGTGTGGTGGTGTGCTTGCCCCTGAGCACAGCATGCAGCAGACTCTCTCCGTGAGAGCACACATTCTCAGAAGGAAGCAGATGTGTGCTAAGTTAATGTGATTTATTTTGCCTGTTCTGAAAAATTAAAAAAAAAATGATGTCTTTCAAGAGTTGCTAAGGAAACATATTAGAGTTTAAGAAATAAGCTAAATTGCAGAACACTTGCCTAACGTATATCATGATGAATAGGAGACACAGAAGTAGATAAAGATATGAGCCCTTGCTTCTCTGCTTTAATGACATTTTTCTTACTGTCCGTATTTCTAAGGCTGCAGAATTCCGACAACATCTCCTGAGTCCATCCAAGAGCGAAGCAGGGCAGCCACCTTGGATTCTCCAGGGGCTCCCATCTGATATGTATCTTCTGAGGCACTCTAAATACAATAATTATCATATGTTTACTTGATGTGGTGAAACCCCTCTTTCAGTTCAAGCCAGCTCCCCTGACCAAGAGCAGAAAACACAATCTGTGACCATAGCCCGACCTTTATCTGAGACCAATAGCTGATTAGAAATTGGCTCTCCACTCATTCATTTCTCATTAACGGACAGCAAATGACTGTTTCATTTATCCTACTTTGCCTCTGTGGTATTCATGCTTTTTTAAAAAAACTAAGGCAAGAATTCCCAATTCTGCCAACACTGCATTGTCTTTAGAAGCATTTTCCTATCCTTTGCCCCTCAAAACAGTTCTTTAGTTTATTATTTGCCTTTATTTGAATAAAATACTTGGTCAGTAGTATATCATCTATGTTGTATATTATAATGATGATCACAATGTCCACTCTACAGATTTTGTTTCTCCGGCACTGAATTGGGGTTGGACTCTTGACAGTGTGACTTTAACACACATAATGGAATGGGTGCTTTTGGTTCACTTACTCATGGAAGACTTAGCTGCCATGTGAATATCTGGGCTACGATAAAGGCTGGCGAACATCATATGGACTAGATGAAGCCTTCTTTGTTTAAGTTGCTAAGAGACTTACGGTGTCTAGAAGTAGTCACTTCCAAGTATTGATGAGATATTGAGTATATATGTGCTTTCTTTATAGGAGCCCAGGAGAGGTGACAAATCAACAATTTGCAAACAAATTAAATATTTTCTATCTTTTAAGATACGGAGTGTTTGTTTTGTTATTATTGCTGTTGATTTATTTAAAGGAAAAAAAATCTACCTTCTACATTTTTCCAATAGTTAGAACAGGTGTAAATGTATGCCATATGAATGGTATAAAGGTCCATATAATATTAATTGTCATGGCATCATCAAACAGTCTTACTTTATGAATTAATGGCAAATAGAATGCAGATACAATGTATAAACTAATACTTCTCTAAAAATAAAATAGCCTTGACTATGGAATCCTGACCAAAGTAAAGCTCACAAGGTGATGTTAATATACATTTCCCTTAGGGAGAGCACTAATAAGCTATACTATGGTCAGTCAATAGAGCCCCAGTGGTCCACACAAAAAGGAATAATGCTACATGCATTCTACACAGAAGGAAGATGACAGCTATGAGCTCAGCATATATTGCTTGACTATGGTTAATTCAAACTGGATCTACACAGTTGGTTAGCCCTCCTATTGTCAAACAATGCTTCTGACTGGATGTAGGTCAATTACCTTTTCTACATTTCATTCATTCTTTTCCACTCCAAGAACAGAAATGACCATTATGTAAATCTATTTAGTCACAGCCTTTGTGTGCAAAACTGTGACTGTAAGAGTCAAGATCTAATCACGGAATAAAAATCTATCTAGATATTTTAAATGCCAATGGATTTGCTTTGGGCCTTTGATAGAAATTATAGAAAGACCATGAATATGAACAGAGAACACTCACATAATCCAGAACGGGAAGCTACTGTCATATTTACAACAGGGGAAGAGAGGGAAGATTATTATCAAATCTTAAAATTGGCCTTAAGAGATGAGAAGGTGTAACACTAGGCAGAGAGAGAAACCATGCACAAAGGGCATGTCTACTTATCTCTGAGAGCAGGAGTCAAGGTACAAACGTATCCTGCCCTTCCTATGTATCCTGCCCTGTGAGTTCACTTGGTACTTTCCACAGCTGCAGACGCTGGCAAATACATTAAATTATAGTTTCATGAGGACCTTGAGGTCAACAGGCAGCAATCAGGCATCACAATGAAGACGATATAAGAAAATCAAGCTGTTCAACAGGCAGAGCCCTGGTTATGTGAAGTCATGTCATTAGCAGAAGACAAACAATTCCAGTAACATATTTAAGCAATCGGCCAAGACTGATGACATAAGATATGTATATTTCTTGCTCATTCAAATCTTTTTTTTAAAAAATCTGCTAACTTACAAATGTTACCAGTATCTTAAACTGAAAGTTAATATCCAGAATAATGGGTAGCTAGAGAGATAGCTCACATGGACATCAATAACCATTTTGGTAATTTATGACTTTATTATTACAATAAAACTAGTTAAGTCACAGTATTTTTATACACAGAGGCAAAGGTGCTAAAGAAGCACCTTTTCAATTTGTTTTCAGAGCATAGGACATGGAATAGATCAGCAAACAATGGCAGGTAGAGTGACTGATTAGGTATTAGATACTGAAATACAAGTTATCAGAATTTTCTAATATGTCAAAAATTGTAAACGTATGTTATTGTTTGCTATTATTTTTTATTACATCCCTCTGTTTAGAGTCAACATAAAATACAGTCAGGGAAGATATTGTTCACTTTGTCTTTGGGTATTAGATCTACATCCTTTGTATTTGGTGTTTACTTTTTAATATTAAGCATTAAATACTTTCCCACTCTTTCCATGTTATATTTTCCAGTATTTACCATAATAATGAAACAATGTTCTTGCTCTTGAGATTCTGTACACATTTATATCGTGTTTTCCAAAATGTATTATTTGATCATGTTTATCATATGCAACATCCATTTATTATATAACTCAAAAAATCAATAGAATGATACATTAAATCAAAGATATCTTTGTGTGTGCTTTGCCTTTGGGTGTTGTAGGTGAAATGTCACTCACAGATTTAAATGCTTTTATGAAAATGGATAAGCATCTTAGATAGGTTTTAAACTTCAAGATTCATTGAAAATCTATAGAAACCTTCCATTTCATCTATCCAATGAACACTCAATTGCCTTTAATAAGTGACTCTATCATTTTTTCCTATACTGGGATGAACCCTTCTTTCCTATTTCTCTTTGTGTTGTTTTCTTAAGGAGCTGAGTTATCAAGGGACATTCAGATGCGCTCGCGCTCTTTAGCCTCCTTTTCTTGAAGAATCTTGGAATGCCTGACAAATGCTCAAGGCCTTGAGAATACACAGCAAAGTTTGTTGCCAAACTAAACTTTCTTTTCTTTATAGCTCTAATAGGGAAGATAATAACGCAAGTCAGTTATTTTACAGGAAGAAAGGGACTACCGTCTGAAGATGTTTTTCCTCCCATTTTGACCAAATTTTCCTGATAAAAATTGGCAGAGTTACATTCAAGAGGTGTAAGGAATATACTCCCTGGATGAATTTCTTGTTTGTGGCTGGCAGATCTTTTCTTCTTTCTAATAGGAAAGAGGCCCAGTGGGAAATCCCTGGCCCAGTGTCTGGTTTTGTAAAACATGCAACAGTAACTGGTAATCTCTACATCTGCTATTTATTTGACAGGTCTCCCTAGGGCCATGAAGTGGAAATTTCAGAGAATCCCTAAACAAACTCACAGGCTCCACTGAAAGCCAGAAAGCATTTTTATCTTTAATGTAAGTATTAGGTTTAAATTAATCATTAGCATGAAGGGCACTAACATTGAATAAGTATATCATATGAAATTCAAGGTGGACACATATTGTATTTAAAAAGGGAAGTTATTTACACATTGAAATCGGGCCTTCTCAGCTCTGGGAAAAGGCAACAGCCAAAGAAAATTTGCTGCTGCTCAAAAGTGCACCCAGGGTGGGGCAACAGTTTGTGGAGAAGAAAGGGAGGAAGTGGAAGACACAGGGAAGAATTCAGATATTTGACTACTTTTGAGGGTCTGACGACTAGAATCCTAGCATGGTTGTCCATGTCGATTAAACACTGTATAATTAAACAGGAAGATCTTTAGAAATAAGTGGTGCTTCACAAGGCTTGGATTTTAAAAAGTCACTTAAATGGTTTATTTTGTAAATTATATGCACATTGAACAATGGGTATTGGGTATAAAATAGAACATATCATACTACTAAATTAAATATGGGTTGTATGAATTTCTTGGCCTGAAAAAGATCTCAGTTTATTGATAGAAGCTTAAATTGTCGTATTCTAAGCAAAGGCACATATCTAAATACCACTGTGGAAACTATTCAGAATTAACTGTCTTCTGCAACAGACTTGGTAAATAGCCCATGGATTCTTACTCCTTCTTCTCAGAAGGGAAGGAATAGCAAGAGCAGATTATTCCACAGGGTATCAGCTAACCTTTGAGAGGACTGAATCGATGCCCATGATAATAACTTATTTCAATGGAACCTCCCCAAACCAAGACACTGCCCCTTTCAAATGCGAGTTAAAAAAAAATCACGAAGTATTTATCTTGTGATTTTCATGACACTGAAAACATGTACAGCACAGTCAGAAGGGAGTAACCCAGACTGAAATGCCAAAGTCACTGAAGGAGCAAGAGCATCTATTGTGTGTGTATGTCCCTGAGACTGTTTCCCATGTTCTCAGATGATCGGATGGTTGTAGAGGGAATGCCTGCATCAAGCTCCTGGAAGAATCCTCTTTACATGACAGTAGGACAGCATTAGCTGAAGCATGTTAGATGATTCTCTCTGAAAGTAGCTTTAAAAGTTGGCAAAGACACAAAATGTAAAATTTACGGGAAGTATTAACCAGCTAAACATCTGCTGAAGTTTTCATTCAATTAAAAGCAGAGCTTCTCATAAAACCTCAATTTGGCTCCCTCAAAATGTCATGGCTCAGAGGTGGAGTGGGCTTCTGCTCTGGATTTGATTAAAACCCACACAGAATTAAGAATGAAGGACACTGCATGAAGCCAGCCTTCAATGAATGGATGGTACACAACCAGACCCTGCAATACAAAAAGAAACGAGATGAAAAAATCTGCTTCCATTCAGACTGAAAGAAGAAACACACAACTAAGAGACACCTCACAGTCCTCCATAAAAAGGTCTGAAGCCCAGCCAAAGATAATAGATACGTCAACGTACTACAGAGTATGTGGTATGGAGAGAGCAGAGATGGGGGCGGGGGAGCTACAGATACCCAATTTCTAGCAATAGCGATGGCACAAGGCTTATTATTACTTTACTCAGAGTCCCAGAGCTGGGTCAAATCTTCCAGGAACCAGAACCTCCCTAAACTAAATGAGCCAGCAACCCACATTAAAATAACAACAACAACAAACAACAAAACTCTGTACTACTCCTTTGAGAACGAAAAACTTTGTGTATATAAAATGAGTCATGGAGTTAAATGATACATATATGGACAACATGTCTGTACATACAGATGCATATGCATGTAACACAAATATAATTTTAAAGTCAATTTTGCTATCTTAAGATATATATATATATATATAAAATATATATAATATATTATATATAATATATAATATATAATATATTATATATTATATACACAGCCTTAATCCCAGTTCTGGGAGGTGAAGGTTGGAAGATTACTGTTACTTTCAGGCCAGTATGTGCTATTACATTTAATGAAATGATTGGAGAGAAGATAAAAGGCAACAGAAGTTACCAGAATACTTTGTTTACTGAAATTTAATTTCAACTACACATTACTTATATCATAAAGGTCTTAAAAATGTTCATGAAAACTTCCATGCAAGTAACGTTGTACATACTGAGCAAGGTATATTCAGAAACACACACAAACACACACACACACACACACACACACACACACACACACACACACACACATCCATGATAACTCATTGAAAAAGAGGCCATGAACTTTAGGGAAAGCAGGAAAGAGTTGGCGTTAGGAAGGGAAAGGGTCCAATACAAATGTAACCTCAAAAATTCATGTTTTAGGGCTAGAGATATGGCTCAGTGATTAAGACTTCTCGCTGATCTTTAAGGACCACACTCCTACATCACGGTATTCACAAGTGTCTGGAATGTCAACACCTCGGAATACAACTGTCTCTTCCAGCCTCCTGGTACAATTCTGTGATCACAATCACCTACTCATGAATATAAAAGGAAACCTATTTCAATAAACATGATTAAAAATTATTGATTAATTTTGATTTTATAAAAAGAGATTGACCATTTTCTAACCGAGGAAAATGTGGACTGGCTTAACGTTGACTTTAAAACAATCTTTGTGTGAATTATAGTCTAGCCTCATATATCATGGGCTTAAACTGTATGGATTGATGTACTTTTATAGATTTTTTTCCATTGGAAGATTTTTGACAATTAAAAAATATACTCATAGATGTACCAATCAGCTTTGACTCTGATGTTTCCAAGAACTCAGAAAAAAAAAAAAAAAACTTATCTATCATGACTGAATAAAATAAGTTTGCTAGTTTAGCTTGCTCATTGATTACCATAAACATATAGTCTTTATAAAATGTACCAAAAACTGCACAAATATAGGCTTGTAACATTTGTAACCACTTGTGAATAAATAGCAAAAGGAGAGCATGGTTGTGCATGCCTGCCTTAAGACTTAAGAGGTGCCCAGGCATGAGAATCATTAGTTAGAAGTAAGACCAGGCTATATAATTAGACTTCCTTAAAAATACATGAAAATGGAATATCAAATCACAACTGAATATAATTAAGCCTACTACATACTAATTTTGTTTTTTGTTGTTGTTGTTGTTATTTGAATTTGTTTTTAGATACTAAGTTGTAATTATTTTGTGTTGTACAGTTGGAATACTGATTAATTCTGTATATATACTAGATGGTAATTTGCCAGGATTATCTGAATGAATTTCAATATAAAGTGTAATTTTCTCAATTGGCAAGCAAAATCTTCCATAATCTGCCCTTATTTCATTTTTAGCATTAGGGTGGATGTAAAATTGAGATTAAAAAATCAAATATAACATTGGCTTGATGCTCAACAATTCTGTAATGACTTCAGTGTCAAAATTTCATGCTTTTACTAGTCTCCAACTTGGATTAGTCTATGTGCAAGACTCATATTCCATTTCTGTAGGAAAATTCTAGGACTTTCATAATTAAACAGATCACCTGTATCTGACTTTTAAATCAAACAAACCAACAGAACCAAGAAACCCTAGGACCTTTGACCACATTTTAAATAGTGATTTTTTTTTTTCATATTCTAAACATATTGCTGCCCAGTTATTTTAAACCTAAGGTGGTATGGAGTGACACACTGGGTCCCTACTCATTTGTTCATACAGTCCCTTCATGTGCACACACCATTTGAAAGGGGGCATAATTTATATGTTTGAATGAGAAAAAGTATTCTTCACCTTTGTGGGAGTTCTCACCTCACAGTAATTTCTTTTATTTTGAGCTCAAATTACAGAAAAAAATATATATATATATATCAGAATGCTTTTCACATGTTTCTTGTATATTGCCTTTTCTAAAAATAATTATTTTATACAATAAATGCTGTTGTTGCTGGGCAGTGCACGCCTTTAATCCCAGCACTCGGGAGGCAGAGGCAGGTGGATTTCTGAGCTCAAGGCCAGCCTGGTCTACAAAGTGAGTTCCAGGGCAGCCAGGGCTATACAGAGAAACTCTGTCTCAAAAAACTAATAATAATAATAATAATAATAGAAATGCTGTTATTTTGGTTTTAACCATAATCTAGAATTTAAACCATTGAAGTAGTACGCCTCATTCCTATGGACATACGAAGCACAATAAAGGACAGGAAGGAATGAAAACAGCTGATTTCAGGGCTATTGGATTTACAAAAGCATTCTGTTGAATCATTGTATCATTGCTAATAACCTTTTCCAACCTAGCCATGGGATAATCTCCAGTCACAAGCAGGCAACAAAGTAGATACCAAAGTTGCCTAAGTACTACTGTTCTATTTTGAAAATTATATTACTTGAAAAATATATTACTTGAAATAATAATATTACAATGTAATATTATTATTATTTCTGTGCATCAGTACCTATGGTCCTGTGTATCTCTCTCATAGTGTCTTTATTCTCTCTCTCCCTCTCTCTCTCTGTCTGTCTCTCTCTCTCTCTCTCTCTCTCTCCCTCTCTCCCTCCCTCCCCCCCAATGTCTTATTTTATTGCCCTCTGTCATTTCTTCTACAGCTCCAACTTTAAGCACATGATTTGGTTGGGGCAGACCACACCCGCCTTATTGCCCAGTTCCAGGAGTCTTTTCTGGGCATCAAGTCCCTGCTCTTCCACAGAAGTCACCACTGCGTTTGGATGACAGATATTTTTGTCATTGATCTTGGGTTGAAGGTGACATGGTTTTATATATATACTATAGTTTCCCAGAGGGGGAAAATATACCTGGTATATAGACTTGGACTCATTTTCTTAAAGTGAAGATCATACCAAGGTAAGGTATGGTTTTGGATAAAAACAATTTTGAACCATCATGAAAATACCCTACTTTCAGGTTGTTGGGTTTTTTGTTTGTCTGTTTGGTTGGTTGGATTTTTATTTTTGTTTTTATTTTTGTTTGCCTCAATTCCCCCATACACCCTGACAACATACTTCCCTTTCTTGGACTGAATTCAAAGATTATTCACACTAAGCCATTGTCCTGCCATGGAGATATGCTGTACTCCAATTCCCTCTATGACTGAAGTTACTCTATGACAGAGCCTAAGAAAGGCATGATGGTATAAGAATGCAACTGTAAGGGGAAAAAAAGATATAAAATAGTACTAACCTAACAAAGAGTGTTCAAGTATGGTAAATGTAAATATGTTTGCATAACCATTTAACCTCAGTGTTCTTAGTTATATAACTCTATCCGACCAGAAAATCTATACATTCAGTCCATATCTACATATTTAGTTTTTAGAGTCTAGTGTATGTTTGAGATATTTTTAAAAAGTGCATTCCAGAAATTAAGTATCTTGAGCAAAATTTTAAAAATGAACATCTCAACTTAAATTCTATTTCTAGTCATTTTCTCTGTACTGAAGAGTGGACTCTGAGATTTGCATTTACTTTTAATATTTTTAAATATAACTTATGCCATACAGTTTCACAGGGGAGGCCAGCATATGCAATGGGAATATCTTTTAGAAGGGTATACTGGATGTTTCTCTGAGATACAATGAAAGGAAAATAGTTGAAAATACTTATTAATCAATCCAAATATGTTTGTGATTGCTAAGAACATCATCAAAGAATGCATGTGCTTTCACGACAAATAGTATTCATATAAAATCAGCAGAAAATGCAACTATTGCTCTAAAATGGATTAAGTAAGCAATCACTAAATTTGCTGAGACAGTAGTGGTCAGAACAGAGCCAGTTCATATTCTTTTGTAATTGTATTATATAGCCCTCAAGCTTTGTACCTTTTCTTCTTTGCATCTAACAAATGTATTTGGATCCATTTTGTTAAGTGATGCCCGTTTGGAAACCATTTCATGTGAAAAAGCTTCCAAACTCTTCAGTGAATCACAATGTATTTAGCCCACATGAAGTCATAAACCATATGTCAGTTCCAATACTTTCTTGAGACATATGCTCTTGGCTTCATACTCCACTTACAATATAGTCTTTTTAATATTTATGTTTATTATCCAATATGTAATTAGAAGTCTATGTGGAAATAAGCAACTTTGAGTATAAATTGTTTCGGAACATCTTGCTGGCAAATATGTAGTTTTTGACTGCTACTTACATACAATAGTTTGTTATGTTCCAAAATAATGAAACATGAGAAAATATTCTAAAGCCTACTGTCAGCCACAAGTTTGTAGCTTCTGCATAAGAATACTTTATTCATTGTTTTCCTAAATATTATGGAAGATATGTATAGCTACTACTTTGTGCTTTATACGTACACAGGTCAACAACTATATTCAGCTACTTGCAGTGAGAAAGGCCATGAACAGATATCTTTAAGTTTGTGATACATAGGTAAATGTGAGAAGGAAGACAGATGTATCACAGTTAATATTTTTTTATTCTGTTTAATTTCCCAGCATCACACTTGTGTCAAATATACTGATACATTGCTCATTGCCAAAGATCTCATAGTCCTAAGATGTAGAAACAAGTGTCTTAGAGATCTTAGAAAAGAACTGAGTCTCTCTCACCAAACAGAGCTATTCTGTAGAGCTGTGTGGACAAATATGTCAATCAGGCAGAGAGAGGACTGATAACCAGGCTGTGCTCTAGAAAGACAGAGAACATAAAGATTTCAATTCAGATGTCAAATGAGCTGGTATGTGATTGGCAGTCAAGACTGCTTCACTAAAGCAGAGAGAGAGAGAGAGAGAGAGAGAGAGAGAGAGAGAGAGAGAGAGAGAGAGAGAGAGAGGAGTCTGGAAGCCCTACATGAAAGTGAAGGAAGACAGGGGTAGGCCATGAACTGGTGAAGATGTTAAAAATATGCAGTTAGTAAGGCATAGGATAAGGGCACCACTATGCTAACCTAAACTCTAGGAGTCTTTCATTTTCCACAAGATTATGGAGTTTGGATGTTCCAATTCTGATGAGTAAAATCAGTTGTTAGGTTTCTAGTACTACAGTCAATTTCCTCTCTGGCACACACCCTTTGAATCCTTCCATGACTGTCCTCATGGGTGAATGTTTTTGTCCCATTCTGTTTCAACCCAGATATAATAGAACTCATCTAACTTTCAAACTAACATGTTGTGGAACTGGTGATTTGGACTCGGGGTACAAGGCTTATTTGGGGTATGAACAATCTGTAGGTGTTTCTATATACTGTCTGGGTATGTCATTCAGACAGAAAAACCAAGCTTGGCTCCTTACAGTGATCACACTGACTATAACCTCTGTTGAGAGTATTTACCTCAAAGAGAGTTTGTAATAGTGATTCAAAGGCTTCCCTGTTCTAAGAGAAAACTTCTGGATTTAGAAGAACCATAGCACAAAACTGGATCTAACTAGAAAACCTACTGGGACAAAAATCTTGCTTGGTCTCTCCTCCCTAAGTGACCCCCACCCCCATCTCTGCACTTCTCACTCCCTACTTGGCTCTGTTTGCTGCATCTAACCTCTTCCACATCTACTTTTATTATGCTTAATTCTTTTCTAATGGGTGAACAGGCTTTCTCTACTGCAGATCCACCTGAATCCAAGTCTGATGTTATAGAGTTATATCATCTGTAACTCATGTTCCCATATTTTCACAGAGAGGGAAGGCAATTCGTATAATTTCCACCATGCATCTATGCTTTAGTTAGTCAGAAGTTACTATAAAGGTGAGACTTACTGAATTGATAAATAGGACACACTTTGGGGGAACAACACTCACAGTAGTGAAGGAAGCACACAGGCAAAGATGTCGAGTGCAGAGGTAGAAAATGATGCTGTGTTCTCGCTTAACTCAAAAGGTTTCCCTGGGATGAACACCCAGAACCATATTACCATGCTCATTTTTGGCATACATATTTGTGGGGTGGGCATTGGTGTTTAACATAGCATCTCTGAAAATTCAAGCTAACTGCTATTCTAAAAATTAAGTATATTATTTCTAGAATTTCAACAAGACTTGCAAGAATAAATCTATTAATTTGAGCATATAATCTTGTTTAATTATATGATAGAATACATAAACAAAAATATTAGCTAAGAACCTTTGAGATAAATTTGAAAAATGAAAAAAATTAAACACCATATATTTGAATGAATCCAGAAGTTTATAAGGCTTTTGTTTGTTTGTTGTTTGAATGCTTGGGTTGGTTTCTGTTTTTAGTAATTTTCAAGTTGGGGTTGTGTTATACTAATATATTTCAATAGTATTTTTAAAATTTACAGCTCTTCTTCTCACACATACAATTAGTTAAAGTAAAACCTGAAGAGAGTTTCTTTTAAATAAAGTAAATTGCCAATGATACCAAGTTATGGAAAAGAAAAGCATTTTAACTTGTTCACAATAGTAATAAATAAAAAGTGTTATATTTTGTACTTTCTTCCCAAAGTAACAGCTATAAATTATAATATGTCTTCATCTTAAATCTAAAATTTTAGACCTCAGTTAGTATTAAAAGACAATCACTAGGTCACTGTAGATCTGTATGTCATTTCTTAAATACAAAGAAATAGCTTTGTGGGGTGTGCTGTGAAACATTTGAAGAAGCACTCAAAGATATTTAAACACCACATGTAGTATATACTGTCTTTGCTGATAGTGGACAGGAAGGATGAGAGTAAAATCTTCATCCCTGACTTATGCCCGGAGTATGAGGTTCCTTTAAGGTTTCTTCCTTTGTACCCAGAAGGGGTCTTCCTTAGAATAAAGCAACATGACGACATGATATCATAAACAGTATTGTAGAACATGAGTCTCAGCTCTCATGAAGATAAATCTACATAGAGGAAGTAGGGAAAGACACGAATATAGCAGGTACTCCATGAGAGAACATTTATTCTAAGCCTAAAGTCCAGTAGAATTGAATGAAGGAACACATGGTACAGGTTCTGCTGTGAATTCAGATTTCTAACCATCAACCAAGAAAGGAGGGAACTCTTCTCTGGGAGTTTATGCACCACAACTGAAACTAATATAGAAAAGAGTCAAAACTCAGAAGAAGTCAAAACTCAGACTCCTCGATTTAGGGTATGCCATAGAGTTTAATGTAAATAATAATAATAATAATAATAATAATAATAATAATAATAATAATAATAATAATTCAGAGAGTATGAAGAAAATTCTGTATAGCCAAGCTAGTGCACATATGACGAGTTAGAATGAGCAGTCCCGTCCTGAGTTACATTTTTCACATGAGCCTTAAGTGAACTTTCTTCCTGCTGATATTCTTTGTGCTAAGTCTCCTCTGTGTCCCGAAATCGCCTCATCTTCTGTCCTCGTGATGATGAAGTTGTGAGTGTAGAGTTACAGAGAGAATAATGACAAAGATAAAGATGTCAAGAGCCCCCCTTATAAATAAACAGAGCAGCGGACACCAGTCCCATTTGTGTGGAAATTTTAATGGGATTTTAATTTAAGAGAAAATGGATGAAAGGAAAATTGTTTCTTCTACTGAGGTCTATCTTCTAGGTTCAGAAGTGAGGATATCAAAAGATGGTCAAGATATCAGAAGAGTAGCCAAGGAACTGTTCTATTATTATACATCAGAAGAAACATTAGGGTAAAGACAAGAAAAATGATTATTATGAATAGAAATTGAGTTGGCTACATGACGGATCCCTGCCAGCTAGTGAATGAGTTGTATATTTTGAAAAGTCTCTTTAAACTTATATTTATCAACATAAAAATATCATTTTACGATGATTTGCAATCTCTGCTCTTCAAAATTAATATTACACCCTTCCACCTCCCCATATAAGCAATTATGTCAGACTTCCCATGCGGGTCATTAATACCCACAAAGATGTACCCACTGCATTTTATGAGCCTACTTTTTATGAACTTTTCCCCCCAGTTTTTATTTTCCACAGGAACTGCGAGATGTATTTGTCTTAGGGGATTCTCCTCCATTCATGTGGTTTCAAGGATGACAATCTCTATGTACTCGGCCTGATTTCCTGGCTGCTGTCTCCAATCTGTATCAGTCCTCCTTTTCACTTCTGTGGCCTCAAATACTTCTGATCTACTGAACAACTGTTTAAATGTCTATTTATTTATTATTTATCTATATTAATAATTTTATTCATTTAAATTTAATTGATATCCCCTTCCTGGTTACCCCTCCATAAACTCCCATTCCCACTTCCCTTTGCCTCTATAAGGGTGCTCGCTCACCCACCCACTTCTGCCTCCCCACCCTTGCATTCCCCTACACTGGGGCATTGAGTCTCCACAGGACTAGGGCCTGCCCTCCCACTGACACCAGACAAGGCCATCCTCTGCTACATATGCGGCTGGAGCCTTGGCTTCTTCCATGTGTACTTCTTGGTTGATGGATTAATCTCTGGGAGCTCTGGGTGGTCTAGTTAGTTGATATTATTCTTCCTACAGGGTTGCAATCTCCTTCAGCTCCCTCAGCCCTTCCCCTAGCTCTTCCAATGGGGTCCCTGGACTCAGATTGTTTTCAGTTTGTACTTTTCCTTAGAACACCATTTCTCAATCTATGCATCATGGCACCTTTAGGGTTCAAAGAACCCTATCACAGGGTTTGCAGAGTAGATGCCTTGCATATCAGATATTTATATTGCAACTCATAATAGTAACAAAATGACAGTTAAGGAGTAGCAGTAAAATAAATTTATGGTTGTGGGTCGGCACAACATAAGGAACTGTATTAGAAGGTCACAGTATTAGGGAGGTTGAGATGCACTGCCTTAGAGAATGTAGCAACTGAAATGACTTTAAATGGTTTTTATACATCACTGATTCTGTCATTAGTAAACAGTGTTGACTCTTGTCTTTGCAATTCTAGATGCAAATATTCACTCAAGATACCTACTTGATCTCTGAAAAACATTCTCAAATGCTATTTATTTCCAATTTTGAGGTGCTGATGCTTATAGCTGCTAAGTCAGGTCCTCCTATACTCTTCTTCATCTCCTTTCTTGGCATCTCTATCCTACCAAGCAGTTGAACCACTATCTTGGTAACATCCCTGACTTCTTTCTTTTTGTATTCTCCATATGCACTGTGAGCAAATTGAATCCGTGTGTCAGCCTACATTTAATATGTTTGTAGAAAGCTCGCTTTGGCTAAGCAGAAAGTAGACTGAGTGGAAGCGGGGAAATCGGAAGCTATCAATATAATCTAAGGGGAAAATCTTGGTGGTTTGGACGCAGATGATAGTAGTGGAAGTGGAGAGAAGTAGATGAATATTGTTCATATAAAGTCAGCAAAGTGGATAGTTTATCGTCTATAATAAACCTCTCTATGTTCTCCAAGTTTTAGATAATTATTGGGGGGTTTAAAAATCCAAATTATTTCTGACAGGCAGTAAAAGTCATTGTTACATTCTGGATGCAAAGCAAGGTACCAACTCTAAAAGGATCTAAATATAGTCCCCCCACCCACATAGGCACAAACAAGAGAGTAGAGGGGAGGGAGAGGTTAGGGGAGACAGAAGGAAGCAGGCAGAGAACTGTTTGATGAACAGATAAATAAGCACATATATGTCCTCCTTAAAATCGTTTACTAGATTGTTTTTACTTACATTTGAGACAGTCTGCTCATCTAGATTCTCAGGTTAAAAAAAAAAAAAAGAAAACAAAATAAACAAAGCAAATCCTATGAGCTTATTTTATTTCAGTACACTCCTGTTAACTGCCTTATATATTCCTATCAGAAACTTAGTTCAAAGCCTTCATTTGATACACTTTTAAGTTATACAAGTACTTCAAGTGTATTGTCTGAGCTATATACACTTACAATGAACTCCTATGTTTGCAGTGACTGTGTTTTATGAACTTTCAAGTTGACAAACCAGAATGTGGGACACTAGTGATCCACCATTTGAAAGAGACCTAGCTTTGTATATAAGAAACTATGATAAAATTTAATATATATAAATGTATCCCAACCATGTTGCTTAATTCACTGACTTGTTTAAATTGGTGTTTTTTACATTTTTAAAAGGGTTCTACTAATATAAAAATAGCAAAAGGTGTCTTTCACTTTTATCCTGAAACTGAGATCAAAAGGCAAATTAAGTGGCCACAAAAGATCACAATATAATTAAATTCCATTTCCACTGGCTATGTATCATAATTGACACTTTCATGTGAGCCTTCTTATGGGAAGGAGTAGGGATTGTTACTCCTATTTTTATCAGATATATGTGTTTTGTTTAAAAGGAAGCATCAATAAACGTTTCCAGACAAGATCTGGAGGAAAAAGACAGAAAATCTCTCTCTCTCTCTCTCTCTCTCTCTCTCTCTCTCTCTGTGTGTGTGTGTGTGTGCACATGCAAGAGGAGGAAGAGGAGGAGGAAAAGTAATAGCAGTAGTAGTATTAGAGGGTGAAGTGATATGGAAGGAGAGAATGTCCCAAACAAAATCATGATGCCTACTAAGAGAGATCAATTTGTAATAAAATAAAAACCTTTACATATATATATATATATATATATATATATATATATATATATATATATATATATATATATATATATATATATATATATATATATATATATATATATATATACATATATGCATATACATATGTTTGTCTATATATAACTGTCTTTCTACACATACACACACACAGAGAGAGAGAAAGAGAGAGAGAGAGAGAGAGAGAGAGAGAAGGCTTTCCTTATATCTTATGTAAATTTACATGCAATGGTTCATCAGCAAATTTAAAACTTTAACTACAATGCTATATTCTATGCTCTTTGTTTCCACATAGTACCCACTCAGTGCTGTTGACTTCTGAGTCTGATTTAACAATGTAAACCTACCAACGACTTAAAGTCCTATGGACGGTTTACCCTGAGTGGTTCCTGGTCCCTCTGTTAAGATCTGCTGTTTCTGTTTTGACTCTAATGGGTGAGCTGTGATGACACGGTTTCTACTGAGAATTCTACTGCTTGCTTTAGCTCTTCTCCTGTCAGAACGCTCCACCCTGCCTCTCTCTCCCCCAGTACACTACAGGTTACTAATACACTAACTAGTCAATTATCACTCCACAACTGGGGCGTTTGAGAACCTGAAACAGTAACATGGGAGAAACAGCTATGGAAATAAAGGGAGAACATTGGATCAACTGTTCCAAAAGTGCTTTGCTCACCATGCTCAATGTTTTAAAATATCCAGACATTTAAGAGCAGTGTTTCTCAACCTGTGGGTCACAGCCATTTGAAAACACGTTTCCAGTGATCTTAGGAACTAAGACACTGCTCAGCAATATTACAAATATCAAGGAGCAAATAAATAAATAGATACATAATAAATTTATGGATGGGAGTTCCTATAATCCCAGAAAGGTGTGTTTCTCAGTGTTTATGATCCACAGGTTGAGAACCACTGTTGTAGAGGATAAAAATATTTCATAAAAAGTTCCAGAATTGTGGATACTTCTTTTATTTTTTAAACATTTTTTAAAAAAAATATTACATATTTTCTGCTTACCAACCCATGCACTCCTGCTTCCTGGCCCTGGCATTCCCCTACACTGGGGCATAGAACCTTCACAGGACCTAGGGTCTCTCTTCCCATTGATGACAGACAAGTCTACATATGCAGCTGGAGCCATGAGTCCCACCATGTGTACTCTTTGCTTGGTGGTTTAGTCCCTGGGGGTACTGGTTAGTTCATATTGTTTTTTCTCCTATAGTGTAGCTGACCCCTTCAGCTCTTGGATTTTTTTTTTTTTCTCTAGATCCTCCATTGGGTACCCTGTGCTTGAGGATCCACTCATGGACATAAACCCAGATGCTATTCCAACATGTACTAAGGACACATGCTCCAATATGATCATAGCACCCTTATTTATTATTTATAATACCCAGAAGCTGGAAAGAACCCAGGTGTCCCTCAACAAAGGAATGGATACAGAAAATATGGTACGGTTACACAATG
>LR749902.1:1196437-1293686 GCA_902729485.2 Mus minutoides
ACCACGAGTAAATTAAAGATGTAACTGTTTCCCTCATACATGTATATTTCCCTGCTCTCAAATGTTTTCTTTATTCTCACTAAAGCTCTAAAATTTATCCCATTGAGTTTAGGAACATTGTTCCCAGCATAGGAAATTCAAACTTTTTAATGCAAAATGATACCTGACAAGCTATAAAAATTTTGTCATACACATCTATGTTAAAACACTTCCAGGAATCATAAAACATAAAGTTGAGATGTGAGGCCTGTCATGAGCCATTCCATGAAATTAAAGATGCCTCACAAAGCTGTCAAATAAGATGGCTATCCTCTCTTATTTATTTTAGCACACATGTAGCTGGAATAATGAGGAAAAACTCCAAATAGCTGTCTATCAAATGGAGACCACAAAGAAGGAAACAAAGACCTTATCAATTTTCAATTGGTACCAGACATTGTCCTCTTAGTACATTGCTTCACCCGTTTAAGAGAATACAGCTCCTTTACCTTTAATTTGGTTCAATTGCTTCAGTGTAAACAATCCGTAGATCACTATGTGAATGTGAATATGTATATACTATATATAGTATATATATATATATAACAATATATATGAACATATGTATGTGTATATACATATACATATATATTATATATGAAGTACTATATGTTAAGTATAAAATAGTATATATATATATATATATATATATATATATATATGTGTGTGTGTGTGTGTGTGTGTGTGTGTGTGTGTGTGTGTGTGTATTTGGATGTATTTATCTTTAGTGAAATTACTGCTCATTTACGGTTGTGTCTCTTTCTTTAGTACCAGTTAGCTTCCTATTCTCATCCCATCCTTTTAAAATTTAATCACATTGCATTTGATATGAGGAACACAAATAAATTTAATAAGGATTTTTTAAATGAAATTAAATCCTTAAACATATTTATAAACCTCATAAAATATTAAATAAAAGGTATTCATTCATTTAGAAAATGGCAATTGAGTGTGGTTACATGAAATAATAACTTTCAGAACTGAAGAAGGGTAACACTTTAGTTTGATTTTTTTTTTTTTTTAAGATGACAGAACGGAAGGTGACCTTCTAAAATTAAGTGTGGTGGTATACTCCTTCATCCTGTCTCTATTCAGGTCCTAAAATAAATATTTGTCTCATCCAAAAAACATCTGCCTGCTTGATAAGGAAACATTAGGTAAGCTGTAGTTACACAAAAATGATCATGTTTTAAGCATGGCCATGTCTCACCAGTGATAAAGTGTCACTTCCTCTTTGGGATTTAATTATTGAGAGATTTAAACTAAACCAGCACTGTCCTTCGACCAGTTTCAGTTATAAAATTTAATAAGCTGCCCGATTATCTCGGCTAGAGAGGACAGCAGGGCAGATTTTTGATGCTATGTCTTTTCTTTTTCTTTCATTCCAACTCAGAACACACTTGAGGCCAAAGGAAACCGTTAACTTAGTAGATTCTACCGACTGGCCACAGTAGGTTCAGATGAGCCTTCAGCTCTTACACTCTTCAGCATTACAAAAGTAACAACCGAGTCTTTTTAAGAAGCAGAACTGATTCAAGTGAAGCAAGATATCTCATTGTCTTTGCCATTAATCTTCAGGTATATATATATATTTTTTTTTCCTCTCCACAAAGAAACACTTCAGGCACAAATGATGAAAAAGTTCCCTATGCATGCAGCCCAGGAGCGTTTTAAGAATACATTTTGATGTTATAAAAGTATAAGACCAGAACATGTCAATGGTACTCAATAGTCCTCCAAGACCGATGACCAGAAACACATTCTTTTGGATCTGTCCTCATTTGACGAAGAACTTCCGTGTGAGCATACATCAATCAGTGCTGAGTTTACACCAGAAAACATGCCGGGAATGAGACAGTTGGAGGCTGGTGAGATGGCTCAGTGGGTAAGAGCACCCGACTGCTCTTCCGAAGGTGATAAGTTCAAATCCCAGCAACCACATGGTGGCTCACAACCATCCTTAATGAGATCTGGCGCCCTCTTCTGGAATGCCTGAAGACAGCTACAGTGTACTTACACATAATAAATAAAATAAATCTTTAAAAAAAAAAAGAAAAGAAATGAGACAGTTGATGTGTATAATTTTTATTTTAATTTGTGGAATTCCTTGATCTATGATGGTAGTTATTTCAAAGCAACTTTAAACAAACACAATTTCCATCAGTTCAACAAAATGACTACACTTCCACTAAATGTTCTTATGGAGGGGTGGAGCTATATCACATGACTAAGAACGAAAGCATTCAGCCAATATTTCAAAATGATGGCGTGTAAAGAGAATACTTGATAAAATACAGAAGAGAAAAATAGCTTACAGGAAAGCACTTCAGATTTCAGGAAGCTTCACAGCGGCCATAAAGATTTCTGTTTTCTCCATAACCTTCCTCATTCTCATCTCCAGTGACAGAACATAAAACAAGCCACAGTTATGAGTCCTGTTGCTGATATAGGTTCCAATATTTGCAGCTCCTCTGAATCGTCCAGTGTAAACTGAATACTAAGTTCACACAAACGAAGTAAAAGAAAGTGTTATGTTGTGTTTCAGGTGAACGTTACAACTTTATAAAGAGTCACAATAAGTCTCTGTGTATTTTTAGTCAAAATAATCGAGTGATGAAGTCTAATGAATCGTCGGCTGGTCTTACATTTCGGAACTATCTTAACTAATTTAGTATTGCCCTTCCCAATCCTGACAGGTACCACATGAGAACAGAAATCTTGCAGAAAACATATAAATCTGGATGGGTTTGGTTAAGTATGAATAGAGTATGGGGGTGGGAACCCATTATAATCATCTGAATTAATTGGGGGATGTAGAATTTCTTTTTCTGAGTTGGGAAAACTTTTCATCAATGAGGATGCTTTAAATATCATGAGACTATGTGGCTCTGAAGTCATTGGCTAATTCTGTCCTATTACACAAGACACCTCCTTGGTTACAGATTGGAGTGAACCTCTCTGTGAAAGAACATTAGCATTCATGACAAGTATCTCCGTGATAAATAAGTAATGGGATTTTTCCAAAATAGCATTTTGAAATGATCTGTTCTTTGACTATCTACTCATACAAATATACCTCAAATGAATACTGCCTTGCCAGATAATTCTGATGAAAAATGGTCGTTTATACATCTTGTAAAGGCTAGTTTTGAACATCATGCCCTTTATTTCCCTTTAACAGGCCAATTAAAACAGCTTGACTAAAAAGTCACTGAAATACAAAGCTCACTGTCATTCAAATCACATAAGAAACCGCCAGCAGCCCTGCCTGCTTGGTTTAAAACCATATGGAGCTCTATTTAAACATTTAAACTTGACTTTAGTCATCCACATCTGCATCTAACATTTTGACAATGAAAGCCAAATTCACTCCACTTGAATGTCAAATGCAGGCTGACTGTTGTACATTACTCAAATAAAATAATTCCAATTTAATCTGACCCTAAATTAATAATATTTATCTAATAATGATAATTAATGACCTATCAAGACTACACTTGGCTTATAAGAAATATTGTGAAACAACTGCAAAGGTGCATACTTTTCCTGCTGGAATATTCACTTTGGTTTGCTTTGGTAGAGAACAATTTTGGGTGGGAATCATCTGCAAGTAAGACTTGTCAGTTTTTATTAAATTCCAACAAGCTTTTGGTAGAGGACCTCAAAATTTTAAGTGATGTAAATGATAAAAATATTAGACAATATAAAGCATATATAAACATATATATATACATATATATATATATATTCATACATGTGTGTGAGTTCATAGAGAGTCTACTTTTCTATGTAGTTTAGATATAATCTAAACATGAATTGATATATTTACATGATATTTATTTATGTGTATATATGTGCATATATATAAATGTAATGAAATCCTACTTGTTCCATTGAATTTTAAGGTTCCCATTGCCTCTTCTTCCTAAAAGGCAATGTTATCATTTCCTTACATATGAGTATACAGACATCTTATTTATGTACAAATGCATGCACATATAGTAATATATCCTCATGCATATAATCTGTTTCATTACAAAGATGGATATATACTACATCTTTTTCCAAGGTACCATAACTCAACGGTAGCTAATTATGAACTCATGTATATCCCCCCACAATCTTTTTGATTATAGCTTAAATGTGCTTTTAAATTAACTGGAGGAAATTAATTCCATTTATGACAAAATAAAATGAAAGTCAAAAGAATAATGCACGTGAAGACAGTTTGAGTGGAAGAAGGAAAAGAGACAGACTAGCACGGTTGACTAGGCCAAAGTTCAAACTGGACTAAGATATTTTCATAGTTTAAGAACACTGACAGCTCTTCCAGGGATCCCGAGTTCAATTCCCAGAACCAAATGTTGCCTCACAACCATCTGTAATGGGATCTAATGTGCAATTCTGGCATGCAGATGTACTTGGAGATAGAGTACTCATATACATAAAATAAACAAATAAATCTTTTTAAATAAGACATCACCAGCTAAGTTTCTGGAATGCCCAGAAAACTTCTCCTCCCACACAGCCACACCTAATTTTCCTAGAGCCTGAACAATCATTCTATGTGAAAAACCTTTGTCCTAGGAGACAAAAATAAATGTATAGCACTTCAGGGTGCTATACATTCCTCTTAGAAAAAGAAGCCAAGAATTCTAATATGTGGCTTGTATATTAGAACTTCTCTGAATCATGTTTGTAATAAGTTTTCAAAGTTATACAGCATAATTAGTAAACCGTCAATTTAAGGATGTTAATGAAGTTTATCATGGACTTCAATAAAAAACAAAAAGCTTTAAGAATTGCAGGGACTAAACAAAATTCCATCTGAACCGAAATTAGAGATTTAGAGAGCTGAAATTGGCGTTGAGAAACTAACATCTACTTCTCATTCTTCAGTTAGGTGACAGAAAGCATATGTTATCTTAAATGACATGTTCATTCATTGAGAAATAGATAAAGGGTCTCTGCTTTCTGCCACCACAGAGAATATAATGAAAAGAAATACCTGTGAGGTTGTAATGCCAGTGGGTTAACAGGAACAGTTTATGGGCTCAGGTTGGGGTAAAGAATCTTGTTTCGTCCTCTGCAGGAAACCACAGCAGAATGGTCCAGAGAGAGTTCTCTGTGAAGCGCAGCATATCCAGTGCTAGCCAGCTGATACTTCAGGAGATGTGGTTCCATTTCATTTGAATTGGGGTTTCAGTAGAACAAGTACTGTTGTATGGATAGGCACGCTTATGAAGCACACTTTTCTCTCTATGTCTGTTCCTGGGGTTTAGCATGAGCAAACTTTTGATTTGTGAGTCTTTGCTTTCCCTAAAGAAAAGTGGTCAGACTGAAACGAAAGTAGAGAGACTCCCCTCCTTCTGGAAGTAGGATCCCCACAGTGACATAAAAACCACAATGAGATAGTGTAACAAATACGGCTATGAGTTCCCATCTGTCTTCAACGTATCTGTTTTCTCAGCCATTCTTTCGGTAAATCGCTATTAAAGTTGTGCCTGTAAGTGGCTGGAGTCTTAGATATTAACTTGAACATGGTTATATGCATTACATACTTCTGAGAATCTGAGATATGTGGTTCACCCTTTGAAATTCATTACTAACAACCCAGTCTTCAGCAAACATTTCCTAGAACATATGTGTTTTGAGTCAAGTTTTTCATCCACAAGGAATTGAATCCCCCTCTAAAAATCCCTGTCTCACAGTTCCATATTCCTTTCATGTTTTCCACCTCCCATGAATACAAAAATCTTCAAGCCATACTCTAGAGCTTAAATGACAGCCATGTGCTTTACAATGTGGATGATGGATAACTTCTTGAAATATTATAGGTGACTGTACTTTGTGTCAGAAGCCAGTGCCAGGAGGAAAATCGCAGGCCAGATTCCTAACTCCCTGGAGCTTGCCTGTAGAACTGACCCCACAAAATTCCTGAAGCCAGGAAATAAATATGGATTAGGCTTTGTCTCAAATGCAAAAAGCACTTTTATTCTTGGCAAATTGCATGGATGGCTTTGGGTTTGGATGTAAATTTTTGTTTGACCCATGCATTCTCTTGGCTTACAGACAGGCTGATAACAAAAAGCAAACATCAGTATAATTCTGTGTCTTTACCCTAGAACCTTAGGAACATAAATGGGCCCTTTTTTATCCATACATTTTACATATGTGATAGTCCACAATTCCATTAGCTCCAGTTTTAAAGCAATGACATTTTATTTACTTTCCCAAATATTAAAATATAATTACTTTGTTAATTTTGTAAAAGTTACTCCTAACAAGACTTTTCAAAAGATGTTATGTTATCTGTAAAGGGATTTTAAAAAAAAAAAAATGCTACGTATGTCTAAAGATGCTTTAATCTAGTGGTGCTTAACAGCTGTAGTTATAGAGTAGTAATGAAAATAATATTATGGTTTGGAGTCATCACAACATGTTGGACTATATTAAAAGTTCATAGCATTCGGAAGGTTGAGAGCTACTGTTTTAATCAATCAAAAGAAATTTACAAAAGTACATCAGTACTTTATGATAAGTACTGATAAATAATTACAAATAAATAGAATAGTTTATATTTTTCATGGATGCTGGATAAAACTTAATTAGTTAAGAAGCTTGAAATTTCCCATCTCACTCTTTAGTTACTTCAAAGAGGTGTCAGTGTCCTCTACTATTGTCTAATGACTCTTCCAAGAATTGAATCCCAAACTTTAGAGTTACTGAAAACAGCTATCATTTATCAAAGGGTTATATTGCATTACTCTGGATATTAGAATAAGATACCTACCTTTTCAAAGTATAACAACACTTTAGATCTAAAAGATCTAGATCTCAAAGAGTCAGAGCAATGCTTTCATTATTCAGATCTCCCTTGGCTAGCTTTTCATTTTTCTGATTACTCAAATGCATGCATATAATCTAAAAATAAAAGTCAAGCATTCAAATAAGATTTGAAAAACAGGTGCTAAATTTTAAATGAAGCTACTTTTAAATGAAGCTTCAATGATTAGCACAGATTCATTCTTTTATTCTCCAAAATAAGTATGAAAATGGAGAGCCCCTCAAGATTTGGAGAGATGGTTTTCAGAGACCATAATGGACGTAATTCTACACTGACTGGGAAACAATTTCAAATACTAGTTTATATTCACTCAATATTTAGAAAAGAGATAGTGATGTTCCACTAAAATAAATATTATAATGTTATAATTTCCACAGTACTATAAGAAAGTTAATGGTAAGGGTGTTATTATTCTCCTTTTATTGTGGCATTTCAAAACAATGACATTCTTCCTATTAGAAAATGGTTCAAGAGATAATATTTTGGGAGGCTAGTAAGATAGTTTGATGGTGAAGAGCATTAACTTCTCTTCTAGGGGACTTGGATTTAATGTACCACACATAAATGCCGAAATCTTTTATAACTTCAGTTCCAGTGGATTTAATGCACCTATGTGGTGTCCTGACATCCAAGTTAAACATCCATCATATAAAAAAAAAATAGTTCCTTTAAGTTATATTTGGAGAAATCATCCTCTATCTATCTATCTATCTATCTATCTATCTATCTATCTATCTATCTATCTATCTATTTTACATGCCAATATTGGCTCCCTCTCTTCTCTCAGTTCCCCTACCTTATCTTCTAAGAAGGGAGAATCTTACCCCCATAGCCTCTCATAGCCTCTCTATCTTTCTGTTTCTGTCTCTGTCTCCATCTCTGTCTCTCTCTTGCACACACACACACACACACACACACACACACACACACACACACACATCTTCCTTGCTCATGGATAGGTAAGATTAACATAGTGAAACTGGCCACATTACCAAAAGCAACCTATAGATTCAATGGAATCCTCATCAAAATTCCAACACAATTCTTCACAGATCTTGAAAGAGAATTATCAACTTCATATGGAAAAACAGAAAATCCAGGATAGCTAAAACATCCCTGGACAATAAAAGAACTTATGGAGGTATCAATGCCCCCAACTTCAAGCTGTACTACAGAGCAATAGTGATAAAAACTGCATAGTATTGGTATAGGGACAGGTAGGTGGATCAATGGAATCAAATAGAAGTCCCAGAAATAAACCCACATACCTAAGGACACTTGATTTTTGACAAAGAGGCCCAAACCATATAATGGAAAAGGGAAAGCATCTTCAACAAATAGTATTGGTTTAATAGGATGTCTACATGTAGAAGAATGTAAACAGAACCATATTTCTCACCTCTCACAAAACTCAAGTCCAAATGGATCAAGGATGTCAGCATAAAACCAGATACACTAAATTTAATAGAACAGAAAGTGGGGAATAGCTTTGAACTCATTGGTACAGGAGACAACTTCCTGAATAGAACACCAATGGTTCAGTCACTAAGGTCAAGAATTAATTAATGGAACCTCGTGAAACTGGAAATTGTATTTCTGATGTGTAATGTTTGGTATCATAACAAAGATGATGCATCTTAGCGGGGGTACATTGTGGGTAAAAAACAAAGCCCAATCTCCTCAATATTTGATAGCTATTTTTCAACAGCTCCTCCAAATTTTCACCCTGTCATCATGTCAGAAAGTGTTGTTTATTTTCAGGCTTAAATAATCACATAAAAACAAATTATAAGAATATAAAAAAAAAAAAACAAAAACAAAACATGGGTAGCCAAGGCCTACAGAGTCTTATTTATTTCTTGAAATAGAGTTAACAACAGGGCTTTAAAGGTATTGTTATATACATATTGTTAGAAGCAATCATTTGGTATTACTCTTCACTTCATAACAAACGTATAAGCACAAAAAATCTGAATGCTTATATGGGATAAAAATGTGGAAAGAAACTAAGAATAGAGGGCATGGTTGAGAAGGAGGTAACTTTGGAAATTAAGAAATTGGTCTTTCAAAGTACATTTAGCTATCTATGAAAACCCGCACCAATGTTTTTGAGCATTCATCTTCAAGTATTCCAAAGCATGTCTGCATGTTCAGCACACACAAAACACACATGATTATACAGTTAACTCGCAGCTTTTTGTTATTACCCCTTTATCTACCTTTATCAAGAAAAATAACTTTAACCATGATATCTTGTTAAAATGCAAAGTGTCTAATGACCAGCAAGTTTTCTCTATTCAAAAATTAACTAAAAAGTTGGTAGACACCTGTTTGACAATAATCATAAAATAAGACCGTATGGATTTATTCCTATTTGTTTTAGTTAAGCATGTGAGGTACTAGGAAGCATAGCAAAAATATAGTAAGGTTGCTATAGTCTGACTCTTTTTTACCAGATACATAATTGTTTATTTTTTATTGAAAGTGAAGGCTGTTTGTTAGATTTGTTGGCCATTCGTATTTTTCTTTTTTTAAAGTGATTATTTTATTTATTTACATTTCAAATGTTGCACCCTTTCAGGTCTCCCCTCTACAACCCCCCATCCCACCCCCTCCCCATTACTTCTAAGAGGGTACCCCCGCACCCATCCATCCACTCCCACCTCACTGCTCTAGTATCCCCCTATGCTTGGGTATCAAAGTGCCTACCCTCCCATTAGTGGCAGATAAGGCAATCCTTTGCTACTTGTGTGGCAGGAACCATGGATCCACCCATGTATACACTATGGTTGGTGAGAGCTCTGAGGAGTCCAGTTAGTTGATACTGTTGCTCTTCCTATGGGGTTGCAATCCTCTTTAGCGACTCTTAAGAAATAGACTATCTTCCAGTTAAAGAGACAAGCAGAACCATTGCTTCTTCTGGCAAGACATCACTTGGAAAGTTCTCTTTTTATTAATTCTTAATTTTAACTTTGAAGTGTTAGTAGCAGCTAATTTGTCTCTGTCTAAAAGAACTAACCCAAGTGAAGGCTCTAAAATTCAAACAGGGTATGGACTAGCAGGAAGTCTCTTTTAGAGAAGAAAAGTATATGAAAAAGTGTGCTGAAAGGGTCAGTGTGTGTGTGTGTGTGTGTGTGTGTGTGTGTGTGTGTGTGTGTGTATTATGAGTATGAAGCTATAGAGCTGCAAATCTAATTTAGGATCTTGGGAATGCTAAACAAGAACTGACCATTGAGATTCAATTACATATCTAGGCTAAAAAATTACTTTTTTAATATATCTGGTTTCTAACATCAACTCTGGCTTTTAATCCTATTTGTACACTATTAGATATAACAAGATATATAATGATGGTTGAATATATGAATGAAAGGATAGATTAATGAACTAAATCAACAAATGGAAATTATTGAGAAATAATTTTCTTTATTAGTATAAGTAAATATGTATACCTTTTGACATACTATATCCTGATATTTAGAAATAGCCTGATTATGAACAGATAGTATATTAACTGAAAACTTATATTAAAATAACTTATGAAAAAAATACCATATAAAGTTCGTATCCATAATATTAACAAAATATATTGTTCACTTTATTTGGGAAAGTAGATTTTCAGTTTTTAATGCTGGCAGCTGGGAAAAAAACAGTATATAATATTGGGAAATTTCCAGTGATAGATTAAATAGATTAAATTATAGAAAAGTGATCAATTCCTTTAGTTGTCACAACATTGTACCTCTCAACCACAGTAAATCCCACACAGTCCCTAAGTCTCTGATGTCACAGCAATGGGTGACCAAGGGCTGAGACTGGAGCAGCTAGAGACACATTGCATATGGTTAGAAAGCCATTGATTAGAACAGATTCGGGAAACAACCAGCAAATCTGAGCATATTTATCTTCTAGTGGCTATCAATTTCACTCCTACATATCTCTACATCTAATACCAGTTCTTAAGTCACAAAAGAATGGCAGTATAGTTCACAGCATCATTGTCCATAAAGTCAGCAAATTATACATCATCCAAATTCTTACACTTAGCAGAATGAATAACCACTGTGGGAAAATTATACAGAGGAATACATATGTGCATGCGATTGTGTGTGTGTGCATGTAAAAATAATCTAAACTGTAATTAATTGTCCATTTCAGAAATTGCAAATATCTGTTTCCTTTTCTGTATTTGTTTCTCAGGTGTATTCCTTTATTGAAAATTCATCAGCTCCTACTATTGATACACTTTTAGTGTATGCGTGTATAAAATATTAACATACAATTTAAATGTTTAAAACAGGCTAAGTATTTTACAAAGCACTGTTATGAACTTACGGAAAACATGTGCTTTATGAGGCCTTATTTGGTAGATATTTTTGACCTGAAGTTGTTTTGACTTGAGTCTCTCCATCGTCACACATGGTCTCTGATAGGCCGATTATATCTATCTTATATTTAAAGAGCTGCCTTACATTGTAAAAGTTAGATAGTCTTTGTTTTCCTAAAGGTAGCTGTTGCTTAATTCCTGCTACTGTATTACTATGGAAGCAATAATTCCTGTTAGATCAATGGAAATTATAGAACTGGCAGTATATGATTTATCTTATTGTTATCCGGCACCTTTACACTTTCAATTCCCCATGTCTGTCAAGCCTGCATGAAGACCACTGAGAAAGCACTTCATATCTTCAGCTGTTCTGGCCAGCACTTAAGAGAAGGAAGATGCTATTGTTGGTTGTTTATTATATTTCAGAAATTCATTCATACTAAAATATTTTTTAAAAAACCAGAACATTCAAGGAAATACAATTATTTGAAGATGTTAGCATACTGTGTTATATATTCTTTATATATTGTGGCATTGCATTTCTGAAATCATCCAACAATATTTGTTCCCCTTTAGCTATTTTTCTTAGGACCCATAATTCCTCTCTCGACTGAGACAATAAAGAAAAAAAATTAACTTAGAAAATGTAATTCATTGATCAATATTAAATGTTTTAGGCCCATAGAAAAAAAGCAGCCTTGAAAGTAAGGTTTTCATGTTTTCTAAATTCAAAGGCTCCCTTTACTCATCAAATGCTTAATCTTTGGAGTTGAGGACAAAATTGTACTATAAAATCTCATGCATAAGATGAAAGATGGAGTGTTCAGGTATGCCATGAAGCAAAGATAAGTATTATTTGAAACAGTGTGAAAATGGGAAGATTAGAAAAGTGTTTTTTGAAATAAACAGAAGCTAAAGAAACCCAAGATGTTTGATATGTTTATTCTCTTGGGAACAGGTCCAGGATTAATTTTTAATTAATTATTCAAAAGAAAAGTACTAATAAAAGCTTCAGATTAGAGTAAGAATTGAAAAGACTTTGGCTCCATTTGTACTTAGTAGCTGGAGGACCACAGTGCAGTGTCCCTTCCTTCTGTGTAACTGAAACACTAAAGGGAAAATGACAAGTCACCATTAGATAGGTGAGGTTCTGGGTCTGTGGCTCTAGGTCAATCATGAAACACCTGATTAGTATTTCAAAAGTTAAGGGTTCAATTATAAGCAACCTCTCTCTCTCTCTCTCTCTCTCTCTCTCTCTCTCTCTCAATCTCTCTCTCTCTCTCCCCTTGCATGTCTGATTCTAGGTACTTCTAGTATCTTAATATATTTTTTGTAGTGATGCTGAAAGGACTTTAGTTTCTAAAGCTAGTGGTATGACAAGGCCTATAATCTTATAAAGGACACACGATGATTGTCAATAGAATTAAAAGTTCATATCTCAAGAGACAATAGCCAAACACGCCAAGTGATCAAACTGGATGCGTCATCTTTGTAGAGAGGCCAGAAGTATAGAGAGAAACAAGGAATTCATCAATAATTTCTGTTCACTAACCTTTCTTCAGGAATGGAGGTTTGAGAGTAAGGAGAAACACATTTTAGAATACAGAGAAATATTTTATTGTCTAAGGAACAGTGTATCTTAAAGCCTTTCAATAAAAACTATAACTTATAACATAATTGGTTGAATTTGCTAAACTTCAGGGACTTACAGGTTTGTAACAGAAAAATTAGATCATGTGTTATTAAAGAGAATGAGCTCTTTATCAATAAAACTCCTGCAGCCAGAAACATGGGTGTTAGGAATAGAATCAGATTAACAGATCATCTTGACAAAGGAAATATAGAATGTCCAGACAATCTTAGAACGCGTCTTGAACATACCCAAAACAGGACAAATTCTTTAGCACAAGGTTCTGACTATCTTCTAGAAGACTCTGGGACTTACCTGAAATGTTGAAGTAATGCTTTCTAAGCATGATAGATAGAAAAATGTTAAGAGTTGCTTTGTTTGTTTGTTTGTTTGTTTGTTTAGAGACAGGGTTTCTCTGTGTAGCCCTAGCTGTCCTGGAACTCACTCTGTAGACCAGGTTGGCCTTGAACTCAGAGATCTGCTGCCTGCCTCTGCCTCCCAAGTGCTGGGATTAAAGGCTTGTGTCACCACTGCCCAGACAAGTAAGAGTTCTTAATAAGACAATATTGGCTTTTGTATCCATGTTTAACATACAGACATAGAAGTGCAGATATCTATGTTTAAAAATGACACAATTTGGGGACTATGAAGAATCGGGCAGGTAAAGGAGTTTGTCATGTAAGCCTGGGTACTGTTCATAAACTACCTCAGATCAATCCCTAGAATGCACACAAAGGAAGAGAGGGAGAACTGACTGCACTAGGTTGTTCTCTCCCTTCCTGTTCACTCCACAGCACACATGCTGAAGCACAAATGCCCATAGATACACTGAAAGTATATATGGGCAATAAACAAAACTTCAGAAAACATAGTTTTCAAGTGACAGCTTTCAGATAACTCACTCAAACCTGCTGAGTTTTCATTTTACTTGGGCATATAAAGGAGACTTGTATTAGAAGCTTCTCCAGAATCCCTTCCATCTTATTTATTCTCCATTTTATGACTGAGATCTTCAGACACCTATGACCACCAGTGAGTTGGGGAAGTTTTGCTCCAGATGGATTTATTCCAACACACTAAAGCCTAAAACCATGATACTCCAGATCACTGTTATGCATAAATGGGAGAGGTGGCATTCACCTTCATGAAAAAAAAAATAGAGTCGAGGGGTAAACATTTTGAAGGAGACAAGAAACAAACTACATGTCAATGGAGTAATATAAAAACCAGTGTCATGTGCCCCAATACAGGGGAACGCCGGGGCCAAGGGTGGGAGTGGGTGGGTAGGGGAGGGGAGCAGGGCCGGGAGGGGGGAGGATATAGGGAACTAGCTGGATAACACTTGAAATGTAAATGAAGAAAATATCTAATAAAAGTAGTAAAAAAAAAAGAAAAAAAAAAACCAGTGTCGCCTTTCTTTCCTCAACAAATATGCTTCCGTTGTTAGCCATATTTAAGACACTGTGCTAGGGACTCTTATGAGACATAAACGTGAGTTAAGGGAGCCACTCATTAAAGATGAGTTTAAATGTGAAATTTCATTTTTTCACCAAGTCAAGTGAGGCTTGAATAATTGGTGAGATCAGTGCCTATTTGTCCAATAATGTCCCTGAAGGGTATACTACAAAAGTCAAAGATTTCTGAAGACTTAATATTTACAGTTTCTAAATACTGAAAAAGGAACAAGTAACGCAATCTCTCCTTCTACCTGTGAACCTGAATTGATGGCTTGAGAACATTGCTCTCATGACATTCAGTGTGGGTTTCTCTCTACTTATACGTGCCTTCCATCTAAAGCAATGGTTCTTAACCTTCATTTTTTTTGAAGACATACTGAATGTATTTATTAGATATTTTCTTCATTTACATTTCAAATGCTACCCCAAAAGTCCCCTATACCCTCCCCCTGGCCTGCTCCCCTACCCACTCATTCCCACTTCTTGGCCCTGGCATTCTCCTTGCTAGACCAAGGGTGCCTCTCTTCCCAATGATGGCCGACTAGGCCATCTTCTGCTACATGAGTTCTGGGGGTACTGATTAGTTCATATTGTTATTCCACCTCTAGGGTTGCAGACCCCTTCAGCTCTTGGGCACTTTCTCTAGCTCCTATATTGAGGGTCCTGTGTTCCATCCTATAGATGACTGTGAGCATCCACTTCTGTATTTGCCAGGCACTGGCAAAGCCTCACAGGAGACATAGAGAATAAAATATCCATGGAAAGAGTAGCAGAGACAAAGTTTGGAACTAAGATGAAAGGATGGAGCATCCAGAGACTGCCCCACCCAGGGGTCCATTCCGTAATCAGCCACCAAACCCAAACACTATTGCATATGTCAGCAAGATTTTGCTGAAGGGACCCTGATACAGCTGTCTCCTGTGAGGTTCTCAACCTTCCTTCCTAATGCTGCAGTCCTTTAATACAGTACTTCATGTTGTATCTACCCCCTCTACCCAACTGTAACATTATTTTCAGCACTATTTTATAATTATAAGTTCACATCCATTAATAAATGATAGTGTAAATATGTGATATACAGCATATAGGATATATGACCCCTAAGAAAGAGTCATTTGAGCCCCATTGGAGGGGTCACAACCCAGAGGTTGAGAATTGGTGAGCTACCATAAAATGACAATGGAATTTAATCAGCTACTGCTCCACACAGTGCTAGCAAAGACAGTGAAGGACTTCTATAGAAGCTAAGGAAGCTAGCTAGCTCTCTATCCTTTATGTTTCTGCCAGTATAAATGCTCCAGATACTTCTTAAGTTATGAGCCATACTGAAAAACATATGAGCTCATTATTATTTGTAGTGGAAGACAAGCTTCCTATGTCTTCAACTAGATGATATCCAGCAGAGAAGAGGTCTTGATTTATTTGGACTAAAACACTTGGAATATAGTGAGGCTCAATGAAGATGTTTGGTGGGTGCTTCCTATCCAGCAGTTCCAGGCCAACCCCAGAAGCTGCTGCACAGGGTGACTCTTCTACTCAGTCTGCCGCCTAATTTCACAGCTAGTAGCAAAATTTGCCTTCACTCGGAGTGCTCTTGTTATTTCAACAGGGCTGTTTCTATTTATAAAGTTGCACAATCCACTTGGTTCCTTCTTCCTCTCTGTCTGAGACACAGCTTAGAAAAAGAAGCCAGTCATTCCATTGACGCATTGCCAGGAAACCCAACTGTTGTTCGCTAGAACAGACTAAAAAAAGACCCACACCTAGACCTACGCCTTACTCAGCCTTACTCACGTCTGCTCTGAGAGGCTTTCTTCCATCTGAATTCTGAAATTTCATTATGCTCATGAGAAGGCCATCTTTGCTACTTTGTTCATGTGGCGGTTAATCCTGTGCCTCTAAAATGCACTCTAAGTGAAAGCTTGTCCCCCCAACAGGAAACCCATATTGCCAAGTTCTTTGGCGAGTAGCAATGTGTCCCCAAGAAGATGACGTTTAACAAAAATTGTTCACAGAAACATTTGAAGAGAAGAGAGAAAAGGGAAGAAAGACGTGAGTTTGAGCCTAGCTCTTCTTTCAGCTGGATGCTAACTGCACCAACTTAGATATGCCGTGAGAATCTTTATGGAAACTCTGTCTCCGAAAAAAGGAACGCAAAAGTGCATTTACAGTAGAGTGAAAGTAGCTATGAGAAATCTTAGTTTTTATCACAACTCTTTAAAATATAAAATATAACCAAAATATAATTGCTATTTTGACCAAGGCTGCAGGAGAAAGGGAGACACCCCTGCCTGTGATGTCCATATTCTTGAGACATCTTTTCTCATGCAGATCAAATGAGAAAATGTCCTACAATAGGAACTATAAAGAAAGTATAGAGACCTGGTATTCTTCATTCATTATTCTGGGGAAAACCTTTTCCGCTGAATGATACAAACTGTTACCCTTTAGTTGTAATTTGTCTTTTCAGCCTTCCTTTCTTTGTTTGTTTCTTAGTGTTTTGCTGTTCTCTCTCTCTCTCTCTCTCTCTCTCTCTCTCTCTCTCTCTCTCTCTCTCTCCCTCCCTCCCTCCCTCCCTCCCTCCCTCCTTCTCTCCTCCCTCCCTCACTTCTTTCTTTCCTTTCTCTCTCTTTCTCTCTCTCTTTCTTTCTTTCTTTCTTTCTTTCTTTCTTTCTTTCTTTCTTTTTTTCCCTTTTTTTGAAAACAGACTTCTTTCATACAAAGCGTCCTGTCCACAGTCCCCCCTCCAATCCCCCTTCCCATTCTTTCAATGATCTCATTTTGATTCTTATGAGCATTATTTCACAGGATGGCATAACATACACAATGGTTAGAGAATTGTTCTATATTTCTGTGAGGAATTTATCACTTGTCTGGTTTCTCTAGATAGAATGTGGTACAATTCTCTCCCTGAATTAAAAAACAAAATAGTCTTATTATATTGAAGAGAGTTTTCCATAGTCAATTGAAATAGATAAGGCACATGGGTGACATTTAAAAAAAAAGATTCTCAGCATCTAATATTATCATGTAAACAAGTGCCTCTGATAATTTTAGGTGTAGACAAATCGTCTCTTCCTCTTTGCACTCCCCCAACTTTCCGTCAATAGTCTATTGTTAAAGAATGGACTTTCTCCCAGACCACATCCTGTCTGTCCTATAGAGAAACAACGTGCTTATTGAAGGAAAATAAAAGATCCTCTTCTCAGTGTGCAGCTGCAGAAGACACAGAGAAAACAAACTCTATGGCATCCAAAATACTATTGTATTAAACTCACGGTCTAAGATTTATTTTGTAAATTGTCTAATGAATTTCAGGAACTATGAAAGGAATATTCAGGCCTTCAGACTAGAAGATTAGGGATCTTTGATGATGCATTAAGTTAGTCTTCTATAGAAATATAAGATACAAATACAATAGCTAAATCTAAAATAGAAGTTTCAGAAATTTGTTATAAAATAAAATGTAAGTGCGCCTATGAAAGATTTGTTGCAAATCCAGAAGGCAAATCTCCTGAATAAGCATGTAACAAACACATGTGGACAGACCAAAGAACTGGATAAGCAGTTAACAGAGTCAAGAAAAGACACCAAGGATCCATGGAGCAGTAAATGTAAGGATTTGTATTTACTGAACAGTGTCTTTAATAGACTATAAAAGGTCACGATAAAATCTGAGAGAAATGGATCTGTGAATATAGTTTTGGAGAGGATAATCAGACTATGCTCATGGGAAGAAAGAAAATGACAGCGAGATATCAAGAAGCCCACCAGAGCAAGAAAGAAATGGCAATAAAAAGTAAGAGTACACATGGTGGGACCCATAGCTCCAGCTGCATATGTAGCAGAGGATGGCCCTGTCTGGCATCAGTGGGAGGAGAGGCCCTTGGTCCTGTGAAGGCTCAATGCCCCACTGTAGATGAATTTAGGGGCAGGGACGCAAGAGTGGGTAAGTGTTTGGGGGAACACCCTCATAGGAACGGGGGAGAGGGGGTGAGATAGGAGGGTTTTAGGAGAGGGGAAAAAAGGAATAACATTTGAAATGTAAATAAAGAAAATATCCAATAAAAAAAGTAAATGGCTTAAGGAGAAAAGAACTCTGGCACAAATGTTCAAAATGGGACAAAATGATAGCACACATTTTGACCAGACTACAATATTCTAGGTAATCAATAAAGGCAGAGAAAGATATTAAAACATAAGGATTCGAAACAAATATATAATCTCTATTATTTAGAATACAAAAAAGTAGTCAATTTCCCTTGAACCAACCTACAATAAAACGGCATCCATTTCACTTAAACATCTATGAGACAAAAAACAAACAAACAAACAAACAAACAAACAAAAAAAACCAACCAACCAAAACCCCAGTATTTTGGTTAATATACAAATGGGCTTCATTGAGGCAATTTCATATGAATATGGTCATTCATTCATTCATTTCTGGAAAAGGGTCTTGTGCTGGCCAAAATCTTGCTTTATTATTTTAAAGGGCTGATCCTCCTGCCTCCACCTCCCAATTGCTGGGATTATAAACCTGACTCACAAGCTGTCTTAGGGATGAAACCCAGTGGGGTTTTGTTTGTTTGTTTGCTTGTTTGTTTTTTCTTGTTTGTTGTTGTTGTTCTGTTTGTTTGTGTGTGTTGTATGCAATATAAGCATGCTGCTGAACTTCACTCCTAGTCCTATATAGTGTTCATGCTCGCCGCTCCCCACAGGTCCCTCCTTCAGCACCTTCTGCCTTGTGCTGGTCTCCTTATCACCTTCCACTTCCCTCTCTGCTACCATGACATACATTCCAATTATGTATCAGAATTCATACATACTGTGTTTACAACACACTGTAAACACAAGTTACATCATTCAGAATCCATCTCACTATTCAAATGAGGTGTTCTGAATACTGTCCTTTGTAAATACTTTCTGCAGTCTAAAAGGATTATAACATGATTTTCTTCTTTCAGTATCAGTGGTGAGGTTTTTTTTTTTTTTTTTTTCAATGACTCCTTTCCTTATTCCCTTTCAATGCCTTCTTGGAAATGATTATCAGTGTGCTGCCAGAAGTCACAAGATGCTTCCAAACCAAGGGTCAATGGTCTGTTACACAACTGTGTAGCCACCCACTTACTAAGACACAGAAAACAACAAATGATGCCTTCTCACTGGGATGTCTCAATCTACTCTGGCTCTATAAACCCCACTTTGAAAATTCAGATCTTATACTTTCTTAGATGCCTAGATTCTATTTCTAATGGAGAGTTCCCAGTAGCAACAACAGAAGAATTCTAAAGCCTGTGTAATGGAAGTAGGATTGAGTGTCTCATCCAAGAGCAACTTCTGGATATCTATCTATATTGGAAGGTTGAAACACAAGATATAAAAACTAGTCAGCAAAGTCACACTGTGGAAATAGCCAGAGAAGACAGGGGACCACAGTGAGCTTTGTATATGAGAATTCTTGGTAAAAATCTTTATCAACTTTATGTACATTGTTACATTAAAAAAAACCTGGATAACTTACAAATCCTTCTCCTCTGTATTTAAGAATTATGTTTCTTCTTTGATGTAGTATTTTGCTTTTCAATAGATATCTATATAAATCAAGATAGCTGTGTGACAATCTATGAGACACTATTGAGCATTTTAGAAGGATTTTTAAAGATTTATTTATTTTATGTATATGAATACATCATAGCTCTCTTCATACATACCAGAAAAGGGCATCGAGTTCCATTGCAGATGATTGTGAGTTGGGAATTGAACTCAGGACCTCTGGAAATCATTCAGTGCTCTTAACCGCTAAGCAATCTTCTCCAGCCCCTAGAAGGTTTTTCTTTTATCTTTCTATCTATCTATCTTAAAAAATTTGTCTAATCTTGGAAACCCAATTTAGTTAGAAATTTAGGCTAATCTCTAACTAATAAAATTGCTCTAAATTTTTCTTCATTTCTGAGTACACAGCTGGGCTGTATTGCCCTTGTCTCTGCATCAGACAAAGGGAAGGACCTCCTAGTATTCAGTGGACTAGTTACTCACATGTCCACCGTTCTGTTTTCTTTTTCTTTTTCTCCCCACGGATTGTTGTCTAGAGGCATGGAGATGAGACAAGCTAGATTGTACCTAGTTTCCAGGACTATTGTGAACATATATTGTTAAACGATTTCTTAATGGACCATTTAAGAAATGCTTTCATCCATGCAGGTCAGTTATTTCTATAATAATAAGATCCATATTTGACATTCTACCTAAATAGCAACCACAGAAAATACATAAAAGCATGCCTGGATTCAAATAAAGAGAAAAGGCATGTGCTAAGTTGATATGTCATAGTTGCTTAATATTTACTGAGGCTGGTCTTTCCCTTTCCTGAAGAGAAATGGAGGAGGACTGGATGTGGTGATGTAGATGAGGGGACATGACACCAGGACAGGACAGGGACTGGGAGAAGAGGAGGGAAAAGAAACTACAGTCAAGATATAAAATAAATAACATTACAATTAGAAAAGATACATGTGCCAAGCCAGATTCATCTTATGTATGCCTGTCAATCATTGCCTGTATAGATCCATTAAAGAGGTGAATTACATATTTCTACTTTGTTATATCTAAGAGCCCAAGGGACTATATATTATAGAGGTTAGCATCACCTTAATTATCAGTGTCATTTTGATTGTATTTAAATTTATTTTAACATATTTCATTATGAATAACTATGGACATAGCCACCTCAAGTGTTCAGTTTATAACCACAAGATATGGCATATGTTCCTTTCATTCATTTTTGTTCTTCATTTTTTGTTTGAAAAATTATACTATATTATGTTACTACGGAATGGATATTCTTGGGTCATGACCTCTCCCCTCCAGTGACCTATTTTCTAATTAATATTACAATACTTTTAAACAAATGATTCCATAATTTGGTAAGGAGAAGTCCTTCCATGTAACCAGTTTAAAAACTCCATTGGGATATCAAATTCCTTATCCAGGCTTAGGAACCAGTAATCCATCAGAAAGCATTTCTTTCTTTTACAAAAACTGGAACAACAGTGGGAACTGAGAAACAAGAAGAGAACAGAGTGAAACTTGTCAATGATTAAGTCAGAATTCCTGGATGAATCCTTAACTTTTACTACTTTTCCTCTGGCAAAATCCAGTCTCCAAGAACTCAGTGGAGGACAACATTGCTTTTGACAGTTGCTTTCACACTGGTGTAAAGGAAAAAACAGAGATGATGCAAGAATCAGATAAACTATACTGTAACCCAATGCTTCACAGCATCTCTGTTAAAAGTGGTAATCAGTCTGTACTTCATGGTAATAATAATAAATTAGGTTTATATATCTATCATCTATTATGCAGTAGATATTCAAAATGTCAATTATCATGTTTCATATACTATAAATTGAAAAGTTTAAAATGTTTCAAACAAATCTGCATTCTTATGTAAAGAAAATGTTTTGTTTTCTTTTGTTTTGTTTTTACAAGACTTATAATGTGGATAGTTGATAATGGGTCAATCGATTCAAACCTCTTCTTTTACTAATGTGACTTTCTTGCTTGTGCTTGGGTTTGGCTCTGGAATAAAGACATCCAATTTTTTGCTTCCATATTCTGGAGCTCAAGTCTTCTTCTAATTTGGATCTTTTCCTGCTTTGTTTCATCGCTGTGTTTCTAGAAGCTTACGCATGTCACCTTAGTAGTTACCAATCTCCTCTCAGCCTGTGCAGGAAAGGGTAGTCCCAACACCGTCGCTAATGTGTCAAACCACACCTACCTTCTTCTATTTGTTATCATTGGCTAATCATCTTTCATTTTATAAAATATCACCTTATTTCATACACTGGTGAGCAATATTCTCTCTGAAATATTATTTTTTCTCATGCAAGGACAGATAAGACATGGTTCAAATGTAATTTTCAATATAAGTGAATAGTAAACCAATACCCTGTTATCCTAGCACTTTGTAATCATTTCACATCAAACTATTACCTTTACACTAGATACATATTAATAAATGTTGACCAAGTATGCAGTTTCTTTTGGTCTATAATTATATACACAAAATTCTTTAATCTGCACAATAAGCTTATGAGTTAGTTATTACTCTTATTTTACAAAAACTAAGACTAAGGTATAAATTGATTTGCCAATATCATTTTGCTAATAAATATGTAACATTCCAGAAAGACTATTGCTAACAGAATTCAGATGTCTGATAACTGTGTCTTCTTTTCATACATTTTACAGTGTTTAGAGATAATTTTGATTGCTATAGCTGGAGAATGACAATGATTTGGAGTAATGGAGGGAGGAAGAAATGCTAACAAATATTCCACAATTTGAAGATTACTACTTCTCCTACCTTTGCAACAAAACATAGCAGTTCCCAATACCATTAATAGTAGTCTATTTAAATTCCTGGTCCAAAGAGTTAACTGGAGTGGAAAACACTGAGAACACTGGAGAGAAACCGGATAAGGGATGAGACACAATCAGAAAATAGAATGAGAGAAAAAGAGTTGCCTTTGAAAAGTGTATCACTCTGGGTATGTACCTCAATGCATAGAGAGCAAGCCTAGTATATCAGGACTTCCAGCTAAATTCCCAGCTCCCCATAGGTGGGGGTGTGATGTCAGCAGCACAGGCCTATAAATACCAAATCCTCCAGATGTGACAGCTTGAGGGATCTGAACATTTCCATCTGGACCTCTTCTTCCTGTTTCACTTAAGTTTTAGATGACATAAAGGCTAAATTACTTATGTTCTTTGAACTGGGTATAACTCTATGTCCTTGGGGGCCTAATACACTGTTCTCTTAATTATACTCCATATAGAATGTTACAAATTGAATATGGTAGCTGATGGTGCTGTAACGTGCCAAAGTATTAAAACCCTGCTCAAAAACTAATGACATATCTATTGACTTCATGTGTCTATAAATAACACGTTTAGTAGATGTTATTTCAATAAAGGAAAGATGGTTATGAGACCAACGAGAAACAATGTAACCTATTGGCAAACTGCCAAAAAAAATACTAGAAAAATGTAAACACAACAGACTGAGTCCTATAAAGGACACACCAAGATTCAGCACATGTGACAGATATGACTTTTAACATAATTTTGTAGTTTAGCTAATGAGATGAAACACATAAGGACTTTTTTATAACACAAGACAAAATGATAGGCAACCGTTTCAGACTGCCAATGATTTTACAAGGACAATAAATGGATTACAATGAAAAATGACTCTCCAGCCTGTAGAGAAAATGTTCAAATATAAGCATTATTTCCACATTTTTTTTATTCCAGTGCTACCAACAAGACACAAGCCAATGAAAGCATCCCTAACATCATAGTTGACAAAAGAGCTGCAACTACAAGAAGAAATGATGATGTTTCTATAAACACAAATAAGACAATGTAGAAGCATAGCTTACCTAGGGGACTTCAGGCTGACCCGCAGCTGCAGGGCAGGCCAGCTCTAAAAAAACTGGCCTATGAGCAAGGCCACAGGAGTGCTGACAGCTCTCAGCACTGGGAACCTTTGCAAAGGGAAACAGCTCGAAGCCAGAGCCAGGATCTGCTCAGTTGACATCTGCTGCTCTATTTCTATCTTGGGACTACTTTTATTCATTTCTGTTTCTTATATATTCCAGTAGAGGCTATGTGTCAACTTAATCATTTTCTCCTGATAGTTTGACATACTTGGAAAATAGACAAGGATTTATTTACAATTCATAGCAATGTTGTTTAATACCTGATATATATGAAAATTTTCTACATGAACACCAAGCCCCTAGATACCCTGCCCCCTTGGCACATCTTTCTATCATCAAAAGTCTTCATTGTTAGTTAGTTACTTAGTTAGTTACTTAGTTAAGAATTAACGTTTTCCACAACTGCAAACTCTTACTTTGAACCTGTTTTCTATCACAACCTATCAATCATTGAAAAACTAGTCAGTATCTTTACCTTTCCAAACTTCAGTTTCTTCATGTACAAAAATGGGACAAAAGTAGTGTCTACATCATCTAGCTAGGGAGAACACTAAGTAGGATGCCAGGTGAAGCACCTGGTTCACTACCTAGCCTGTTGCAATTTTAGATAATGTTGATTAGCATCACATCCCCTCAGCCATGACTTATCTAACTGTCCCTACCATGGTCATTGGGTCCAATTGTCATGTAAGTACCTTCTCCTTGGCTACTCTCCACTGATCCCATCCTGCTACTTTCTCCAGATACTGCACTTCACTTTACCCACTAAACATTTTACAACACTATTTCATTAAAAACTGCTTTTTCCCCTCTGTACCCCTTTCCTTCCTGCCCAGCACATAAACAACTTTGGAATCCTTTTGGAATGGTTCATTCATATAAGATTTCTCACAGCCTTATAAATCCACAAAACAATTTTTCATTAGTAATACATATATATTTATATGTTATATATTACTATATATTATATAGTAGTTATATATATATTACTAATATGAATAATATATTTACTGCTAGTATATTAATGACATATACTAATATAAAATATATCATTAATATATAAGTATATAATATATAATATACCATATACAGTATATAATATACAATATACAATATAGTATATAGCTAGGACACTGAGGCAAGAGGCCTGCTATGATTCTCATATCAGCCTGGTATACACAATGGGTTATAAGTTATTCAAGGCTACAGAGTTAGGCCTTACCTCAAAAACAAAACAAAACCTAAGAAATAAGTAAAAATTGTAGTCTTTGAAAGGGAGGAAATGCTCAACATATTATTTACATATGATATAAATAAATATATGTATGAATATGCATGTACTAAACCTGAAACTAGAGTGTCTCATTATAAGCAATTCATCTGATTATCTTTTGTTTTAAGTATTAGAATAAGTCCTTTCTAAACACATGAGGAAGAAGCGATTCCTCCTACACTGTCCTTGAACTCACTGAGTAGAAACACTGAGAAAGTGATTCCTATTAGCTTGAACCAAAGGACTTTCTCACATTGCTCTAGATCTTCTCAAAAGCACATAAGTCCTCTATAATTTTACTTCCATCATGTGTACTTTTTAAAGCATTCCTTTGGCATTTTGGAATGAGTTGTAAAGAGAGAGTAGAATTTGTATGATATGGTAAACCTAGAAATGATACAGAAATTATTTTGTGGAGAGACTGGCAGTATAGTGAACAAAAGGTTTCTTTCTGAAATCTATCCTCAATAGTCTCAAGGAAAGGCTCTAAATCTACAGTAACATCTTGGTACTGGTTTAGGGAAGAAGTCAGTAAGAGTTGAAAGGTAAGTGCATATGAGGAGAGAGGTTGTAACATTCAGATAAAGTAAAAAAGTCAGAAAAAAAGTACATCAAAAGAAAATATCAGCCCTTGACATTTTTTATGGTACATTTTCCAACTCCACATGGTTGGTGTGTATGTATGTATGTATATATATATTTTTTCAAAATATGAAGCGCAAATGAAATATAATAATTAAGAAAACAGAGGCCATGAACTTGAGAGAGGACATGTAGTATATATGGGAGGGATTGGAGTGAGTAAAAGAAAGAGGGGAAAATAATGTAATTATGTTAATTTAAAAACCTAAAACCAACCAGCAGCATCATTATTATTTATAAAAACAATGTGATTTCTTTAAAGATTGGAGAACTAAGAAGTCTTAAGAGTGCGAGACACACAGTGACACACAGAGAAAAACACACACAGGGACACACAGGGACACACAGGGACACACACACAGGGACACACAGGGAAACACAGGGACACACACACAGGGACACACAGGGAGACTACAGACAGGAAAGGGAAACTGGATGGAGTTACAGGAACAGGAGGAAGACTAGCATTCCTGAATTAAGAAATTGTAAGGCAGGGGAAAGACACCTTTGAATGTTTGAATAAGTGGCATGGAAGATGTGTTCAATGGGTGATGTCGAGGAGACATGGGAGGGAAAGAATTTGAAATGATTTAATAACTAACAGAAAATAAATACCCAAGGGTAAGTATATGTAGACAGGGACAAATTCAAAATAAGAAGTGAAATAAATTCTCTAGCCTCTTGCAAGACATGGGAAAGAAAGAGTAATGTGAATTATCAGACAAAGGCATCAGGGTACAAGACTGGACAACTTGATCAGCAGCATCTATTTTAATGCAAAACAAAACAAGGACTGAGAATTCAGGACTGAGGACTTTACTGACATGGTAAGAGATTTGTTCTCTCAAATCAGATTACAGAACTGTTTGGGGGCAATGAGTAGCTGCATATTCCACATAAATGTTTCTTTAATGACAGCCATTTATTGTGGTTGCTATCCAGGATTTGCTTCTCTTAGAAATGGAACCCGTAATTTTTCGATGGGCACATAGCTGTTTGGAAGAAACGCTGAATTTTGCAGTTTCTTCCACAGCTAGATAAGGTTTTAGAACTCTAAGAAAGCCAAAGGGAAGTCATAAAGCCTTAATGAAATGGGGTTTGTTTTTTTTCCTAGAATGGAACTCCATAATCCACTGAAGACAGAAGGTTTGGAGCCACTAATGGAAGGGATAGACAAAATGGAGAGGTCCCAGCTCTCTGACATGGCCTTAGCTTCACTGTATATATCTTCAGATTTCACCACTTGAGTGAGAAACAGTCTTTCCTGTTTCCCAATTGTAATGTAATATTGGATGTCCTGCTGTATTCAACCAAGTCTAACTCTGCTTAATATATCTACCTTGATAATTTCTCCTATTTTCCCTTGCTCTTTAATTCAAATATTTTAAATATATTCCTTGATAGCACATGGAAGTACTTTAATATGCTGCAGAAGCATTCTCTATACTTGTTTGAAACTTCTGTCTTAAATCTGATAAGAGGCTTGGTAAAATTATTCCCACAAGCATAATTATTCCTATAACGCTTCATGCCATGGAGTTTAAGTGAAATATCAGATGCTGGGATTGGAGAGATGGCTCAGTGGTTAGGAGCACTGGCTCCTCTTTCAAGGGATCTGGGATCAAGTCCCAAAACCAACATGGCAGCTCACAACTCTGTAGTCCCTGTTCCAGAGGATCTGATACCCTCACACAGACATACATGGAGGCAGAATACCAATATACACAAAACAAAACAAGAAGAAAAAGAAATATCAGATACTTGATTAAGACTTGCTGACCAAAGTGATTTATTCAAATTCTACTGGAGAAAAAAAAGCACCCAAGTCTTAAATTAAAGCCTTTTAGCAAAGTAGAAGTTTGAGCAAACATAAAAGGTAACAATAGTGTCCCACAGGGAAAATTCTACCTATCTATGCACTTATATATCATCTATCTATCTATCTATCTATCTATCTATCTATCTATCTATCTATATCTAGTTATTTATCTATCATCTATCTATCATCTATCTATATCTAGTTATCTACTATCTATCTATAGTTATCTATCATCTATCTATCATCAATCTACATTATCTAGCTTATATTTTCATTAGATGAAACAGTAATATTATATATTATGTATATAGTTAACCATGGAATGACAAAGATAGATTCTATAGCTATTTCTTCGGACCAAAAAAAAAAAAAAATCACAATCAATTAAAATAGGTACTATCCAAAGATTTTATAGCGAAGGGGACATCTTGGCTAAGTTTAAAAACTTGAACAGAAGAAAATAATTCAAATAGATATGCTAGATAAAATGGCTACCTCTCTTTTGCAATTACAGTCTTAGTTTGTCCATATAAAGCACTCCCAATTACTGTTTTAGCTTACATTTGCATATAAGCAAAAAAAAAAAAATACCATTATCTCCTAGTAAGTCAGAGATAAGATGGTGAACTAGAAAGCTTTACAAAGCTGGAAGCTATGTTTAATGCTACACTGCATGGGATACTTAAGAAGGCTTAGCGCAGTGGTTCTCAACCTTCCTAAAGCCAGTACCCTGTAAGATAGTGTGTGATGCTATGGTGACCTGCAACCATAAAATCAAGCCCTGAAAGGGCTCACCACCCACAGGTTGAGAAACTCTGCCTTAGATGAATCTCCAGTAAAAGCTTCTCCCACAGGGCCACATGAGCACTCTGCCTCTGGAGCAAACGTTTGTAGAAGGCTCAGCACCCAAGAGCTCACAAAATACCAGAAAGTAAGTTAAAAAAAAAAAAAAAAAGAGAAAAGAAAAAAAGAAAGCCCATGTCAGCAATAAGGAAAACAGCAGCGTTTCGATTTGTAAACAGAAATCCTGCCAAATGTGTAGTAAAAAGGACAATATTTCTTTTTTTCTCTCTCTCTTTCCACATTACATTAAAATAAACAGCTAGCACTCCAACATTCAACCCTGCAGATGATGTTTGGAGAAAAGAGAGGACACCCACAAGGGATTTGACAGAGATTTTTTTTTTTTTTTTTACAGGTAATGTATATGAGAGTGGGCTCCCGTTTTCTTATACCTGTGAATGTCACCAATAGAGCAGTACCTAGTAGTAACTATATTAATAAGTACTTACGTGTTTCATTAATAAGAATACTGGCTGTCTTATATAGATATTCAGAATTTTGTTGATGGCTTTTGCAACTATTCATTAAAATACAGTTCGCAGGTTCAATCGTCAGTCTCACATAATTCTGCCCCTCCTTATAGCAGTTTCTACGGTTGTCACCATCTCCCACAAGTTCATGGTGCAACTGACAAGAAGTTTCTGTGTGTGTGTGTGTGTGTGTGTGTGTGTGTGTGTGTGTGTGTGTGTGCGCGCGCGCGCGCGCGCATGCTTGTGCGTGTGCGTGTGCGTTTTTAAGTCTACAGTGACCTTCGGCTACTAACCTTGCTGTCTTCAATCTCCTTGGCTGTTCCCTGCAGGGCTTTCTTCTCTCCAAACTCACAGGTTGATTTTAATGTGAGCTGGCAAGAAAGCATTGAGCGCTCCGGTGTAGCAAATTCCAGAGGTCTCGAGGAACAGCGCTGTGACACACTGATGCCAAGATTCGGTATCGGAAGAGCAGCGTGAACAGGCTTTGACCCAACAGCTGGCCGTCTCAGTTTTGAGGCAACCCCAAGGACAGGCATGGCTTCTATAAAAGTATCTTTTTGTTGCCAAAGAAAATGCTCTTAACCTCAGTCTGGTAGACTCCAGCTTTAGTATTTCCAGAAGAAAAGAAAAAAGAAAAAAAAAAAAACTACTAAGCAAAACTAGCAGTCATCTGGAGGAGAAAGAAAGAGAGAGAGAGAGAGAGAGAGAGAGAGAGAAAGAAAGAAAGAAAGAAAGAAAGAAAGAAAGAAAGAAAGAAAGAAAGAAAGAAAGAAAGAAAGAAGAAACTCACACAGATAATAACTTTCAAACTAAGTTTCAGGAAGAGACAAAATTTTTTCTCATGTGAGAATCTGTCTTGCTAGTTCAGACTCTTCTCTCTCTCTCTCTCTCTCTCTCTCTCTCTCCCTCCCTCCCTCCCTCCGTCCCTCCCTCTCTCCTGTTCAGCAAGTTAGTGTCTGCAAAATAAATTCTACAAAGCCATTTCTGTAGGATGATAGAGTTCCTCACTTTGTTTTCTTCTCCCTACACCAGCAGCAGCCTGAGTTTGATCTTTGAAAGGAGAGAGGTCAGGGTGGGGGGAGGAGGGAACAAAGGAAAATCCCTTCAGTCCAGTTTCAGCCTAGTTGTCAAAGAAGCCAAAAGACCACAATAGTGGATGGCGAAGAGTTCTTCCTGACTTCAGAAATAACCAGCCTGCATTCTCTTCCTAAAGCAAAAAAAAAAAAAAAAAAAAAAAAAAGGCAGGTCACTGTCCAAAACAAACAGCTGTTGGAAGAACTTTTAGCCCGGAAACAATTTCAGCAATGAAGCTGTTTGTCTAATTTCCAGCTATTTTTCACTCTTGACAGCCAGGAGCCACGGTGTTCATTCTGCTTCATCCCATGAAATCAGGCTAAACTGGAGTAACAGGACAGCCAGCTAAAGCAGCTGAAGCCTTCAGCAGACCTTGCCTGCTTATGTTACAAACTGCAGTAAACACAGGAAGCCAGGCATTAGATGCATGGTGATTTCTAAATGTAATGATGCTATTCCCGTTCCCAGGACAGCAATGTCCCACACAGCAGTTATGGGGCTAAGCACGTTAGGTGTTAGTGCAAGTAACCTCTGGAATCACATGAAATGCACACACTTAGTGTCAACAATTTGTAAAAATGTGGCAGAATAGAGACTGGCCACAAAATAATAATAATAATAACAATAACAACAACAATAATAATAATAATAATAATAATAATAATAATAATAATAATATTTAAAAACCCAAAAAACTATCAGCGTAAATAAAAGAAGCGATTTTGCAGAAAACTCAATAACCTTCCTTACCTGGCTCATGTGGGACAAAATCAAGTTCAAAGTGGAGAGGTCAGCATCTTTAAATTTCTTTCCAGGGTTCCTTCCTCGGCTCACTAGACAACTCTTATCTTGAGATTCTTTCTTAATAAGAAACTTCTATTCCCATATGTAATAATTTATCTCTGTTAGAATCATTTGCTCCGGGACTAAAGAACCTGGGATCAGGAGCTTTCAGAACTTAGATCATCCTCAATTTCTTAAGTCTAAGCATGGCTTTCCTAAATACTTCGGAATCTCTCTCTTACTAACCTCTATGCTTGTCTTACAATTTACAACATTTTCTTCATCTCCTCTATTTTTTGTGGTTTTTGGAATTTTCAGCTTGAATGTCCAGTTGTTTCACCTTCACACTTTAAAAAAAAAAAAAGTCTTTGAACTTCTGCATCTGTTTTTATTGGTGAGATTAAGAAGTCAAAACAGGAACCACAATTTCTCTGATAACAAAAAGAATTTTGATTGAGATATACTGAGGCATTAAGCTGAATGTCATGGAGAGAGAGAGAGAGAGAGAGAGAGAGAGAGAGAGAGAGAAGAGCTTTTGGCACCATTCAAATGAGAAGCAGTTTAAACAATAGCTTCCCAAGCTTTAGCTCCACCTAAAGTTTTACATTTGTAAAAAGTTTCCAAATCTCTACTCAATATTGCTGATCCAGTTTGTAAAAACCTCTCTATTACAATCATACGGATTCCATTCTGGCTAAACAGAAGCAAGGAGGAATGCTAGTCAGGCATGCATCTTTGTCCTGAAATACAAAGTGTCCACAGGAAATCTCCCATTAGTTAGCGAAGCAGCATGTGTGTATTACAGTATTTGGACTTTACTAGGAGTTTCTACCAATAATATGAACTTTATTTTGTATCTCTCATGTTTCTACTGAACAACTCCTTTTGTGCAATTAAATTTACAGAAAATTTCATAAGTGTATATTATACATATGAATAAGATACATACCCACAGCTTCTTTATCCTCTCACCATTACCAAGCCCCTCCCTTTCCCTACAACTTACCACATTCACATATTTCTAGGGACTTGGGCTTCTTTTTTTGTTCCTTTCTTACTACTGAGTTTAATCAGAGACTATGGTACTCACCAGCTGGTACTGAAGGCAATAACTTTTCTCTCCTAGAATCTTTCAACAGCCAAGAGTTGAACAATGAGAGATAAGACTTCCTTAGTCTCTTCCTAATCTGTCTAACCTTTGAGGCATCCATCATGTCTGGATAGGCAACTGAAGATGTTATGATTTCATGATAGAAATGTCTGCATTGTGCCTAAAAGATAGCATCTGGCAACTGTTTCTCTTTCTCTGCCTCCCTGTCTGTTTCTGTCTTTCTCAATCTCTCTCTCTCTCTCTCTCTCTCTCTCTCTCTCTCTCTCTCTCTCTCTCACCCTCTCCCCCAACTCCCACTCTTATATTCCCTTTCACACTGTACCCTTGGCCTTTGAACAGTGGTATGAATGTCATGCTTAGGCATGATGCTTTATCTACCTCTTATTCTTAGTATTTTGTTATACAAGTTTCTGCATTCACTTCTAAGAGAAATTTCTTTGGCTAAGACATTTATCTATGGATATTTCCTTTTTTATTAGATATTTTCTTTATTTACATTTTAAATTCTATCCCGAAAGTTCCCTGTACCCCCTCCCCACCCTGCTCCCCTACCTGCTCACTCCCACTTCTTGGACCTGACGTTCTCCTTTATTGGGGCATATAAAGTTTTCAAGACCAAGGGGCCTCTCTTCCTAATGGTGGCCGACTAGGCCATCTTCTGCTACATATGCATCTAGAGACATGAGCTCTGGGGGTACTGGTTAGTTCATATTGTTGTTCCACCTATAGGGTTGTAAACCCCTTCAGCTCCTTGGATACTTTCTCTAGCTCCTCCATTGGGGGACCTGTGTTCCATCATATAAATGACTGTGAGCATCCACTTCTGTATTTTTCAGGCACTGGTATAGCCTCAAAAGAGACAACTATATCAGCGTGCTTTCCACAAACTCTTGCTGACCTATGCAATAGTGTCTGGGTTTGGTGGCTGATTAAGGGATGGATACCCGGGTGGGGTAGTCTCTGGATGCTCCAATCCTTCGTCTTAGTTCCAAACTTTGTCTCTGCAACTCCTTTCATGGATGTTTTGTTCTCTATTCTAAGGAGGAATGAAGTATCCACACTTTGGTCTTCGTTCTTCTTGATTTTCTTGTGTTTTGCAAATTGTATCTTTGGAATTCTAAGTTTCTGGGCTAATATCAACTTATTAGTGAGTGCATATCAAGTGACTTCAGTTATTATTGGGTTACCTCACTAAGGATGATATCATCCAGATACATCTATTTGCCCAAGAATTTCATAAATTCATTGTTTTTAATAGCTGAGTAGTACTCCATTGTGTAAATGTACCACATTTTCTGTATCCATTCCTCTGTTGAGGGACATCTGGGTTCTTTCCAGCTTCTGGCTATTATAAATAAGGCTGCTATGAACATAGTGGAGCATGTATTCTTATTACCATTTGTAACATCTTCTAGGTATATGCCCAGGAAAGGTATTGCTGGATCTTCCAATAGTAGTATGTCCAATTTTCTGAGGAATCTCCAGACTGATTTCCAGAGTGATTGTACCAGCTTGCAATCCCACCAGCAATGGAGGAGTATTCCTCTTTCTCCACGACCTCGCCAGCATCTGCTGTCATCTGAATTTTTGATCTTAGCCATTCTGACTGGACTGAGGTGGAATCTCAAGGTTGTTTTGATTTGCATTTTCCTGATGATTAAGGATGTTCTATTTTTTCAGGTACTTCTCTACCATTTGGTATTCATCACTTGAGAATTCTTTGTTTAGCTTGGTACCCCATTTTTTAATGGTGTTATTTGAATTTCTGTAGTTGTATGGATATATGTTATGGTTTCTCCAGCCTTGACTTTTTTTACTGTAGGTACATACCAGGCATGAAAGAATTTCCTCCTGTTTAAGGCCCTGAATTCAGAGAGCAGTTGGTTATCTTCCTAACACTCATGCAGCTTCTGTACTGGTAGACATACTTGCCTGAGAAATTAGTATTGTATTTGTAGAGCCACCACCTGAGCTAGTTCTCTGATGCCCCTTTTCTCCCAGAATATTACATTGCAACCTCAGCAACTAAGAAAGTTAGCCAATATGGAGGATATTTCTAGCTTAGTTTGTTTCATTCTTCTGTGTGTGCAACCAAGATGTGAGATGCTTTCTAAGTAGTAGGATCTAGTTCTGTAGGCAACTACAAGCATTATAGCAAGAACTTGTTTTGTTATGGTGTCTCTGGGCCTCCCTAACCAACAATGTATATGGAACTTACCTAAATGTGGCATTGAAAATTTTGTCTAGGAACCTGCTGCTTCTAGGAGCAGCACTATCTAGCAATAAAATGTTTGTCCCTTTAAACTAGACTCTTTAAATTATATTTTTGATTAATATACAAAGGACTACATTTTCATATGAGTTTTGAATACCATCCTTCATTTGACTTATATATATATATATATATATATATATATATATATATATATACTAAAATGTGATATATTTACTATATATCATATTTTATATATATATATGTATATGTATGTACATATACATGTATATATATATATATATATATATATATATATATATATATATTCATTTGTAAAGAAATGAAATTATGAAATTTCAGGCAAATAAATAGAAGTAGAAAAAATAACTGTGAGGTAAAACAGGGGGAAAAGCAGCACTCGCTTTCTCTCATATGTGGATCTTAGCTTCAAATATTTGAGTCTTTGGTGTCTTATTTGGAACATATATGGAAAACTGTTACTTGGCAAGAGGTTATTGATATTTAACTTAAGGGAGAAGGGAGAGTAGAATACAGGTGGTATGAAAGAGAAAGAAATTCTGGGGGCAGTGAGGATGGGAAAGAGGTTGCATGACTGCAGAGATGGGGAGGGGTAACTTCAAAAATAATTAAAGATAGATTGTATTCTTGAATGTTTTACTTATTGAGAAAATGGATATTCTATTTATCAAATATAATCAAGATTGAAATTATATAAAGTTTGAGGAGAAATAATTGAATGCTTAAAACAAACGCATTCTTGAAGGTTGTGAAGTAGCATAATCATGCTTGTGTTAGGATTACACTAAATGATGCTCTATAGTAAATTAATGGTATTCTTAATTGAAGGTTTAGTATAATACACAATCTTGCTGTATACTTAGACAACTCATTGACTTTCTACTAAATGATATTTTTGCTTACTCTTTTTAACATCATAAATTATTATTTTTAAGGAAGAAATAATCTACACTTGAAAGATTCAGTGGTAAAGTAAAACATATATGTTCTTGCTGATGCAGCATAGAAGAAATATGAAAACAAGTCAGAATTCTTGAACAAATTTTTACAAGGTAAATCAGTTCAGTGTGCTTTGTAAAATGGGATAATGAAAATCAAACCCTTACAAGCTGTGATCTAGTCATGAAATGAACTATAGGAGAAAGTACTTTATAATTGGCAAACTATTCTATACGCTGTAAATTCTGGAAACTAATACATTTCTGACTTATAGGTTGTTCATATTTCCATGATAGATTTAAAGTGATATAGAAAGAAATTTACCTTCTAAAATCCTCACATTGAACGCAAGATGGCCCAACTAAAATAAAAATGCTTGTGGGGAAAATCATTCTAGAAATTATCACTCAAAATATATACAACTGTTACAGAAAATCACCAGCAAACGTAATATTGCTACCTTGGAAGATAATTTAGACCACCCAACAATGCAGCATTGTGTAGAACTATTTAAAAAATGATTGAGTAGAAAAGCTGGCAAGACTTTAATTACAAATGGTGGGAGAAAGTCAGTGGGAAGGCAGTCTCTGAGCCAATAGCTTTCCTTTGAAATATGAAAAGAGACTCACAAATATATAAATTTTGAAAGGAAATAAAGGTACACATGAAGTCAGGCAAGATTAAGACACGGCACTTTAGTTTGTGATTCTTAGTCTTCTTTTATAAATAGTCTTGAATTGACTCCCAATTCCACTGAGCACCAAGCTTTCAAGATAAGAGTTTTGTTTTCCCATTCTTCTCTGACTATTCTGCTCCTCTTCATTTAGAATAAATTATAGGAACAACAGGAATGGCTTTATGTGGCTTCACAGAGCTATGGGTTGTCTACACTAGTGCTTTATAATTCACATATTTATCTACAAATATTTATTTAAGTAGCACCTTGGAAAGATATTTTGAAGTAGAATACACTGGCACTCTAAGAATAATCAAAATGGAAAATAAAGGTTTGTATATATTTTTTAAAAGTTATCTATTAGCTTTTGCTTTAAAGGATCTTTGCTATACTAGGCAATCATATTTCATTTTTATTAAAATGTGGAGTTGAAGAGTATAGCCACTGTCAACTGACTCTGTCTCACAACATCTACCACCAAAATTAACTTTTAGGAAATCTAGTGTGTGACTGGACCTGTCATCTCATTCCAGTCTAAAGAATTCCATTACTCTGAGAACTAGAGGGGGAAAGTCACTTGGATCCAGTTGTATTGGCACATTCATGTAGTCTTATCACATGTGAGGTCCCAGATGCACATAACTGAAAGAATAGTTTCCACTACATAAGACCTTCTCTTTAAATACCTAACCTTGAAGCAGTTAATGAACTAAAGACATATATACTCATATGGCACACTGCAAAGTTCAAGATGACTTTTCTGCAATTCAGTTCAACAATTGTCACCTGGATGGAATTTTAGCAGACGCTAAAATCCTATTAGACTTAACCTAATCTCCCAGAGCAAGAATTATAATGGTAATTTTAAAAAGTCTGACAATCATATTTAAATAAATAAATCCATTTTCTTTATAGAATTTAACATGTATAGTTTACTGGATTTATCATTTGATAGCTGTAGAAATCTTTTCTTAAGCTTAACCTCTCATAATCAGATATCTATTTAATTCTTAAGAATTGGGAGGTAGGCAGATATCTATTTTATGAAAATTTTAAAAAAGTGCTAAATAAGACTTGCCAGGAGAAAGTAGAGAGATAAAACATAAATATTTTTACAACAGCACATGGAGTCCATATTCCCTAGATACTAGTATCATATCATGAGAAGAATTAGTCTCTTGAGTTAGAGCAGTGCTTCTCAACTTTCTTAAAGCTGCAACACTTTAATGCACTTCCTCATGGTGTGGTGACCTCTAACTATAAAATTATTTCCATGATACTTTATAACTATCATTTCCCTACTGATATGAATTGTAATGTAAATATCTGGGGTTTTTTTTTTTCTGATGGGCTTAGATAATCCTTGTGAAAGGGTTATTTGACACCCCCCCCCAAAAAAATAGGTCTCAACCAAAGGTTGAGAACTATTGAATTACCAGGTGGCAGTCAAGGGGCATAATACAACCAGGGTCATTGTCATTAGCTTTAAAACACTGAGCACAAATGCTGAAGCATGAAACGTCCAGTGATATACACTCCTACTCAGCTTCTCCCGGTAATAGGTTATGACAGAAATGTGGCAGGGGTTACTGGCACACCTAAAGTCAACCTTTCCAAAAGGAAACAATCCCACTGGGCTACAGTTTAATGCCAATGGGCATTTTAAAGGACAAAACTCCATGACAAATTGCAAACCATCTACATTAGAAGAAATGTCACAAAGGGTGAAAGACCCTATTTTAAATGTGCCATAAGGAACAAATTATGTTTGACTCAACATAGACTCACAATGCTAATTCGAACATGGTAATAAAATCCAATCGTTCTGATGAAATAATTCAGTGTGAGCAGCCCACTCATCCAGATAAAGATTATGTCCCACCTCCTTTGAAGTTTTCCCCAACCAGGCAGCAGCTGAAGCTGACACAAAAATCAGACATCTAAGGGAAAATGGAACACTGAAAAGCATTGAGCTTGTGTTATATTTGAAGACAATGCAAAGCAAGATATGCCTAAGTTATAGTTTTGAAGCAAGGGTAAGGAAGGTTTACTGACAGGCTAAAATATAATCCACAGGGACAAAAGACACAAAAATAAAGTACTTAACTGATTTTTTGCAAATGAACACAATGCCTGAGAGAACTGGAAACTGTCTACATGTGCTCTATGGCCATATATACTCTGCTACTGATCTAGTTAATTGATCAAATAAAACCCACCAAATTCAGAAGGGCCCTTAGCTATAAACAGTAATGAAAAACAAATGTACTAAGGTTTAGAACCACATTGTATATGGATAGTCACAGGAGATGTGCCTCCCTCCTGCCAAGTCAAAAATACACACAGATGGAGCTGGGTCGACTACTTTATTCAAACAAAATCACTTGGGTAATTTGACTGATAAATTCTAGTGCTCCAATAACACAGAAGATATATATATATATATATATATATATATATATATATATATATATATATATATATCACATTACTAGGAAAAACTTACTAGTTACTTTACTAGTATCTTTGAAGAATTATATTTGAAAGAAGTGTGTGTGTGTAAATGTGTGTGTATGTGTGTGTGTATATGTGTGTGTATATACATACACACATAAACACAATTACATAGTTATAAAAGTTAAAAAATATAAGTTGAATAATACTGAGAAATGAGCTGAGGTATCATTAGCTGTCCAAAAGAATTCCCTCTATTAAATAAAAGAACCTTTCTGATACTCTCTCACTGTCAATCTGTTTATTTTAAACTACTATACTCATATTTTAAACTACTATACTCATCAAAATAGGCTAATACAAAACAGATAATGTGGCATATATTATAAATAATTTTAATGTAGAAAGAATTATGTACAATTGAAATACAAATAGATATAAAATACTTTTAACATAATATGCATTCCTATTACTAAAAAATGTCCAAATGTCAAATATTTTAACTCTACTTGGAGATTTTATTTAATAACATCTGAAATGTACAATGAATAAATTATCATATAAGGAAAAATTGGGTGGGGATATCGGTTATTTTATATTTAATTATTACTATTTTGACTAAATATTAAAGGTTTCATTTCATTTAAATTGTTACTGTTTATAGTCATCATGAAGAAATATTTGCTGCTATTTGTTGTCTGTCTGGGATATTTGGAATATTTACATCATAGTTACTTTAATGCTAACTTTATAACTAAAGGAAAAAATGATTATGAGTGAAATGAATACCAAAAATCTTATGGATGTCCCTAGTGACATCATAATACTTCCCAGAATATTTATACAGCCAATAACACTCACTGCCCACTTTTTCAACAGCAACCAGAAGCTTGAAATCAATCAATTCAAATCCCATTGATTATTTTCTATATAATAGCTAGATTGTTGATTTGTTTAAGGAAAGTAGAGGTTAATTCACACTCCAAATAAAGTGTGGTCAAGTGCATTAGATTTGTTGAAATGGATTTAGCTGAAAAATTCTGATCATTATCACTTTTGAAACTGTAACACATTACATATTAGCATCGAATTGCAGAAAGAAGCAACTGGGCTCTGCTTTAATATTCTTAATTTTTCATGAATTAAACTTGCTTTAACTTCAGTATATCTTATTTTCTTTAAGTAAAATAAAAATTTTTTTAAAAAGGATATTTCTGAGTTTTTCTGAATATGTGCCTTCTCCCAAATAAGCAGGGTGAAATACTCGCTAAACATGGAGATAGGATCCCATCTTCTCCTCTCTTAATATTTTTCTGATGGGGTCATATAGATCCCACCCTGGCTTCATGCACTGATTAACTGTACAGTCTGAAGAGATGGGATAATTGTCTAGGAGATCACTGAGAGTGAATGATGTTAGCAAACACATATCCAATCCCTGTGAAGACACGGCCCCCTCTATGACAATAAAAAAGCAAGACAAAAGAATCTTTGAGCAAACACAAATGGGACATTTCTCCACTCTAATGGAATGGGATGCTCTCCGCTCTCATAAAGGCAATTGCCCTGCTTTCTAGGATGTGTTAAAACTGCTCATTATAGAATAAGTTATTTTGCACAAGACAATTAAAAATGATTGAAATCATTCACACTAGAAAAGTTTGTTTCTATAGTTCTTTATAGAGCAATGCCATCTCTGATGTACATAGCCCTCATTCTCATGAAAGAAGGGGTGTGATGTTTTCCTAACAATGACACTAGGCCTGGGCCAATATGTGATTTGAGCTGTAGTCATTTTTGTTGTTGTTGTTGTTGTTGTTGTTTGTTTGTGTTTTGTTTTTTGTTTTTCCCAAACTTTTGTTAAGGGTCAAATGGCAAAGCTTTCTGTCCAGGTAGTCATTCATTGTAAGATTCCCGGATAGAATTCATCAAGACTCTGTGCCTTCCAGTGTTTTCTACACTTAAGTCTCATGTATGGAGTAATTTACACAGGTAAGTGGCTTATACTATAACTTAAACGTATAAAGAATTGTGTACATTTTAAATACAAATACAAACCTTTAAATGAAACATGCATGCCTAGTGCTTTAAAAAAAAAAACAAAAGCCCAAATATCAAGTATTTTAACTTTACTGGGAGTTTTTAACTAAAGGCAATTATAAGCTTCAATGGATACATCATATAAAAAAAAAAATCTAGGGGCGAAGATATGGTTAAATGTATAGTTAACTGACACTATTTTGTTTAAATGATAAAGTTTGCATTTCCTTAAAATTATTACTCCTTATATTCATCAAAGAAATCTTTACAGACATTTATTTTCTGGGTGTGATATTTGGTATGAAGAGGCAGGCAGATTAATAGAAGTTCAAGGCCAACCTGGGCTATAGAATAAGACTTGTTCTCAAAAAACAACACAAAAACATTCAAACAACACAACAATCAAACAACACAACAGCAAACAGGAGGTGATCTTTATCTTCTTCCCTTTCTTTATCTCCTTCCAAATCAGTTTTTAAATCATTAGCATTTTTTTCACTCTCAATGTCCCATGTCAGTTCCAATGTCCCATGTCAGTTCTCCAAAGGTAGTATCAGATTGTACAATTGCTAGGCTCTTCCTTCCTGATGTTGATAACTATATAAAGACGCTCCTGGACAGCTGAGAGATTCATAGGAATACATTCACCTAGGTGAACTCACCGCCATGTTAAAATGAGACACATGTAGAGTCTTCTGTTGCTTTCTTTTCCTCAAGTGCTTTAATCTAACAACTGTTTTTGAAGCTTTCTTATTAAGTAATATGCTTCATGCATATAAGAAGAATATGGAGAATAGCATGTCACACAAGTGATCAATAAGGTGCAGTGTCCACTTCATTGAACATCTGGCTTTGCAAAGGATAGGGCTTTGGGAGAGATACTCCTATAAGGTTAGCATTTTCCTTGTGTTGAAAACAAGGGTATAGCATGGTCCTGAAAGCATCACCAGAATTGCTTTCCAAAGCATCTTCATCAGCAAGAAATGCTCCCAAGGAAACGTTGATGAATTAAAAAAGAAACTTGATGCTGAGCAAACTCAGCAGTTTTTCCTCTTGGAATCCACTCCCAAGTGTTTGATTTAAACAAGGCATCCCTGACAAGGAACAGGGCTTCCTCCTCTGTCATGGAATGTTCCAAAAACTTGTAAAATTATGAGTGGCTCTTAAGGAGGCTGTGGGAGTTACAGGCAAACATAAAATGAGCTGCACCATTGAGATCAGGTTTAAGCTGACTTGTTCTTGTTCTCTCATTCAGATTTTAGCCACCACTTCTTCCTCAGCCACTGAGATCCAAGAAGAACCCTTCCATGAAGGAATCACTAAAGCATATACAGGAAATTAAGATGACGGATCTATAACAATTGATCCTGAATATGGGAAGATGATATAAATTGGATAAAGAATTGAAGAAAATGAGATTTAAAAGGCAGAGCAGGTAAAAAATACTATCTATTTAGACACAGCCAGTCTAGTTGGTCAACAAAGAACAATTTTTAACAGAAAACACACATATAACATTTTATTTCCTTTAAATGTTTTTTTTTCAGAAGTTTATGCCTCTATAGTTTCAAGATCTGAATGTGTACAGGCCTCAGTTGGAAAATTAAATTCTAAACCTACATTACTTGCTTAAAAAAAAAAAAACAAAACCCATTTGCCCAGTTTCCCATGATATACAGCTCACATTCCTTTCCTCTTCTGGCCAAGGAAACAGGAACAGCAGGGAAGAAAGAAGGATGTGAGGTTCAAAAGGACAGAACAATATATCCACAAGTAGTGACTGATCCTGCATGGTACAATATATCCACAATTAGTGATTGATCCTGCATGGTACAGAGTTATAAAGGCCTTGACTGATGTGTGTACAATCCACAAACAAGCATTGAGCAATACTGATGTCACTTCCTGGTGGCTTCACTTACCATTTTTGCTTACATTAGATTCAGAAATTCAGGGTGATATGATATAAGTAGTTCAAAGGGAGGAGAGGAGGGAGGGGGGAATTACCATAGCTAGAGAGGCTACCATAAACAGTAGCCCAGCATCATCACATAACACCTGAAAACCATGACTGTGGTATTGCATCTACATCAAATCAGGTGGACAAGTCTTTGCTTCTCTAAAACTGTGCCCTCTTTCTCACCGAGCAAAGCTGACATCTTATCTATGTATCATGTACATGGGGACATCTAATACTGAGAGTGTAGAATATATTAGAAAACACATCAAGAATACAATCTATTAAAAATTATGACCTAGGTTTCCACATGCTCTGCTGTAGGATTTTAAATATTCATTCTTAACCTCTTCAAATGAGTAACATTCAAATTCCCATCATCATGTTAGCAATTACAATGAATTTCCACTAATTCATTCATAATTATTCTTATTAGACCTTTGCCTAACTTTGAAATTCTATCTCATATTTTCCAGCATCTTGTTCTTAACTACATGTTCTTGAAAATCATTTGATATATGATACCAATTTTACATAAAACATATTGTGTTTCAATGTCTTACTCTCTTGTGACTTATATGAAGTTTCTAAACACTATAGAATATTAATAGACATTTATCCTGTTTACTTAGACATTAGGTTATTGTTTTACTGAAATGCGTCAAAGTTGCTGAGGGCTATAGCCAAGGTCTCATTTTGATACATCATACTTGGCAATCTTAAAAATTACACTGTAATTTTTTTTAGAGATGAGGCAGAGATGAGATGTAAGGGTAAAGGGATTTGAGGAATTATGACATCTCTGTAAGCCATGACCACACTATAAATTAGGACTAAGATATTTTGATATAAAGTGATAATTATATGAGAGTATGATATAACTTTTAAAAGCTGCAACTTACTGGAGACCATAATTTGGAGAGCCACTCATTAGCTGAAGCAGAAATTTCAATGCATTCTATTCAAAATATTTAACCATTGTAAAGACATTGGGCTCCCCAAAACTTTAAAAGAAAATGCTCAATATTTACTATATATTCTTGAATATACATATGCTGTTATTCTAATAAAGGAAAATAATCACATAATAATGGCAGAGTCTTCACAGGACAAGATAGTCAAGTTTCAACACTTCAGAATTTTAACAAAAACACATCTCTATCCACTGAAGTATTTTCCTGACCCAGAAATATGCTCATTTGCTTTGATATGAACAATGCAATTAAGTTTAATCCCATCAATAAAAACCCATGCAGAGCTAAACAGCAGTTGTAACTAAAACACACTATTTGCTTTTTTTTTTTTTTTTTTTTTTTTTTTTTTTTTTTTTTTTTTTACATTTTTATTCAGCTCAAAATCTTGACTTGGAAATAAGAAGGAATATCTGACCTGTGTATCATGAGCCCTTTATACCATAGCAGCCAACATACTGCCATTCTTGGACATTCAATAACAAGGAATATCTGACCTGTGAGTACCACCAGCAGTGTATCATGAGCCCTTTATACCATAGCAGCCAACATACTGCCATTCTTGGACATTCAATAACAAGGAATATCTGACCTGTGAGTACCACCAGCAGTGTATCATGAGCGCTTTATACCATAGCAGCCAACATACTGCCATTATTGGTCATTCAAGACTATTCCCCTCAGACTGAGCTCAAGGACCCTCCCCTGGCAATGCTAATTTAAGTGGTAGCAAATTTGGAACATCTTGTGGAAATGGAAAAAACTCTCTTCCTTTCCTGAAATGGGAGAGTCACACTATAGCACACCATAAGTCTCCCAACTTCAATGATATGGGGAAATCAATGAGGGGGAAAGCCTAAAGTATCCTGGACTTGTTTTAAAACTGTCCAACCAGTCTATTACTTCCTGACTGTTGGTTTTTAACCACAGGTGAGTCTCACTAATGAGCAATTTCAGGCTCCTCAATGAGAAAAATGGGCCTCTGCTCCCGAGGATACAGTTCGAGTAGACACGATGCTCTTCTGCAGTCCCTTCTGAGTCCCTTCTGAGGCCCTTCTGAGACTCTTCTGAGGCCCTTCTGAGGCCCTGGTATTTTTCCTTCCTCCCTTCTCTAATTGCTTCTGCTTACCATACATCGCTTGTTTTCCTTGGCTATAAATCAGCCCTTCCCTTTGAATCCTACGTCATGTTTTCTTGGTGTAGTTTTTCAAATAGAGATCTTCACCACCCTGGTGTTTCGTTATTTATTTTTCTTTAATTTGCATGGTGGAGACTTTGGTTAGAGTGAGGCTCAGTGATAAACCATAGCAGAAAAAAGCAAATTTGGAGACTAAACTTCCCAGTAGACTCTTGCAAAATTTGCCGCAGGGCAGGAAAAGCTTGGGCATGTTGGGATGTTCTTCCAACATCAGTTCTGCGTCACACACAAACAGCCACAAGGCTTACTCTTGACCTGTGGCCCATCTCCTGAAATATTTATTACTATATCATCTAACGACATTTGCAGGGTATCTGAACGGTGGTTCTGTAATGTTCTTGCGCCCCAGCCCTGTTCAAACCCTGGGAATCGTTCAAAACTCAGAGAACTGGAATCTACCACCTGTAGGGTTGCACCTTAGCACCTCCTGGTTCCAAACTAGTTCCTAATACTGCTTTTGCAGAGTCATGAAGCCATGTTGCTTCATTGAGAATAATAAGAACACAAAATTAGTTCTGATACTAATTCAGATATATTTATATTACACTCAAGAAAAAAATGTCATGGACCTAATAAGAACAAGGAAGTTTTACTGTCATTTTTTGCTGGAATAATAACAGATCAACTCTTTAAGGGCTATTAATAATATGAAGCAGTCCAGTCAGGGCATATGGTTACAAACCAGTCCTATATGTTGTTTCCTTTCAAAACTTCCCTGAAATGCCTATTTTTTCTAATTCCTTTATGTCAATGAGATCTATGTTCTCCAGGGCTATTTTCAGTGAACATATTTAATAGTTGAGATATTTTTTTCAAGTCTAATAAAGAAGAATACACAGATAAACACAAAAATTGTAGGAGACGATAAACCAATAATGTGTAGTGATTGGAGTGCCTGTAACTGATGGTGCCTTTCTTCATATTGGTCCAATGTAAAAGTAATTTTTTAAACCTGATATAATTGTCATCTCAGAGGCTTACTGCTGTATAAACTCAGCCATGCTAACTCTTTCTGAACTCTGGCTGGCTGGTTCAATTCAGCTATTCTGGCTCAAAATTCCTCTCCAATCTGACTAACTCAAACTTGCTTCTCTTGGATTCTCACTGAATTGCTCTACTTGGGGAAAATGCCTCTGACTGCAGGAACTGAGCTGCTCTGAACTGAACTAAAATGAATGCAACTAAACTGCTCCGAACTGACCTCCACGGCACTGCCTAAACTCAGCTGAACTGCAGTCACTGAACTGCCTTTTCTTCCTACCTCTGCACTGTTTTCTCTCTCTCTCTCTCTCTCTCTCTCTCTCTCTCTCTCTCTCTCTCTCTGTCTCTCGCTCTCTCTCTTTACACACACACACACACACACACACACACACACACACATTTTAACTGGATATTTTCCTTATTTACATTTTAAATGTCATCCCCTTTCCGGGTTTTCCCCTGGGAAACCTCCTATCTCACCCCCCCTGCTTCTATGAGGGTACTCCCCCACCCACCCACCCACCTACTTCCACCTCCCTGCCCTAGCATTCCTCTACACTGGGGTATGGAGCCTTAACAGGACCAAGGGCCTTGCCTCCCACTGATGCCCAGACAAGGCCATCCTCTGCTACAATTAGTCTCTCTTTTCTGTTCTGTTCTCCTGAGAGTTGGACATACGTTATCTCTGACTCATTCTGTCATATCTTTCCCTGATTTGTCATTGTGTCTGTCATTGTGACTCAATTAGATATCACATTCAAACATGGGATTAAATGGATGCAACAAGGGCATGTCTGCATTCCAGACAAAAGGATTAAAGATGTGTCATTCCAGCCAGATCACATAGCCATAAAAGATGTTTGGATGTGATCCCTTACCATAGTAGCCATGTTTCTCCATTAAAATTCCTCTACGGTCCAAGATAAATTTCTAATTTTTTGTTCCCTTTACAGATCATATTTCTGGAAAGTTAATATGTGATTGAGAGAGTTGTAATCCCAAGCTATCACTCACTACTTTGAGTATTTACAATGCATTTCCTATTGATATAACCATTCATAAAACAAACATTCAAAATCTATCATATATTTCTTAAATATTAATGCATATTGTTTTTCCAATAAATTCATAAACATTAAGAAAACAGGTGTGGGAAGGAAAATTTGTACAGCCACTATGGAAATCATTATGGTGGTTTCTCAGAAAGATGACAATTCATCTAACTCAAGAGCCAGCTACATCTCTCTTGGTCATATGCCCAAAGACTACCTCATCCTACCACAAGGATACTTGTTCAACCATGTTTGCTCCTGTTCTTTCCATAGTAGCCAGAAATGAGAAACAACCTAGACATCTCTCAACAGAAGAATGCATAAAGAAAATGTGGCACGTTTACAATATGTATATTACTCAGCTCTTTTTTAGAAAATGGTATCATGTGGGGCTGGAGAGATGGCTCAGCAGTTAAGAGCACTGACTGCTCTTCCAGAGGTCCTGAATTCAATTCTCAACAACCACATGGTGGCTCACAACCATCTGTAATGGGATCCGATGCATACTCTTCTGGTGTGTGTATGAAGATGATTACAGTGTACTCATATAAATAAAAATAATTAAGTAATATATATTAAAAAAGAAGAACCCAATAGGATTTGAATTCTAATATACACAGGAAAATACCATGTATAGTTAACCATGTTCATAGTTAAAGAAGATACTAAAATAATGGAAGGTGTGAATTTAAAAAAAAAAAAAGATAAATTCTATTTAACAGAGAGAGATAACAAAGAACCAAGAAGAGAAATTAACATTTATATATACATATGCATGGGAGGCTACATGCATGTGACTGCAAATGCTCTTGAGACCACAAGGGGGCATTGAATACTCTGGTACTGGCATTACAAGTAGATGATATGCGTTCTGGGAACCAAACTCTGGTCCCATAGAAGAACAATACGTACTCTTAACTACAGGGTCATTTCTCTAGCCCCTGGAAATATGAATTCAAAAGACAATTTTTTTTTTCATGAGTTACAAGATTTTGAAATTGCTAGCTATTTATTAACATGGAAGAACAAGTGAAAACCAAACAAATTTGACAGAAAGAAAAGTCTTAGACAAAAACCTAGAACATGCATTTTAGTTTTAATTTTTGCCAATTTATAGTTACAGTGGCTAGAAAGAAATATTTGTTAAAATGTAGGAAAGAAAAAACAACAAAGTACTGAATGAAGATATTTAATAAGAAACACATTTGCTGGCATTTAAACTACAATGTCATAGTTTTACTTTGATTGGTTTCCAGACTACATTAGCTGTTAGAAAGGACAGTCCATTAAACCTCTGCTTGCCTGTAAACAGACTCTAAGTGGGAGTCCAGGCCCACCTTTAATCTCAGCAGAGGTAGGAACCAGAGGTAGGTGAATCTAAACAGCCTGGTCTACAGAGTAAGTTCAAGAATGGCCAGAACTCTACAAATATTCTATCTTGCCACCAAGCAGGCAGAATACACCAGGTGATATGAGGCCCCCAACACATATAGAGCAGAGGACTATTGGGTCTTGACTCAGTGAGAGAAGGTGCACCTAACCCTCGAGAGACTTGGGGACCCCAGTGGGTAGGGAGGTTTGCTTGGGTGGAGTGGGAGGTGGGGACATCCTCTTGGAGTCAGAGGGTTGGGGAGGACATATGGGATGTGGAACAGTCAGAGGGCAGACCTAGAGGGGGATAATGATTGAATTGTAAAACAGATTAAAGAATAAAAAGAAAAGAATAGAAAAAGAAAGACTTCTGACTCAAGCACTGGTATTAGTCTACTAGTGAAACCATGGTGTGCCATTCTAAATCCCATCAATTATTCAATGAGTAGTAAGTTAAGATTAATTGTATAAAATATAATGGTATTATTAAAATAATGTGTAAAATATATTACAAAGGTCAGAATACCAAACAACAGAATTTGAAATTAAATTGGATAGGAAGGTAAAATTTTACTCATTTCTGAGCAAAATAGAATAGTCCCTCATTTGACAATCTGGTTTTAATATGTCTGTGATTTGGTCATTTTACAATAGCACAAGTGACAAGCCAGTAAAAAATTTTAGCAACTCTTGATGCATCAGAACAATAGAGAACCAGCCAAAGTCAGTGAAGCAAGAACTTTGTCAAAGTTTAGAGCCAAATTGGCTTATAGTCAACCATGGAGAATCCTCAATACACCGACTTTATTATAACAAGGAAAAAAAAGTTTATCCACCCAATTTCTATGACAAAGTTCAAATACAATAAACATGTAACAACAGGTTTTATTCGTTTTACAACTTAGAAAACAAGAATCTTGTTATCTCAGACCTATAAACCCACACCCTAGAAACCTAGGCATCATGATTATGAAGTTAATGCCAGTCTGGAGTCTCTAGTGATTTCTCGTCTCTAAAATAAAAGAGTTTTCGAAAGAGGTAACATAATCATTGGGTTCATGGGGTAAAATGCAAAAAGTTGATTTAAGAAGAAAGATAAGTGATGAAATTTTCTTTTGGATGTGCCATGGAACACAGGATGGCACGTAATTTACCTCCCCTTCTACACCATCTACAGGACGCTTAAGAAAATTTGAGAGGCAAAAATAAGACCACTTCCATGATCCTAGTGCAGTTGATGATTTTTTTCTGTGGTACTTTACTTTCAAGTTTGATTTAATGGGGATAAAGAGTGGTAGAAAGAATAAAATAATACATAAACCTCACCACTTAAAGTTATACATAGTCATTACTATTATCAGCATCATACATGGGAGCCAACAGAAATTAGCATTTATTAACAATTATTGCTACTAAAATTATGTGCAGTCACTTTTGAATTGTTTGATTAATTCATTTAATTCTAAATAAGGGACCAAATTCATTCAATCCTTCAAATCAAATTCCTTTCTATGCTAGATTATATTCCATGAGTGGGGGGAACAATCTCACCCAGAGACTCTATACAATCATAAAAATTCAAAAAATTCCCTGCATTGACTCTTAACCATTATCTACAGTCCTGTATCAGTCCCTCTCACATCAATGATCGTACTGGGAGGAGAGGATCAGGTTAGTACCACATAGTACATGACAAAGGTTATTAATGGTATAAAAGGAAATTATATTGCTACCGACAACTCTAGAGTTTTGAGTCCAAGGTGGCTCCCTTGTTCTGAGCCTTAGATTTAGGTAACACATCATACAGAGAGCTGATATCAGAATGATGGGTCACATTTCAAGCCAAGCTGCAGAGCACAAGGGGTCTACCCATGGTTTCATATCTTTGGGTATGAGCCCCAGTGAACAAAAGACCACTCATGAGGCCCAACTTCCCAATAACTGCTTTGCAGATGAGCAAGTCTTTAGCATCTCAAGAACATTTGGAACACACTCAACACCCAAACTCTTGCTCCAGTCCTTGGCCTGGCCAAGTGAAACTAGAAAAGCAGAAGTCCTTTGAGCATCAGAATGTGTCTTTTTGTCTTTCTCCTTAGACTCAAACCAATCTTTTAAACACATGTAGGCCACAGAAAGCCAATACCAGTCACCAAATCTACATTAGCAAACCACATGTATGAAACATATGTAAAAGTCAAAAGTCATTCCAGTGGAGCCACAGAAAAGTTTCCTAATAAATGATGGTTTGGGATGTTTTTTTGTTTTGTTTTGTTTTGTTTTCTTGTGTTGTCTTATGTTAGCTGACACAAGATTTCTCCTCCTAAGAAGTAATTTCTAAATTATTATTTTGGGCTAAAAGTTGTTCTATTTCATTAACTCAGCAGTTCATACAATGATGCATACTTGGGAGGCATTAACATAGATGACCAACATAGTTAGATAATTCTATATAAAGGCTGCTACCCAGAAATTCCTCACAGCGTCATGGGGTTGAGAAAAGAATATATCCAAACAATAACCTTAATTGAAAAGCTCTGAAAGTAAAAATAAAGGTTTAAAATTCAGCATATACATATTAATAGACCATACAATATCTTGTCTAATTAAATGATCTGTAAAATAATTTTAACTAAGATTGAAATCTTACTCTTATTCCTGAGGTTAGAAAAGTAAGGCTTAAGATGTTAAATAATTAAGCCAATGTTGCACAGCCATTAAATGGAATAATTTCCCTAACTTCTACAGATTTTCAAGAACATATTTATATGGATAGTATAGTTCATTATGTTTACAGTTTTAAACTAATATTGTTACATACTAATGGCCATATCAATTTCTATACCACAGGGAATATCTAATGGGAAATACTGGATTAGAGAGGTTGATCAGGTGGCACAGCACATAGCAGTTATGTACAGATTTGACCCCAGTAGCATATCCATGAAGCACGGGGGCAAATTCCTGTCATCTCAGCATCTCAGCACTTGGGATGGAGGAAGAAGGATCAGAAGTTTAAGGTCTTCATCAGCTACATAATTAGTTCAAGGTTAACATAATATTTCTCAGACCCTGTTTCAAATTGTATATATTTTCAACAATATTAATTTCTATTTATTAAAGTATATTTAGTTGCATACCTGGCATTACTACTCCTAACCTACTTTCTTTGTTCACTCATCCAAGAGTATATATGAATCTAAAACATATTTTAACTTTTCAGTGTTGAAGCCTTAGACAAAAACTTAATAAGCTAAAGTATTAATCAAATCACTAAAACCGAAAATATATACAGTAATGATCTTGAATAAATTTAGCACTTACACAGTTATGCAAACTGCTAAGGGTGTTCTTTTATTAAAGGCCACAAGGAGAAAAGAAATAAAACCAAATCAGAGCTTATTCTACCATGAATACTCTTGCCAGCTCTATTATTCACTCGCTGGACAAATTGACCTTTCTGTGCTCTGGATTAAAATAACCAGCAAGCATTCCATGAGGCACAAATCAAGCAGCAAGCTACAGTCCCTGACAAAGTCTCCAGACTCTGGTGTGCTGTACCGCATGTCTATGTAATGTCCATAACACAGATAACATGAAAGGAGAAGCCATATACCAAAGGGATAGAAAATATTGTAACAATATCATGTACTTTAGATGAAAACAAGCCACTGCTCAAAGGACTTCTTCCTTTGTGCTCTGAATACTAGAAAAAGTTGATTTTAAAATTATGTGTTTGTCGAGAGGCAGCTGGTTAGATTAATCACAAAAGAACTGTCATTTGGAAGACTGATGGTCAGTTAAAGACTATTAGATGTAGAGATTCTTAGAAATTGTTTTTACTATAATAGGATAGGAAGACTTATCTGATCTACTTTTTTTGGCCCAAGATTTTAAGTTTGAAAGGAATTTTTAAATCTTAAAAAACTCCTGACCTCAAGTTCAGTATTTTCCCTAATATAATAATTTAGAAACTATAACTTAACCACACCTCAAACAGGAGTATTAGAAAATAATCATTATGGCCTTTCAAATCACAAACAAAATGTAACCTTATCTTGATTTTCAGATAATATTACTCAACTGTTTTAATTATATGTTTTTCCTTAAAGACGTATTACACGATTTAACATGTACTAATCTGCATATTTTATCCTTTGGGGATATCTTCACAATTGCTTCTTCTCTTTTAAGTAAACTCAGTAAAGGAGTTCTTATTTCATGTGTGGGTGGAGGTAGTTTTATATTAGTCTGACCTAGAAATAATAGACAAATGTTTTGCTTTGTGGGCTACCAAAGCATTTGAGAATACTGGGAGCCTTAGCAGACCCTCACTGATAACTTACAATGAACTAGACTAAATTTAGCAGATGGGGAGGGGTGGTAATGCAACAGGATCTTGACTTGGTTGGGTGGTGAGAAGAAACAGCTTTCATAACCAAGTATTAGACTTATAGTATTAATCTATATGCAGTCGTAAAATTGAAGCTGGGTTGTCAACTTTCTGCCATAATAGATCTCAGTTCTGCAGTCCAGATATTCTACAGCAAATGATACTAGAGCCTTACTTTTTCCAGAAGTTCTGGGGAAAAAGTTTGATATTCTCCTCTAATCCTGTGTGAACTTTGACTTGTATCTATAAAATTGTACTCTCGGCCTCCACTTCTGGGTAGCTACGTCCTCTGTGTCTTTGTCTATTTTCATTTTCTTATAAAACTGTCATCATTTACTTGAGATCTACCTGTATAAGAGAAGCTGATGGTGCCACAGGACCCTTTACTTTATTATATTTGCAAATATGCATTTTTAAATACTTCACATTCAGAAGTTCTGAAAACGAAGGGGTAATTTATATATCCTCAACAGATGTACTGACAGAATATTTCAAATATATTTTTTAAATCTCTTCCTTATAACTGTGTCAAACATTGAATGTGTTACATGGGTTTTGTTTGTTCTTAAGAAAATGAACTAAACAAGTGCATTTCCATTTTTCAATATGTTACACAATAGTAAACCTACAAAGAACACGATAATATAAATTAAGACTTTTAAAATAGGTAATATATGATTATACCTTTTATACAGGAAACCTTGCTTAGCATATATCATTAAAAAAATAAATGAATATATTAAATTTTCTTGACTTCAATATGTATATCTTTTGAAAATTGAAAGGAATATACTGTATTAACATCTACTTTGAATAAAATAATCTTTCCTAATTTGTATTTACAAAGAACTTTTTTCCAGTTAATCATTTCTTAGTTTCTAACATTTAATCATATTTTGCTTGGCTTCTAAAAAAACTCCGTTATTCTAAGGAAACATCTACAAAAAAAATAGGGACCTGCTTTCAAATATTATGACTGCCATTAGATTGTAATGCAACTCAAATAAATCCAAATGGAAAAGAGAAGGGAAGAAGGCTATGATTAGAAATGGCACCAGGTGCTGGGAGATCTAAGAAAAGGTCTTCAAAATTGCGATGGTATCCTTATACCAAGCATACCCATGAAAAGAATCCTATGTCCACACAAACAGGTTTTCATTGGTGATTATGTCCCAATTAATAGAGTAATAGAGTCAAGTGCTTTGGATTGTTGCTGGGTGATATCTACCATAATCTACACCCCTCAAAGCACAAATATCATTATGGTCACCATGACTCAGACTAAAGACATTATTCTTATATAAAATATGAGTCTGTGAAAAATTATTGTCAATCATGGAGCCTCAGAATAGTTTAGATTAATTTTTTGTCAGTCTGGAAACAAATTAATTAAAAATAGAAAGGGAGTTAAATTATAAACGAAGATTTCTGTATTTATTGTTCAACTATATGGAAGGGCTAAATTTTAGACTTGCTACCTACAGGAGGATAAAGCATTCTAAACAGAAGAGAAGGCATTTTGTCTGAGAATATGTGGGAAGAACATTTAGAATTAGAATATTTATTTATTTATTTAGAATATTTTTGTCTAGCCATGAAATATTGAATGAAGGTGAACAGAGCTTAACCAAAGGACATAGAAAACCTTGTTATTAAATGTCCATAGTAGTACTTGTGGGTCTAACAGTGAGTTAAGTTCTTCATATACCTGAAGTGAATCATGAATCATTCTTAACTTTTGTGAGCCAATCTATAGACTCTTTTTATCAAATAAAATGAAGACAGAATCTATGCTACCAGGGCATTGTATGGTTTGAATAAGGTAGAATTTTTAAACCATGCATAGAAGGTTTTGAAGAATTGAGCTGATTAAAGTTTTTCATAGAGTTTACTCCATTATTTTAGAAAATAATATTATATTCTTTGGTTAGTGCCTATCCATTAATGAATCAGGAAGGAGCTGACCAAGTGATGAAGAAAAGAATTTATAATTCTATAGAAACAAAGAAAGCACTGAGTTAAGACCAAGCTTCCTTTAGCCTTCTTTCCTTTTCTTCCTCTGTTCAGAGAAGACTCAGGAGCAAGCATGTGAGAATGTTTGGTGTTTAAAAACATAAGAGAAGTGGAGGGGAAATGATGGGAAGATGACCTCAATCAGCACAGATCACTGTCTAACACTGAGTTGAGCATGTAGCTCTGAAGACCCTTTTTGAGGTAAATCTATAGACTACTACAAATACTCACATGTACAGAGACAGAAAATTGTCACAGAACAGAATCCCCCAAAACAAGGAAGGGAGAGAGGAGGGGCCAAGTCAGTCCAGATGCAGAGATGAACAACCAGCTAACCCAGATGACAGATTCTACTGGCATGTGATGTCTTTTATAAATATAAGGAACCAGAAGACAAGAATCTCTACCCCAGCAACCACAGCATTTTAAAGCCCCTTTACCAGGAAATTCTTATCTCTTTAGCTATGACATACTAGAAAGCACTTCACCCTACAAATCTAAGCCTGGGATAATGTAGCGGGTGAAACTAAAACTCCACAAACAAAATTAGTATTTGGTCTTTGAGAGACACCCAGTATCACCAGTATCACCAGAAAAGCTACTTTAATGTATTTAATGTCTACACAGTATATCAGAAAATTGGTGTCCCTGTAGAGACCATTTCAATTTCCAGGTACTACAAATTCACTGTACATTTCAGCTAAAGTATAAATAAATTGTCTATTATTTAGTAATGAGAATAGGGGTAACAACAACAACAAAAAAACCCCGACTCATTACCATGAGTGTATGCTGGTATGGTGGATAAAAAAATTATTTTTAAGAGGTAGAACCTGTCATACAGAGTCACCCAGGGCCAGTGGAGAATGTCAAGTCATCACCTTAAGGACACAGAACAGAGTAGGAAAGGAAACCAGCTGTACAGAGTGAGAATAAAGGAACAGCACTAGATAGCAGGTGCTGAGAGGGAACATCTGGAGAAGCAAGTAGTTCAAGGGTTAGAGCAGGGCAAGTTGCAGAACAGTGAAACTAATAGGTCAAGAAGGAAGGAGGTGGTGATGAAGAGTTGGGAAAAAAACAAAAAACAAAAAAACAAAAAAACAAAAAAACTACTGAATGCAGTAATTAGACATACATCCCAGGTAGTCCAACCTTGGAGCACAAATAGAGAACTAATAGGGAAATGAGTGAGGAGCAAGGGGCTATGTCTAATTGTACTAAATCAGGGAAAAAACGTTTTGCAGTCTCATCTAAAGCAACAACAAAAGGAACTGAATGGGCACCGAGACTTATTAGATAAGTAGAATGCACTGATAACTTTGTTGCTGAACTTTCGGGATTGGAGAAATGGAGGTGCGGGACTTTCTATGGTGGCTCCCCCGGATCTCTACCTAGGAAGAACAGAGGGAAAGGGAGGCCATTCATGGAGTGACAGAAAGCCGCTTATGGAGGAAATGTGAGAAACCAGAGAACGGGAGATAAGGACAAGAACCATGAATAAGTTTATTATTGTGTTTATTCTTAACTTATGCTAAGATTTCCATCCCTCGGAACCTCAATAGCTATATTAGAAATGGAAAGCCTCCCTCTTTGCAGCCTGAATGCAAAGCTTCTGAAATCCCTACAGATTCGACATAATAGGAGGAAGGAGGAGGAAAGGGGAGAGGGTGGGTGGGAAAGCAGAGGAGGAAACACCTGAAAAGGGTTTTGTTAAAAACATAAACCTTGAAGCTCTCAAGAGTGCCCCCAGATGCTAAACTCATTAAGTCCAAGTACACTGACAGATGCATAGAGTTTCAGAGTCGAAAGACACCTCAGAGATCCTGGAGTCCAAGTCAGCATTTTTATAGAGGAGGCAGCAGCAGTGGAGAAAGGTTAAGACACTTGACAAGAACACACAAGAGAGGCCATCTCCAGAAGGGTTCCCATGCTGCCTCTGCTGCATTCAAGGACCACACTCAGGACCAGCTTAAGGGAGAAGCAGGTACAGACCAAGTGTCTGAAGTAGTATGTGTGCCTTGTATCCCGAGTACCATAACTCAAACATCTCAACACCATTCTAAATAACCTTTCCGAAGGTAAACTTTTAATTCATTTGTAATGTGCTTCCATTAAACCTGAGGAAAGATAGTATTTATGTCTGCTGACATGCATAATAACCCCATAGGGATAACCAGTATTTCATAGGCAGAGGGAACATGAAGTGTCGGACTCATGTTCACAGAGGTATTAACTTTGGGGATCAGAACTTGAGCCCTGGAAATCCTGTTACTGGATCTATCTTCTTAAGATTATTCAGAGTATCAGGAGGCCATTTTTCTACTCAATCTGTTTGAAATGGTGTAACTTTCAAATAAGTATGTTTACACTATTATCATCTGCAAACTTTGCCTTTACTTTTAAATGGGGTACAAAATCATCTAGATAAATCATTTTTATATAAAATGGTAAAGAACTCACATAACATGTACTCACTGATAAGTGGATATTAGCCCAGAAACTCTGATTACCAAAGATACAATTTGCAAAACACATGAAACTCAAGAAAAATGAAGACCAAAGAGTGGACACTTCGCCCCTTCTTAGAATTAGGAACAAAGCACACATTGAAGGAGTCACAGATATTAAATGTGGAGCTAATACAAAAGGATGGACCAACCAGTGACTGCTGCAGCTGGGGACCCATCCCATAATCAGCCACCAAACACAGACATTATTGCATACGCCAGCAAAAAAGAGCCCTGATATAGCTGTCTTGTGTGAGGCTATGCCAGTGCCTGGCAAACACAGAAGTGGATGCTCACAGTCAGCTATTATATGGAACACAGGGTTCCCAAGGAAGGAGCTAGATAAAGTACCCAAGGAGCTGAAGGGGTCTGCAACCCTATAGGTGGAAGAACAATATGAACTAACCAATACCCCCAGAGCTCATGTCTCTAGCTGCATATGTAGCAGAAGATAGCCTAGTGGGCCATCATGGGAAGAGAGGCCCCTTGGTCATGCAAACTTTATATCCCCCAGTACAGGGGAACGCCAGGGCCATGATGTGGGAGTGGGTGGATAGGGGAGTTGTGCGAGGGATGGGGGAAGATATAAGGGACTTTCAGGATAGCATTTGAAATGTAAATGAAGAAAATATCTAATAAAATTTTAAAAACAAACATGGTAAATGGCAAAGCAGTATGCTTTTAAAGATTCTGTTAGTTCAAGCACAGTCTACAAAACAGAAGCTTATCAATTCAGATCTATTACCTTGTCTGCATTGTAAAATGAGCACTATCATCAAGTGTTATCCCTAATGTGTTTACAACGGAGTTCTTCTATGACTACCTAGACTAGAGCTTCTGATACTAAAGACCATGAGTAACAGATATAGTGTATAGGTATAAAAGACCATGAGTAACAGGTATAGTGTATAGGTATAAAAGACCATGAGTAACAGGTATAGTGTATAGGTATATATGACCACGTGTAACAGGTATAGTGTAAAGGCATAAGTTGGCTAATTAATTGTTTCCTTCTCTCCAGCTCTCATTGAACTCCTCCACATTTCAACTCCAGGATGTCCACAGCCTAAGCAGGCAAGGAAGTGGAGGCAATGTTTTTCAACAAACAGGAATGAATATTCCTTAAACATTTCTCTAATTCCTGTATATGATATCTAAGCAGAAGAACGATGGGATACAACTGAGGTTGAGGTACGTTGTGGTTCTGAAGGAAAAGGTATTGTTTGGGAGAACAATATGAGGCTTCCAGGTCCTGACTCCACCATGGTGTCAAGAAGGAGAAGATTGTAAAATTCATGACTGACAGTAAATGGGAGCTTATTGGATGTAGGGGTAGAGAAGACAACACATCTGCTAATGTGAGAATACCTGAATTAGTTTGCTGTTAACCGTTTAGGGACTTTTTCTCACACAGACCTTCTTCCCTCTACAACCCTGCCTTTCAGTATCAGTTTTACAACATTCTCTCAAAATTCCATCTTGCATGCTATCTGCACTGGAAATAGCTCAAAATGTTAATAGAACTAGCTTTACAGCTTGAGCTAACTGATTGCTGATATGCCGCCCAGTTAGAAAAAAGAAAATCCATAGGACTTATTTTAACCATGAAATCGAGTGTCTTTTAAAAAATATTTTCTAAGGCACAAATCTTAGCAATCTATACCGGTTAAGTAATGATACTCAGCTCCTGATGGGCCCTAACTTGCTTCAGGCATAAGATGACAAGCATCTTCCCATTGCAGTATACAAGATCTCTGTTGCTAGGCGACCTAGCAGAGGATCAGAGGATGGGTTCCTCCAGGTTTTCTGGGACTCCAAAAGATGTCCTTGGATACTGTCCATCACAAAAGGCATCTTCAAGAACATAGAGCAGATCACCTTGTTTCCTTGCACAGGAACCTTTGGGCTTCCTTTTTCATTTAGTGTTCTTGTCCACCTAGTGAGATTCTGTAAGTTCAGTTTCTTCTCATGAGAGAGGAGATGCTAAGGTGAGCTACCAACACCACCATTGTGATGGCATGAATGGGCCTAATGTTTTATTTCACCTTTATCTTTATTTATTTATTCATTTATCTTTGTTTGTTTTTGTTTTGTTTTGTTTTTTGCTTTATCACAGCTACCGACAATTGTGTGCTAATTAGTGAATGTAAATACTACCATAAGCCTTTTCGTATGGGGTTGTCAATACTGGCTTTCAGTTTTTAACAAGTAATAGGCCTATGGACAAGAGCAGTATCTATTAACAGAGTTTCTCTTTTCTATCACCAAATGGTGTAAAGCCACAATTAAGCCTTTTATGTATAGGATAAGCCTTTCATTGGAATATCCTAGATCAAAGTATCCTTTCTTAGAACTCCATTTTCATTCTTCTATGAACTTGCTCCTACATTGAGCTTACTATTCTTTTGTAAACAACGGACCACCTCACTTTACTCTCTATAGAGTACACTCCCCTTCCATCCCATCCACACACTGGGCTGTTGCTCCGTGGCTCGTGCTGTAGTTTTGTCTTCTCCGTTCACCCTCTGCGCATAGCATCCCTCTACGGTGGGTTACAACTGTTGCTTTCACTTAAGCGTACCACCTGGATACAGTCTCAACACATCTTGTGAGAAAGGAATATGGCTGCCAGACACTGTAACTCTCAGGCCACTGCATCTGCACTTGTTCCTAATCCTTTGCCGGTTCCAAAATCCCTGTTCTCCATCTGTAGCAGCTCTTTCTAACCCTGGGTCTGGAAAGGCCGCATGCTTATACTTTACAAGTACAAAGGAGAGAGCTGGGCAGTTGCAACAAGGAAACAATAAAACAGCAGCTGGAATCTATAGTCAAGGCTGGGATTAATGTAGCAGCTTTTAAAACGGTATCCTTACCATCACAAATTGAAAAACAAACACTCATATATAGAACTGGTGCTTCGAATGATTATTTTAAAATGTGTTTCAAGGAGAACTTTGATGAGATGTCCAATAAAATAATGAGAGAAGCAAGTGCTTCCTCTGCCCTATCCCTCCCACCTCCACCTCAGCTCCAGAGAGGCTACAAACACAGACTGAGGCACTGGGTTAGCACATGTTCATTTTTTTCCCAACACTTCTGGAATTACAAAAAAAAAAAAAAAAAAAAAAAAAAAAAAAAAAAAAAAAAAAAAAAAAAAAAAAAAAAAAAAAAAAAAAAAAAAACTTTGCCAATAAAGAGAGGAAAAACTATAGACTATATTCATTCATAAGGAGGAGGTACTTGCACGGCTGTTCACTGAGAGGAAGGCTAAGGTTCTCTTCAGTTGTGCGCCTGTGTGCCTGCTTCATATTAAGCACTCTCCATCTCTTAAGGAACACAGAGATGAATCGAGGCCACCAAGAGTACCACGAGAACATAATGTTTGTTTTCCTTCTAAAATGTGTCCCCAGTTCCCTTATAAACTGTTAACAGTGGATTATATGCAGGTGTACATCATGTGGGCATGGCTATACCTACTAATTTTTACCAACGGGAAACTTAAAATAGTACAAATATTTCCTGAGCAGTCTTGACTGGAGTTTAGAGTATGCTTAAGTTAGAGAGAAATAGGTTGCAGAATGTATCCCTTTTTATTGGAAGAGCTTATTGTATACCCCCTAGAGATGTTATTTTGTTATTTTCACATACATTGTGTGGATAAATCCAACTTTTAATTCATACCCTCTGGGTGATACATTTCAGTGCCATGACAAAATTCTAATCCCAAACCACAGATCTCAGTGGTTTGGGACAACTCTCCCAAACTGGCACTTGTAGCGGAAACAGAAAAACGTGACCAATTGCCACAAAATTGTCCTTTACCAAACAAAAGTTAAGTATAAATGGCAGTAATTTATTGTCACATGAATAAAGTGGTGCAGGCCTTACATCCAAAAGACTTGTTGTTTTGATAACATTTCAGAGTCTATTAATCATTTAAGAAAATTACAATCACCAACATACACTTTAAATACCACAATGTAATTTTCTCACTTGAGACATCTGACCTTACTCACTAATCACTAAATTAACTCTCTGGTTCTCTTTGTTGCAAAGAGACTATTCAGTGTTGTATAATTATAGGACCATTTGGTATTGAAGATTGTGAGCATGTTTCCTTTTTTTTTTTTTTTTTTTTTATGAAACTTAACTCGTCACTTCATTACTCTTACCCTTCAAATACATATAACCAACAAAGCACAAACTATAATACCTTCATTTTTCCTTATGATTTATTCTTCTCTCATCTCTTACATCCCAACTGTAGTTTTCCCTCCCTTCAGTCTACTCCCCACACCCACTCCTTTCTAGCGGAGAGTCCCCTGCCCCCCAAACCTCCTTTCAGAAAAAAGCAGACCTTTCAGGGTCACCAACCCAATGTGGCATAATAAGCTGCAGTACTGGGCTGGAGAGATGGCTCAGTGGTTAAGAGCACTGTACAGGGGAATGCCAGGGCCATTACGTGGGAGGGGGTGGGTAGGGGAGCAGGGAGGGGACGCGGGAGGGTAAGGGAAAATAACATGTGAGATGTAAATGAAGAAAATATCTAATAAAGAGAAAAAAAAAAAAAAAAAAAAAAAGCACTGACTGCTTTCCCAGAGGTCCTGAGTTCAATTCCCAGCAACCACATGGTGGCTCACAACCATCTGTGATGGGATCTGATGCCCTCTTCTGTGTATCTAAAGACAGTGACAGTGTACTCATATACATAAAGTAAATAAATAATTTTTTAAAAGATGCTTCAATAAGACAAGGTACATATTATCACATCAATGCAACCAAGTAGGACGAAAAAGGCCTCAAAGGCAGGTGAAAGAATCAGAGACAGTACCCTGTTAATACCTCCTCTCCTACTTAGCCATCCCACCAGAACACAGTTACACAACCTTAATACATGTGCAGAGGAACTAAGTCTGATTCTTACAGGCTTCCTGATCTCTATGAGCCCACTTGAGCCCCAGTCAGTTGATTCTGTGACAACACTTTCTTAAGGACATATTTCTAGTTGATTAAAAACACAGACATTTTTCTATACCAAACTGTTTTCATTATTTTAAAATGTAATCTTTTCTAATTATTAATACTATGCAAAATGTTTATGATAGCATCCTGTAAAATAAAATATTGTAACAAAATGGAAAGAATGTAGGGAGGGAAATGGATGGATGGATGGAGAGAATACAGACTTACCAAAGATGGTCATCAACTGAATATAGAGCCTTCTTTGCTTCATTGTTTGTAATATTTTGAAGTCACAATTCTATTAGCTGAGCATTTTCATAGTGATTTATTATCTTAGAATTATTAAATCAGATTTCCAACATCATTTTAAACTACTATGTATTACTATTTTACTGGTTTAATAACCATTTCCAACTAAACATACCTAAGAAGTAATAGATGCTAAGTTTAACAGGAACTAAGGTGCTCAATGGAGTAGAATGGACTGTTTTAAAATCACACTTACAATTCTAAGTTTTTGGTTGAATAGTCTGAAAGGCTGTGCTCAAAGTCCAAATCAAGAGGATGATGTTAGTGTTTCTTGAGGTCCAGGCAGGGTGCGTGCTTTAGAACATTTCTGCTGATCTCTGGTTGAATGAACAAGTGAACTCTCCATAGTCGATGGTGAGATTTGTCGACTAAAATCTGATTACATGTACAAAATCTGTAACAAATTGTATACTGATTCCTTTGTGTGTTTTGTTAGGAGACTTACATCAAGTTCCCAAGAAGTATATGATCTCACAAAAACTTCTTAGGAGTTAAATGCCAGAAGAGTTCTACCTTTATGCAAACACAATTTTAAAAATTAAACATGTACCTATGGAGTTTTTCCTTACAGTTTGAGTGCTATCAGCTATTGGAAATTGTTCATTCAATACTTTTTTTAATATTACTGGTTTCCAAAGTTTCTAACATGGAATACACACACACACACACACACACACACACACACACACACACACACAAACATGTGCTTGTGCACATATATACATATATATGGGATCAGACACTGTAGAAATCCTACATATACAAAGCATAGTCCTGCATCTACACATACTACTCTGAGCTCAATATTTTATTGCTTTTCTGGTTTATCTTTCCCCATTTCTGTGAAGATTAACTAATACATAATACATATTTTACTTCTTTCTTGGTTATTGCCTGCAACGCTCACAAGATTTTAAATCCCATTAGGACAAGGATTATTTTCTCCCCTGCACTAACCCAGTGATTGCAAAGCACCAGGATCAATGTGTCCAGTGTCTGTCTCCTAAGCACTTGGTGAGTATCTGCGAAGGAACAGAGTCATTGGCACTCAATTTGCCTTAAAATACAAGACCTTGCACAGAGCAGTCAAATAGGAGTGACATCAGGTGGGCTTTTATTTTGTTTTGTGCATGATGAAGGATCCATTGACTGCATGTGCTTTTCTTTTGAGATCTTGGTGATAAAATCATGTCCTTTATACTCTTGTCTTCTGTACACTATCCATAAGAATTAGCATAAAATAAGGCAATAGAAACTTAGTACTTTTAACAAAGGAAATGCATAGAAGTTGATTCAGTCATCGCTATCACCTGGTGGACAGGGGTTGGTTATTGACTCTTTATTTCTGACAGACAAGCCAGGCAGAGGAATAAAGAATAATGTCACATCTATGCTATCAGACACACTTATAATCCCTAAATAGACTGGCAACACCTATATAGTTCTACCTCTCAGAATGGTTAAAATGGATATGACAAAATCTCAGAAACTCGGCTTTATTTTCCCACTATACAAGAATGTGAGTGTGCACGTGCGTGTGTGTGTGTGTGTGTGTGTGTGTGTGTGTGTGTGTGTGTGTATTTAATTGTCCTGATTTATCTATCTGATGTTCATGAAGGGTCACAGCATGGACAGCAAAGGAAGATGGGAACAGCTGGGATGGAAGGAAGCAATCTGTTTAGTGAGTTACACTCCAGTCTTCATGCTATCATGTAACATATGTGCCCCCCGAAGCACACTGGGGCCATCAACAGTCATTTTGAGCCTCCTCGAGAATTCATCACAGATTTCAACGACTTGAGCCATCATGGAAGTTCCCTTTGCACGCAGCTTCTCATGTGGCTGTAAGTGTATCCTCTGAAATGGAACCTCTCCAGAGAAGGATAGAAATTTCAGACAGGAAGTTCCCCAAACACAAAACTTGGCTCAGTTTTCAAGCATGGAGAAAGTCCTACCTGCCACCTTTTCATCACTGTTTGTCTCAGAAAAGTCAGGGATTGTGGTCACACTATTTATAACCAAGAATTTGACCACAGGGTTTCTTATGAAAAGAAATATACTCATAAATGTGCAATGAGTGAAAGGCAAATGTTTGCAAATAAATATGTGTAGTTTGGCCACGACGCTCTGCTTTTTCATAGTCAACCACATAATATTATACCAATGATTTCTCTAATTTGAAGTCATCTTACAATCTTCTCATTTGTTGGTAAGACTATATAGTCATCCAGAATACTTGATACATCCTGAAAGAACAAGCATTTTAACAAGGGACCATATAGATCTAAGGTTAAACACTGACTTTCAAATTTCTGGTTCTATTTCTTCAAAGATCCAAACTAGTTCAGACAAAGACCTTTAATAATAACACTGCTGGCTGTTTTGAATGCTAAAAGACTAGTTGGCATGACCCCATGACATACTTTACCTCAATAACATTTAGCTGTGCTTCTGGGTGATGTCTGGCCCCAGATTCTATTCATTCAGGATCTAGGGCAGGAGTTTTTTTTTTTTTTTTTTTAATTAGATATTTCTTTATTTACATTTCAAATGCTCTCCTGAAAGTTCCCTATACCCTCCCCCTGCTCTGCTCCCCAACCCACCCACTCCTCCCCCTGACCCTGCCATTCCCCTGTTCTGGGGCATATAATCTTTAGAAGACCAAGGACCTCTCTTCCCATTGATGCCCTATTAGACGAGAAACTGAGGACACCCAAGATACAATTTTCAAAACACATGAAACTCAAGAAGAAAAAAGACCAAAGTGCCGATACTTTGTTCCTTCTTATAATGGGGAACAAAACACCCATTGAAGGAGTTACAGAGACAAAGTTCAGAGCTGAGATGGAAGGAAGGACAATCCAGAGACAGCCCCACCTGGGGATCCATCCCATATACAACCACCAAACCCAGACACTACTGCATATGCCAGCAAGATTTTGCTGACAGGACCCTTATATAGCTATCTCTTGTGCAGCTATGCCAGTGCCTGGCAAATACAGAAGTGAATGCTCACAGTCATCTATTGGATGGAACACAAGGTCCCCAATAAAGGACGTAGAGAAAGTAACTAAGGAGCTAAAGGGGTCTGCAACCCTATAGGAGGAACAACAATATGAACCAACCAATAGCCCCCCAACCCCTAAAGCTTGTGTCTCTAGTTGCATATGTAGCAAAGGAGGGCAGGAGTTCTTAACCTTTGTAATGCTTTGATTATTTAAGAAAGTCCCTCATGTTGTGGTGACCCCCAACCATCACATTGCTACCTCACAACTGTAAATTTTTTACTGTAACAAATCATAATAAAATATCTTATATGCTTGATATCTGTCTGATAGGCAATCCACCAGAGGTTGTGACCCACAGATTGTGAAGTGCTGATCTAGAGCATTCTGAACATGGAAGATCTTGTCCAAAGTGCCCCACCATGGAAATCACAAGCTCAGCACTTATTTTCTTCCCAAGAACATCTCATCTTCATCATTTCTGAGAATTTCCCTTTCTCAGCACCAGTATGCCTCACAGACAATCAGCACCCAAAAGTGCCTAGCATCTCCAATGTCAAAGAGAGAAGGAGAGAGGAGGGGAAAGGAAAAGGTGGGGCAAAGGAGGAGTTGAGAGAGGAGGAGGAAGAAGAGGAGGAGAAGGAAGAGGAGAAGGAGGAGGTGGCAGTGGAGAAGAAAGGAAAGGAGAAGGGGCAGGAGAAGGAGGAAGAGGAGAAAGAGGAGGATGGACAGGTAGAAGAGCAGGAGGAGGCAGAGGGGGAGGAGGAAAGCTAGAACTCTAACCCCAAGCATACTTTTATTTCAGTAATGACTTTTCAAATGCATCCTGGCATGTCAAATAAGGCATTCAAATTCAAATCCATTCATTTCTACTAGCAACACAACTCTTCACTTTTACATACTGTTAGAGCTCTGTAGATAAAAATATACATACCCAATAAACGTAATATTTCATTCTAACATTGAAATATTTGCTATTATATCTTTCAAATATTATTTTTGCTGTACATGGTCACTGAATAAGCAGCAGTGTCACACGAAGACATGACGATTGATTTTGAACTGATGTGAGTTGCATAGCTATCTGGGAAAAATGCAGGAATGATAAGAATGATGGTAACTGGTTACCTCTTGGTAAGAAGTCCAACTTCTTAAGAAAAAAGAAAGAAAAAAATACATTTTAAATGTGAGATCAAAAGATATTCATTTAGTTAACTATGTAAACCACTTTAGCTGAGAGTATCAATAAAATATTTCCATGACTCAAGTTCAATATAAATAAGAAAATACAACAACTATGGCTATGAATTCATGATCAAAAAAATTTTCATATTTGCCAACATTTTGACACAGATTATCTTTACCATTTGGCAATCCTCCTGCCTCAGCCTCATGAATTCTACAATTTATAAACATGAAGTATCAAGCCTGCTCTTGTAACTTTTATTTTATTGATTTTGATAGATTTACATCTGCTCTTACAGGGAAACCATTGTATATAGAAAGCTCCAGACATCAAAGTATTTATCTGGGACACAGCATAGAGCCAATCAACCATCGTCTTTTCAAAAAGCTACTACTATACAAAAAAATGCTTCTGACAGAATACAGGGACACTCAGGGAGCTGAACCTCTGTTAGCTATTACTGACAAAGTCGGCACTGTACATATGTCTAGCGTTAGACCAGAAATGACATTTGAAAACTTGAAAGGCATATAGAGCTGAATTTATATCAAATATAATTTATAGCAAACACAGAACTGACTAAGATCTTATTTCATAAATATTCAGTGACTCTAAAGTACTAGGTAAAAGCATAGTTTGGAATGGCATCAGGCTGGATTGAAATCTGGAAGAAATTATTCACTGTGCCAGCTACATTAAGAAAATTAGTAAATCTCTCCATGCTTCTGTTTTCCCAATTGTAAAAGAACAATGAAAACAACTGGATTTTATAAGGATTAAATATAGTATTTTCAGTCTAAGGACTTAATACTTGTTTTACAGAAAAGTCTTGTTCATTATTGACTATTGTTTTTGTAATATGTACAGCTGAAGTCAAAAAGGCTCACAAAGGGTCACCAGGCATCACCATCGCCCACCCTTGAGCTGGCTGCTTCATAATTATCATCTTGTACAGTGTTCACCTATCATGTGGATGATCATAAATCTACCTTTATACTGAGGTCACAATGGAGAGCCAACAAGTTAATAAACCTAGGTCAGGATACTAGTGTGCCATTCTAGGAACCAAGATCCGAACCTCACCTCTATGTAGATAAAGCAATTTCCACAAAATATTCTTATTGTCAAGGTTACCTACCCCTCTTCTTTTTAAAAGCATTTTAAAATTTGACAATTTTCAGTCCAGTGTACCCTCGTGTTCTGAGCTACACGGCTAAGAACTCGAGAGACTTGTCTGTGACCCTGTAACTACACTGGTTTTATGTCTTTGCCCAAAGTATACGCACATCTTACTCTGAGAACATTAGAAAGCATCCCCTTGTTCATCGTCCCTAACGGACAGCAAGCTGAGAAATATCGGTTTAGGTCATAGTACTGGATGGATAAAATGGGACCGTTTCCAGGGGAAAGTGTGACTCAAGTTCTAAGATAGATCAAAGACACATCGCCACTGCTGTGCGAGGGTGGTGCCAAAGATGGATTAGATTTCACTGGAACAGGAAATGCTGAGAGAGAAAGAAGAGGTGCTGATATGTGATAGGAGTGGATGGATGCCCCACGCCTTCTGCCAGGGCAGTCATAATCCCCACACTTCCTATATCTTCCTGCCTTCCTCCCTCACAGACCCCTCTTTCCATTCTGGGATCAACACGACCTAACTGGGAATGAAAGACAAGAATTGCTCCTCTGGGTAACTCTTGGTTGGCCTTTGTTTTACATTAGTCTCCTTTAAGAAATCTACCACACAATATCATCTTTCTTACATCCCTTACATTTTCATCCTATGACGATTTACATCTCTTCTCCAGTCATCAGAAAGCAATCTCACCGAGAAATTCATCAGCCATGTTGGCCTTCTCATTGGACTTCATGTCCTTACTAGAAATGTCATCACCAGCTCCTTTGTCACACCAGTTTTCCTCTTGTTCCTGTGTTATCCTTTTCTCAGAGTTCCCTGTCTTCTTCTTTTTCTCAGTATCTTTATCATTAGTAGGGGCACCATTCTGTCTCCTGTTCTTATACTGCATGCCTAACTTGGGCACCTCTCTAATCCTTTTCTCTAACTGTACCTATCCCTGCATTCTGACACTAATTTCTTATGCTCCCCCTCTAAACTCGAACCATGCAGGGTCTGCAATAGTTATGTTGATTCAGATTTGCATGCCTCTGTTTGAGTTATCTCTAACTGGTCTTCTTTAGCTTTAAATTTTTCTTCGTTGTAATGTATGACATTACATCTTATGCTGATGTTTCTTATGCTGGGTTCAGAAAGGTTGTGAATTAAGTAATCCAATTATTTTGCAATTATATTTTTTCTCTCAGTAGAATATTTCCTTCAAAAAGCACCTCCTTGAAATAGGAAGTTTGTCTTCATAGCTTAGTGGACTGATAAGATATTGAGAATTCAGAAGATCCTTTCACAAGTAAGGGTGAAGTCATTGAAGAAATTCTGAGTTGTGGTGTTTAAAGATGTGCCCAACCACAAAGCTGAGAGGGGTCGAAAGGGTTTCTGGCCAAGGGTCTCAAAGTGGCCAAAGAAATTTGAGCATGGATTAATATCTAACTACAAGATTATAGTCAGAAACCCCCATCTGCACTGGGTATGACATATTTATGTTCATCCAACAAGATTTTATTATAGAAAGAAGTTGAAAAGGTTACAATTTAGGGAAACTTCTGCTTTCCAATGTCATGTTTAAACTTTTCATCCTTCATAATGTTTTATGTTTATGAAAACGTTTAGGCAGGTTCCTTAACATGACACGAATGATAACATCCCATTAAGAGATTTTTACAAGAGGGCATGAATAGGGCATTCTTGCTGGTACATGCCCAGATACTTCCTGGAGAGTATATATATTCTATGATTTGGGACAGTCAGATACTTGTCCTCCCTGACAACATGGACAGAGAGAAATGTGTTCAGTAAGTCCTTCTGTCAGTGAAAAGCTTCCTGTAACCAATTCAGGGACTGCGAAGTCCTGTAAGGGAATAAATAATTATAGAAAAATGAAAGGCAGTAAAAATAGGTACAACCAAAGCCTGCACAAGTTTTCAAAGCATTGCTAACACCACTTTAGTAAACCACTCTCTCTTGCTAACATTATCAAGTATAAAGTTAATAAAGAAAAAACTAGGCAGTTCTGATCAGTGAAGCATCAACTTAAATAACATGGAATTCTAGTTTGGAACTTGACTAAAGTGCTCATGAAGTGTTTCCAAAATAAATTTGCCTTAAAACCTCTTAAACAAAATTGTTCAATTTAGTTCATTTTTCGTCCCCCTTTCAAACACACGAGGGACTGGTACTAATTAAAAAGTGGCGAGGGTTCTATGAGCCTTAAAACAGGAATCATAAAAGGTGACTACAGCTGTGGTAACATATAGAATTGAGAAATGACAAGCCATATGACTTGATTCTAATGCATTTTATTCCTTGGTACACAGATACAATAAAAAAGGAGATGAACATCTAGATGGTGTATTTTTCCACATGAGAAAAGAGTGTCTGTGCAGAGATGGTCACACCAAGAAAGGGAAGGCATCTAAACTGTTACATCATTTTTGAAAACATTTATGCCCTTAAAGGCATTGAACGAGATAGTGGGTTTCAGAGAGAAAAGATGGCTTAGGGCAATAAATGAAGCTGTTTTCTTATAAGTGAATATCTGCAATGGTTAAGGGCATCTTTACTCCTAAGTGGCACCCCTGTTTTGGGACCCATGATCCAGAGCATCCTAGAATCAAGTGCCTCTCTTGAAATAGGAGCATCCCTACCTGATGCCATGAACTTCTGGAAATGTTTTCCAACCCCATTCTGGAAACTCACAGCATCTATTCACAGTTTTGCCTAACTGAGGTTCCCTCTAATATTTTATCCTGAGTACAGTGCTGGGCAGATGTTCTGATGAGCATAATGATCCATACCTATCTCAAGATCTTGTGACCTTATCCAAATTCCGGACAGAATCTAGGCTGAGGATATCTCACACTAAGGAGTGGAATGCTTATTTTAGAGTTCTTATCATATTTGCCTGCATAAATAGAATTGTAATATTCATTTGTATGGGTTAAGGGTATGTTCTAGTTTTTAATCAACTGATGGTCTACCCCTAGTATTAGAGTTGAAGCTTTATGAATCCATGCACTTCTCCTACCTTCATTTGCTCCAAAAATAATAATGCCAAGGGTGAAATGCACTGGGATATAGCAGGATAGCAGTGTGTCACTTACTCTCAGGAATCAAGTCTGTCTAGTTATCCCTTCTTGCTCAGAGGTGACGGAGGAAGACTATGGTGGAGGCCATGTCTTTATCCTCCTTGACAGTCATTCAAAATGGTTTTCCTTGAATTCTTGTAAGCTCTTCTCATGAAAGCCTTATTTACCTCCTGCACCCACATAGTGACAACACACTGCTGTAGATCATTTCTAAGCTGTAATCCAAGGCATAGATATTCTTTCCCTTGAATGCTTCACCTTTTTTTTTCTCTACTCAAAGTAACCTTATCTTCCATCTCTCTACTGATGGGAGTATGCAGAAAACAAAGGACCCATTTATATTTAGAAGTTATATTTTAGCAGTGTCCCAAAGACTAAGAAGAGGCAGGATGTTCATAAGTAGAAAGGTGATTGTTTTTGGACATTATCTGTAAGAGTTCTATCACTGCTGGTGAAATCGTTATTAATGTTGGAGGCAAGGGCTGCACCAGCCATTCTGAAGCCTTCTACGTAAGTGTCTCTATTTTGGAGATTATCCAATGAATGACGGTGATCCAGGAACTACCATACTGTTATGTGAATTGCTTCCTATAGGAGTTTGCCACTGCTCTTTTTGCTTATCCTATCTTCCTTGGTATCTGTCACCTGTTAGACACCTGCTGAGATACACTTTCAGAAAACTTGTAGCTCTTGCAGACTTGGCTGGCAATTTTGGCTCACCAATTGAATTATCACGGGGAAAAAACAAAAAAACAAAACAAAAAACAAACAAACAAACAAAAACCTTTGTTTGACTTCTATTTCTTCTGATTTCTGCAGATGCCCAGAAGTCTAATCTGAAGCCCAAGATGAATTTCAGACCTTGGATAAAAATAGAGTACTTTTGGGGTTTTTTTGTTGTTTTGATTCTTACTTTTAAGTCGGTTAGGATTTACATTTTTTCTTTTTGCCAAAAACTCAGTTCACTGATAAAATCCTATACATTTAAAATTAATTATATAGTCCTATGTCTTATTTTTCTTAATCACCAGAGTTATGAGTGTGCAGGCAATGTTTGGTAATCAAGTGCCCTAGGGCTACACACTTCCTTGTATCCTTCTTTGAAGGAAATGTCTTGTGCTGGACACACTGAATCCTGTCCTATAAGTCAGCAGCAAGATGCGTGATACAATCAACTTTCTGAGACCCACAATGGTGTTTCTTTTGCTTTGTAACAAGAATCTTCTCCAAAGTTTAGTTCTTTAAAATGCGGTTTTCTTCATAATGATGTCTTTGAAGTTCTACTTGCTGACATCCATGGCAGTATGAACAACAAGGCTCCAGAGACGTTGTCTCCTCAACCTCTCCAACTGCTGCTTGTACAAGTGACACCAGCCAACAGCCAAAGTCAGCAGCGTAGGCTCAGGGATGCTAATGCAGACTAACATTTGACTTTGAAATTCATGCACATGGCAAGAAACCTCAGATCCAAAGCAAACTCGCATGCTGTTCTGTGGTTCCCCAGAACAGGGTCTCTCCATTCCCACTGAGAGCCCTGGTTACCAAGCCAAGACATTTCTTCAGCATAAAATGTTCCCCACCCAAATGTGTAACTAAAGCCCTAAGAAAAGGAAAACTACTTTGGCATAAGAATCAAAGGGCTTCTCCATAGTTACCCAGTGACTTAAAAGACAGCACTCTTCTTTTATTTAACATACGTCTATTTCCTGGAATATCTGGATCTAATAGTGATTGAAAATATTGTATGAGACATTAAGCCTATTTTACATGAAATATATTCTGATGTTCACCATGTTCAAATGCCTAGGGAAATTCAAGTCATCATTTAAAAGTTTTCAGCTCCCTTGGATCTATAATTTATCCGATGATCAAAGCACATATGCGTTCACATATACAAAGATGAACTTTTAAGCCACTTTTGTGACATTTGCTCTAAGAAAAATTCCACTGCTTACTGCAGAAGTGTAATTTCAGCCTGGTTATGTGTTATACTTTCAGAGTTTAGCACTACTGGGCAAATCAACAACTGTACTAAAACAAAAAAAAAGATACTGCTTGGTTTGGAATCAAGTTGAATTATAATGGTAAAATACTTTCTGGAAAGAGACAATTTACTCATCTATAAGTAAATTTTATTTTTGCACATTAGTAAGAAAAAATAGTCTCAACATGGCAAATCAATATTTATTAATTTGAACAGGCAAACAAAGAAATAAAATTATGCATATTATGTAATTCATTAACAACATGCTTATCATATTCATTTTACTACCTTGGGTACTAGAAGTAGGTTGATTTTTTTTTACTAGAAAATACATAAGGCCCTAATTAGAACTTGATATTTATTTCCCTATATTCAGCTTCATATTCTACTAACAAAAAAGTGCCACTAAAACCATTTTAGAATTTCAGGTCTCACACATATTTCTAAATCATAAAACAAACAAACAAACAAAAACAAAATGCAAACATTAGAAAAAGAAAATTATTAGACTGAATTTGAGTCTTACCATTTACATGATGCCAATTTCAGCACATTGACTAGCCCTGCCAGACACAGTGTTCCTTTTGATCATTTTGTTTTCTTATTGTTACATTTAAGTGTCATTTGTAAAGCAACTTCTACAATCATAAGATAAGGCATCTTTCAGTAAATACTAGCTATGACAAACTTTCCTACTAACCAGGAAAAATTTTAAAGTCACAAAATGTGTAAATTTTTTTGTCTTTGTAAACATCAGCAAGTAAGACAGTGGTAGATTAAGCTAGCAACAGACACTAGCATTATAAACTGGCATAGGAGGTAAGATTAGGAACATTCATAGCAAAATGGCAAGTATTAACCAAAGTAGCTAGACCGTAGTCAGCACATATCGAAGTGCATCATAACTATGAGCACATCTGATGCCAATGAATTAATATGAATCATGTAACTAATCTTATTAAGTCAGCACATATCGATATGCATCACAACTATAAGCATATCAGATGCAAATGAAGTAGTATGAATTGTATAACTAATATTATTAATGCATTTATGCTGAGGATAAAATAAAATATATGCCAGGTGATAAGATACCAAACAGAGGAAAAGTTGAAGACTTTCCTTATACAGGGATTGATAGGTCAGGAGCAGGGTTACCAGCCTGTGTGATAAGATGACACTGCAGAACAATAGAAAGATGGAGCAAACTCTGTGGTTATTTGAGGAAAGCATATGCTAGTGGGAAGACGGGAGACACAGATGATGAGTGTAGGGTCTGGAATATACACTGTGTGTTCTAGATGGTCAAAAAACTCATGTTGATCCCCTACCTTATGTAGGGAAATGAGTTAGGCTGACAACGTGAGCTTGGATGATACAAAAAGGCTTCTCTGAATTCTTGGAGAAAAGAGAGGCATTAAGGGGATTTGATAAAGTTGGCTTGCTTGCAAAGCGATTTGTATGCAGCAGGCAATACCACATAACTCATTCTGGATAATTTAACAGCAGAGGGTCTAAACTACCTACTGTTGAGAAAATTTAAAAAGGCACTGATTAGGTTGACCAACATCGTGTAGCTAATACATCACAGAGGTGGAATTCTATCGCTGTTGTTCTTCCTTTCTATAACCCAGTCATTTGAAATTTGCCATCATGAAGGTAGAGAGGGAGTTTTAAGGGAGACTAAAATGTTATTTCAGTATGTACAGAAATACCAGGAGGGCTAACAGTAGGATTAGCTTTCATCATAAGGACTCTTTTTGTTAAAGTTTATATACATGTAACAGGAGATGCTACATGTATAACTAAAGCATGATAGGCAACATTGTATCACAGGAAAGACCACTCATGTCAGAATACATCAGCATTGGAGACAGCTCCACACCTGCAGTTCCACCAAGCCCAGTGTATCTATTCACCATGCTATCCCCAGATCTCACCAAGTATCCTGCTTTCCCTAGTGGACTGTAAGTGGAAGACATGCTGCCTTTAAGCAGAGGTTTTAACTTCATATGTTCTCATGGCTCTTCTATCTCCACCTGTCAGGGATGTCTATATGCTGCACTTATAGATTGTCCTTCAGCTCAGGTCTCGGGATAAGAAATCGTGAAGGAGATTCTCAAATGGTGTTCAACACAAACAATTTAAGTTTTTACTTGCTCTGTTATTTATTCAGGTATTAAAAAAAATGTGGAGCTGGAGAAAAAGCTCAAGCATGAGGTGTATGCCCTGCCCATGTGGTGACGTGAGACAGTTCCCAGTACCCCACACTGATGGCTAACAACTGCCTGTAATGTCAGCTCCAAGGGATCCAACATGCTCATCTGGATCCCATGACACCTACTATTACATGTACACATACCCACACATAGATATGCACATACAAGCATAACTTAAAATAAAATAAATCCGAGGCTAAAGAAATGGAACAGCTGCTAAGAGCACTTGCTGCTCTTCCAGTGAACCCAAACTTGAACCCTAGCACCCAGGTCCAGTGTCCATAAACCTCTAAGTCCAGCTCCAGGGGATCCAAAGCTGTGTCTGGTCTTAGTGTCTTAGTGAGAGTGAGCATGTACATGTAAGTCAACCTCTCTGTGTCTCTCCCTCCATCTCTCTTTCCCTCTCTCTCTGTCTCTCTCTCTCTCTGTCTCTCTCTCTCTCTCTCTCTTTTTCTCTCACCCTCATTTATTTTTCTTTTCCTGTGTCTCCCCAAATCTCTCCCTCACACCCAAAAATTACCAAAAACTTTTTAAAAGGCATAGAATAAAATAAATGTGAAAAAAACGAATAGAAAAAAAATAATCTCTAACTGAAAGTAAAAGTTAAATATGTTAAACATTTGAGAGGTTTTTATCTTTTGGTAGAAGTAATGAAATTTCTATGTTGAGGGTATATTAAGGTAAGTTTCTTTTTCACATTGAAGAACTAAGAAGAATCTTTTTAGGAATAAAATATGTCTACAATATAGCTTTTTAAATGAACAATAATGGTTAAATAAATATACCAATTCAAATTTGCCAACTAAATCTCGATAGCAAACATCTGTAGATATTATATGACTCAAGGATTTACAAAAACATATATATTATAAGATCTGTTTTCAAACAAGGAAATAAGAATAGTTCTGAATTTCATTTTAAAACCATCTTTGAAGTACTTAATCTAAAAAGAAACATATCCCAGAATCTTTATAGTATCTGAGGTCTTCCTTAAATGGAAGTTATAGATAATTCTTTTTATATTACATAACAGACTAAAAAACTACACAAATCCTGAAGTGTCTTATCTTACTGCTAACAGTGAATTAATCAAGAGAGTAACTAAAGATAATGTAGACTTTTTCAAGTACTTCATTAATTAACAACCTCAAAATAATGAATAGGAAAGCATTTTGGATATAATACCAAAAAAATATACTGCTGAATATAGGATAAAAAGTGAAATACTTTAAAATTGAAATGTATCTGACCATTATAGCAGCACAGATTATATAAAAGTACAAGATCAATTTGAGTCAAGATTTTGAAAGTCAACTCATTCATATGGTTTATAACTTTTTAATGTAATGATTTAACTGTTTTTGAGAATGCTATACAGTATATTATGAGCATATTCTCCCCTATCTTCTAACTACTCACAGATACACTTCAACCCTCAGCCCATACCCTCATGTCCTTTAAAAAGAAACCAGTAAACAGACATCCATAGGACTAGAACACAGTAAACCTATGATTGGCCAGACCTTCAAAGAAAACTTCCTCTCTCTCCACCAAAAGCCACTAACATCTCCATGCCCAGGAGTGTGGGCTCATGAAGGGCTGCCAGAAAGTTGATTGGCTTGATGTTGCATAGCTCCTGCCTCAGAAACTACAGTTCCCATGAGTTCTTGAGTGTAGTGGCCTTACATCAAGACAACACAGTTTTCCTCCAGCCCTGGTCCTCTGGCACCTACAATCTTTTCACCTCTTCTTACATGGATTTTTAAATGTTTTATATTTTATACCCAGCTGTCTTTGTCTCTAATCATTTTGACAATAATAACAGAGTCTAATACATTAAGAACTTGGCTGTCTTTGTGAAAACTGTTTTTCCATAGACCTCTCTTACTTTGTTACTAGAAGTATACAATACTAGCGTTATAATGAGAGTGTAACTGTCTGTGTCATTAGTGCTTATAATATTATAGCTCAAGAAATCTGATCTTTTCTAAAACCTACACTAATTGGCAAGCTAGAATTTTATATTCTCCTGTGGTATAAGACAATATATTTACCTGTAAAAGTAACTTCAAATCTTCCTTGATTGAATTTAAGTTCTTGTTCCCAATCGTTTCCAAAAAGAGTAAAATAATGCCAGCCAATTATAGTAAATGTCCTTGTGCCTCTTATATCCCACACTTATAGTTGGTACAAAGTATCAGGAAGAAAAATATCCCTGACCTCTATAAAAGACACACAATATTGTTTGCTTGTAACCTGTTATCTAAAAATAAGTTCTCATTCTGTAGTCCAAGCTGGCCTTGAACTTATGATCCTCCTATCTTGGCCTACTAAGTAAGGATTATAGGTGTGCACCACCAAGGCAATTTTATGTGCTTCCCTTCTTCTCGAGAAGATCTTTATTAGGTAAATATAAACTGGAAGTTTTTAATCATAATAAATGACATTTTTAAAAGCATCTCATTGTGGAAAAACTCTAAATATTACAATTTTTTTTAAAAAAAAAAGCAACAGAAAAAAAAAATGCTTCAGCTAATGAGATATCTCAGGCAGTAAAAGTGTTTGCTGCAAAGCCCAATAATCTGAGTTTGAGATCCACGTGGTGGTGCAAGAGAAAGAACTCTAGGCCAAGATCCACATGGTGGTGCAAGAGAAAGAACTCTAGGCCAAGACCCACATGGTGGTGCAAGAGAAAGAACTCTAGTCTGCCTTCTGATCTCCACATGTGCATTGTAATAGGTGCATGGACGCACATATGAAATAAATAATTGTAAAACACGAGTGATTGAAGGTTCTATAAATACTTAGATGGACTGTGAAGAGGCAATATTAATGATTCTATGTTCTTTGAATTCATGAACTATCATTCTCTAACACTGAAAACCTGACTCAGAGTATCACACTCAAGGTCTGCTTACTGATTCCCTATTATGCTAATAATAATAATTTTATGTGACTGTGCCTTTCAGAAATCACTATTTGACTCTGCTCAGAGGTTTAATATAAAAATAGGGGCAAAATATCAGTATTATTAAAAAAAAACACAATTCTGACATCACTTCTGTCTGAGGGCAGAGAAAAGAAACCTCCGAAATCACTGGTCTCATGAGAAATTCAGACAAAGTTTCACATAAACAGCCAGGGCCATTGGAAGCACAGCCAAAAGGAACATTAAGATTTTTCCTAGGATTTTCTTAAAGTCTCACTAATACACGTCAACAGGGTTGCCATCCTACTTGGTTTAGTAACAGCAAGAAACATGAAATTGTGATTAAGAGGCCTGCTTTCTGCAGCTGTCCAAATTTTAGTGGGTGAAGATGAGATACTCAATTAAGTTTAAAGGCTGGGCTCTACAGAAAGAGAACTACTGTTCTGTGCTAGGAGTTGAGAGTATGGAAAAGAAAGACTTTATCTTCGCCAGCTAATCTAGGAAGGAAAATCGTCAGAGTATAGGTGATTGCACAGCCCTGCATTACAAGAATTTGAATGTATGGTCATTCTTTCTCCAACTGGGCATAAAAGAGAAATAAAGCCTGAGAGTAACTTAGTTAATAACCTTCAAATTTATTCCAAGTGACTGCTAGATCATGGCAACCCCATTCTAATATTGGCTTGAAGATAGGACCTGGAAGAAAATGGTTACAATAGGACTTATGAACAGATAAAGTTGGAAGAGAGTTATGGCTATGTGAAATGAGGAATGGTTATAATCCTCAATCCTGTGAAAGCATTTACAGGTAGGTTTGGTGAAGACCCAAATGAGCCATTTTAAATAATATGCTGCTCCTGAATCAAACTCAGAGATACAACATTTCATTTGTCCCTGTGTCAAGATTCAAAGTAACAGATTTGATTTAGTGGCATTCAAAGTGTCAAATGACTAAGACGAAGAAACTTGTATCTGTGTTAGTTACACAGGGGAAGTCATCATGTATCTTTAGAGCACATCTTCCTTCAGTACACTGTTAACTTAGAATTTCAAGAGTGGGCTGGCAAGATGGCTCAGTGGTTAAGAGCACCGACTGCTCTTCCGAATGTCCTAAGTTCAAATCCCAGCAACCACATGGTGGCTCACAACCATCTGTAACAAAAAAATCTGATGCCCTCTTCTGGAGTGTCTGAAGACAGCTACAGTGTACTTACATATAATAAATATTTTTTAAAAAAGAATTTCAAGAGTAATAATCACCTTCATCACTAAAACAACTTCATTGGGCAGAGACTTTTCATATACCATGTATTGCTGCTTGGCTATTTCCTAAAAGTGTTATACAACCACAGAGATAGCACCCCCTTTCCTACTAAGCTGTGTCAGAGCATTCATAGGGGCCTCCAACACTTCATTCAGAATGCTATCATTCTCCAGATGATCCAAGCAGTAAAAACTTCAGTACATCCAGACCTAGGGATTGTCTTCCAGAAGAGTTGGGGAGGAGAAACACATGGGAAGCTGTTTTTGGATACAGGGAGGAAATTTGCTTCCCACTACCATTAAGCAACTACTTTAAGCTCGGTGATTGCTACTGCTCTGCCACTGAAGAGTTATCGACTATAAAAGGGAGGGATTCAGATAGGATTTTTCAAGGGGAAATTTACAGTGAGGGCTTTGTCATAAACCTCAGTCAAAAACTAAATGTTACGAGGTGCCAGGGAATGTGCAGGGCAGTTTTCTACAAAGAATGATAAGTAGTTCTCTGTACAGCTTAGGTTGTAGACACTCAATAAATATAAAGGCAGAGGTTGATCTGAGAGGTAGAAGTGGGCAGGAGTCTGTCTGCCTATTTATTTATTTATTTATTTATTTATTTATTTATTTATTTAATGCCTGTTTTAAATGTCTCTTCACACAGCTCATACAGAGGAAGGCTTGGACCTTCTCCAAAGTATATGCTCAAAGCGCACTCATTAATGACATGGATGCTGAAAATTTCCCCTATTTTCAGAGCTGCCCAGGATGAACTTAAAGTGTCCTTCCAGATGTGAGAGATGACCATGAAGAGGGGATAGTGGAGCGCCCTTTGTCATTCACTGTACTGTCATATTTAATCTTATGACAGTTCTAGAACTTTGAAGGAAAAAAGGAGCTTCGGTGAAGCTAAAGATTTAGACCAACCTATAAATAAGAGATAGTATTCAGTCCCAGGTAGTTTGACTAGGTATCCTCTATACTACCCAGCGTGTTCTCAAAAGATTTCAGCCATGAAATACCCATCAAGCCCAAGGCCAATGTCTGTTGTGTCTTTGTCTAAATTCTTTTAACACTGAAACATTCTGGCTGCCCTTATCTGTTCTTAACCTATAAACTAAAAAGAAATTTAAACAATAAAAATAAATAATAAATAAATAAATAAATCTTGTCTGGATACCTTCTAAAATAAATCCAACCCTGAGCTTGTGGGTCCTGGCACTCTGAGGTAGTAGTTCTGTCCGACAAGAGAAACACAAACATCCTGTCTACATATTCCCTTAGAAAATGTTCAGCAAACAGTTTCCTCCCGAGCTTCCATGTCAAAATGGAGTATGTTGCATGTTTTACACCAAAGACCACTTCTGAGCCAAGTTTAAATTAAGAACAAAAGTCACAGCAATGGCACATCAGTTGTGGGTTTGGCAATGGCAAGAAAAGATACCCTCAAAGAAAACTCATACCTTTTATGGAAACCAAATAGTGACCGCAGTTGGCACACAGAAAACTGCACGGACAAACAAAACTGCTGGAAAAACAAATCCAAATTACATAGGAATCTGACACCCATTCTTTACGGTGGAAAACCAAAGATAAAAATGAGTCATAATTTCATATTCTTGGAAAGGATAAATGCTCACCCATCTGGTAATATGTTTTAAAAATATTTCCCTCAAGATACCTAATATTTCCAATATTTCCTTACATAACAGACTAAGAATAACTTCGACGTGTTAATGCCACAGAAGAACTGATTATAAACTCAGTTGTGAAAGAATAAAAGTTTAAAAAAAACTTCAATTGAATAATATGTGATAGGCACTATGTAATTTAAGAATATTTAATTTATTCTTGGATTCAAAAAATAATTCTAGAAGACAAGAAAAGTGTATGCCCATATCTCTGCCTATGTCTTTGCAGGCAGGGATATTGGACTGGAGGAGAATGAGCCATTGCACAGTTGCCTTTGGGTCATCTTTCTGAAGAAGAAAAGTCCAAAAGGATTTTTTTGACAGAATTTATATATATACATATATGTATGTATATTATATATATATGTATATATATATAATATACATTCATATTCTGAATATATGTAATATTCAGAATATATATATATATATATATATATATATATATATATTCATCAGCAGAAAATTACCATGTGCTTATTGGCAGAAGAAAGAATATGAGAATATTATGTTTGTTCAGAAAGATTTACTTGGTCTTTCTGAAATTATATAAAAGACCTCTTAATTTGTCTCCAAAAACAACTAAGAAAAAAAAAAAAGAGAAGTTTTCTAAACCATTTATAAGGATATAGAAATTCACAGCAGAGACACACTCTCAATTTAGTCTTCCATGGACTTAAAATCACTACAACTCTCTTAGTTCACGAAAATGTTCAAAGTGGGCCTACCATCGCTTCCTATGACTGTCTTGTTCTGTGGCTTTTCTGTTAATTTTTTCCAAGTTTTAATAATACAAGTGTAGAACTTATGCTGACCTTCCCTTTGAAATGCTAATAGTATGCCCTGGTGTGCTATTATCCTATGTGTCTTTCCATATTAAAATTATGAGAGTTCATTTTTGTTTCTACATATTGCCCGGAGGTTCATGGAACATGTTTCCTAAACCACAGAAAACTAACAGAGTCTGACATCCCTAAGAAAACCTACCTCACTGCTGAGGCAGGGGGAGGTTTCCCCATGCCTGCATATAGTTTTCATTTGAATACTGCCTTTTCTAGGAAAAGAGAAACCATTTCATTTAATCCTCACCAAATGGAAGACTCCCCCTTGAGTAGCTCTCCAGCATAGTCCAGTGTAGCAGGAGTATAGGGCAACTTCCTGAAGATTTTTCTTTGAAGAAAGAACTCAATGACTAGAGAGATATCTCAGTGATTAGAAGACTTTGTCAGGCATGCAAGACAACCAGAGATAGATTTTAAATCCCCGAGTGGAAGAAAGTACCCTCAAGGATGAGAGAACACACACACACACACACGCACACACACACACACACAACACACACACACACACACACACACACACACACACACACACATACATGCATACACACTCAACCACACAAAGAATAACAAGCTAACACTAAATTAAAGTTTTAAGAATTAACTCAGGATCAGGACCATTCGTAATTTAAATATTAGAAGAACCCTTGCTGGATTCCTGTGGGCCACACTCATCTATCAAGCAACTTACTTAAAACAGATTTGGGCCCCTCAGATATGGCCATCCATCGCAGAGCACAGTGTACCCATGACTTTCTTTGATCCTTACTACATTTCTGTCGTGCCTACAGTTTTGATGTTTATTTTTAGCAACCACATCATATTGCTGGCTCTTGTGAAATTTATAGTCATATTAAAAAGCCTCAGCCCAACATCATTTGCTATCAAGCTGTGCCCTTGTGATTTAAAACGTGCTCACGTTGATATTTAAAAGAAATAAATAAGTATTTACATGTAAGTGTCGTGCTATTATTTTGATGGCCTCTGTCTGCTCGTCACGCCTTCGTGTCCGGTTCTTTCATCTGTCACATTAAAAGACTCATTGCTTTATCACCTGCAATATATCTTTTATGAATTCATTTAAGTTTTACAAGTTCTTCAAAAGAATTCTGCTTGACAGAGTCTGAGCAGAAACTTCAAGGCCTGATCCTTGAATGTCTCTCAACAAAGCAGGATTACTCAGTGTAGTCGCTATCCCCCCCCCCCACTACGGTTATGTCCCCCTGCCTACTTACCTACTGGGCACTTATCACAGAAATACGGTACATACATGTTTTCTTTTCATTATGCCTCAGTTCTAAAAACCTCCCCTTACTGTAGTTCTTCAGAAACCCCTGGTAAAACCTGAGGATACTTGTTTTGTTTTGTTTTGTTTTGTTTTCTTTTTTTGGGTTTTTTTTTGGGGGGGGGGTTCCCTCCCCCACCAAAGGCCCATGCTATAGGTTGGTTACCAGTTTATAGTGGTACAGGAACAGGAGGAAATGTTAAGTCATTGGGGTCATACTCTTGAATGAAGTATTGGAATTGCAGGCATACCTGGAACATAACCTTGAATGGAGTTTCAGACTGCAGAAAAAAACCTGAGACATAACATTTAATCAAATTGGGATTGCAGGGTATACCTAGAGCACAGCATTGAGTGCAATTTTATGATTGGACATTTTCTCTCATGTCCCCTCTGGTACCATGAGGTCAACATGCCTCTGTCACCATGAACTCTTGTCCTCTGCCAGCCCAGTGACTAAATAAAACATGTATGTAATTAAGTTGATTTTTCTCGGTATTTGTTGTAGCAAAGGAAATGAGAGTCTTCTCTGGTTCAACATGAATGGTTTTTAATGTGAATTTGTGCACCATATCAATTGTCCCAGATGTAAATAGCTACTTACATTTGAAATGTATGCTGTGACAGATGGGGAGATATACAGTCAAACTGAAACCACAAGAAATCTAATACATGGGTATTCTTACCTATTTGATTGCTTTTGTTCTGTTTTATGGCAAGAACAATAGAATGTATCTTAGCAGATTATAATTATATAATACAATATTGTTAACTATGGTCAACTTGCTATACACTAGAGCTTTAGAATTTATCTATCTCAGGCTTTGCAAGATATAGCCACAACACTGAATTCCTGGTCAAATTATACATCCCAAACCATTAGACCACCTTTTATTTCTTAGGAAAAACATTTTACAATATAATTAAAAGACAGGAATCTACTGTCATAGAAATATATAATATTGTCAGAAGCTATAGCCCTAAAGTCTCACTAACATGGCTGTATAGGCATTATCTGGACAAGAATGAGAGCAATAGACGTGGCAATATGGAAGGGATAAACTTCAAGAGGCATCAACCCTAAACGAAGAACTACAAACAATTAAGGAGAGGGAAGAGGGAGAGATAGTCTTTCCCAGGTAGACCTCACTGCTCTACCTCATTACTATTACATTACTCAACATTGAAAACATGTGTGTGTGTGTGGGGGGGGGGGGTTGGTCTGGGTCTAGGTTTGGGTTTCTTTGTATGTGTCTGTCTGTGTGTATACATGTATATGTATATGTGTATACTCTGCATATTTATCAAAACCATTAATTTGATGGGGCTGTACTTGTCATACACAAGAATATTTACAGAGAGGAATGGGAAAGGGTAATGATGTAATTATGCTATGATCTAAAAAAACTAAACCAAGAAAATTCATATATAAAAGTTTGAGTAAGGCCCTGGTTTCAAGGCACCAAACATTTTAAGAAAACATTTTCATAGCTGCTAAAGTATAATTGAATCTGAAAACCATCTATTTAACTTTTAGATATATTTCACTTTTAATAACAATTTAGACTCTGACATTTAGCAGAATGAAGACGCAGGAATAATAATAATCCTGGAAAAATGAGTCATTACTTTATCCTTCCAAAGCTGAAAGTGGCTACAATGTGGTGTGCAAGAATCAACTTCCCAGTTGGAGACTCCCTAGCCTCGCCACCTCAGGGCTTAGCAAGCATCTTCCTTCCACGTGTACCAGTGTTCTATACCTACAGCCACTGGGGCACTTTTTTCATATTTTATAATTATTACCACACCCTGTTTTATTTTTCTCATCTCTTCCTACAAAGATACCAGCATTTATTTGAGAAGAGATTATTTCTTCGGTTTTCACACATCTTTCAAAAGTCCCAACACAGTGTTGGTGATGTTAATACATTACATACGGGCATACATACATATAAAGATATGTTGATGGTAACAGAAAGGTAGAGCCTGTTTTATAGCTCACTGAGAGAGAAAGCTCATTTATAAAAGTCTGTCATTACTGTTTACAACTGAGAGATGGCGTTGTACAGATTTCTAATGGAAACAGCATTTCTTGACAACCACCTGTCTCTAGATGCCATCTGACCTTCCTTACTCCATATCTGAAGATTCAGCTGTCTTAATCTTCACAGATTATTTCAATAAATTCCACTTTCTTAAAAATGTGCTCAATTCTCAATTTGAGCCATCAGACTCAATCCTATCTTAGGCAAATCTGTTAATTGAATTTGTTCATTCATCACTGTCTTACACACACAGTCAGTTGGCTCCTAGTACTACAAAGACCAATGAATATCATGGCCACGTGGTCCAAATCCAGAAGGATAAGGTTAGAAAAACCTTAGCTGTACCCAGAATGAATAAACCATAACAGTAAGGAATAAAACTTCTTATTCTCCCATTTGCCCTCAAGAATATGGGTACAACAAACAAAATCAGTATCATAAAAGTCATGGCAAAAAATTGGTATTTGCTAGTATAACACAATGCTACAATAAAACAATTCCAATATCCAGAAATATACCTTCATCACTTTAAAATGCCTTCTAATATAATAATAATTACAAGCTCTAAGGTTTAACTCAGTACTTCAAAAATAACTTTTACTATAAATTAACAGAACAATGAATACCAGTAATGAAAGAAAAGCTATAATATATAAGAGGAAAAATTAAAGTTCAAGGAGATTACTATAATCTTAGTAAAGGATATACTTTAATTAAATCTGGTATTATACATAGACAGATCTCACAGTGTGTTTTGTATAAGGATCATCAAATATGAAAAAGCATAAAGTCAAGAAAAGTCATAAATAAAACAAAAAAGATTAATTTCCTCTCTGTCCCATCTGGAAAACTAAATTCCTAGGTAAATACAAAGTAGCAAGTACAATTTTGAAGAGAAAATATTACCTGACTTTTTTATTAAAAATAGTTTTTTCATACAATACTTTCTAATTATGGTTTTCTTTCCCCCAATTCCTCCCAGACCACTCCCACTTCTCTACCCTCCCAAAAGAAAACCATTTCTTGTTCTCTCTCAGTAAACAGACATCTAAATAAGAGAAAGAAAATAATAATAAAATAATATAAAAACAGAAAACCTAAATAGGACAAAATATGCAATGAATAACAACAAAAAATAAACCAAAAAGCCAAAGAAAATGTATAATAAATGTGTATAGATTGTGAGACACACACATTGCTAAACACAGAAAATACCTCAAAACACAAACCTGGAAAACATAATATATCAGCAAAATATCTCTAGGGTCAGAAAATAGAAAAAAAATCCACACACAATGCATTAAAAATTTAAAATTATTACTAACCCTTGAATTTATAGACAGCCCATTTTATTTTATTTTATTTTATTTTATTTTATTTTATTTTTAGACAGCCCATTTTAAATGAAGCTATTGAGGAGTTAGAGAAAGGACTGAAGGAGTTGAAGGGGTTTGCAACCCCATAGGGAGAACAATAATATCAACCAACCAGAGCGCCCAGGGACTAAACCACCAACCAAGGAGTACACATGGAGGGACCCATGGCTCCAGCCACATATGTAGCAGAGGATGGCCTTATTGGACATCAATGAGAGGAGAGGCCCTTGATCCTCTGAAGGTTCAATGCCCCAGTGTAGGCGAATTCCAGGGCAGGGAGGTGGGAGTGGGTGGATGGGTGGGTGGGGGAGCAACCTCATAGAAACTGGGGAAGGAGGATGGGATAGAGGGCTTTGGTGGGGGGAGGAACCAGGGAAGGTGATAACATTTAAAATGTAAATAAAGAAAATATGCAATAAAAATTAAAAAATAAATAAAAGATGTTATCAGTAATGCCAAACTATTTAGTAAGCAAACATTTGCATGTGTACTCTGAGTAACTGAGAAATCAGAAGTTAGACTCTGGGATAAGGAAACTGTGGTACGGGAATTCTAATAGTGAGAAAAGAAAAAAAAAAACAATAAAGATATTTTTATAAAAAATATTAATGAAACTACAATAACCCCCTCAATTTTGAGAGGAGCACACAGAGACTTAATGTATTCAGATTGCTGAAGGATGTATATTAGTTATGATCACTTCTTAGCACAAATCATCCACTTGGTCTACTTTTGATTCTTCACACAGGCAAGCCTACTCTTTTCCAGAATTATGCCAAATGTTTTGTTCTTTGTGAACTATGAAAAGCTTCTAAACTTTCCACATATCTTCTTATGAAATGGTCACAAGAATTAATTCATTACCCCAGTAGAAGTTCTAGGGAGAGAATGGAATTTACTGATATGAACAACAACAACAAAATCTGAAAACAGAAATGTCCTACCCATTAGACTTTCTTCATTCATTCATTCATTCATTCATTCACTTTGCATCCTGATCACGTTCTCTAGCTCCATCCCTCCTCTCCCCCAGTCCCACCCTTACAAATTCTTCTCTCATTATTTCCTCCCCTTTTCCTCAGAGAAGAGGAAGTTCTCCTTGGGTACCCACCACCCTGGGACATCCCGTCACAGTAGGCCTAAGCACATCTCCCTAAGGCCCAACTAGGTAGTCCAGTTAGAGGAAGGCGATCCAATGGCAGTCAACAGAGGCAGAGACGAGTATTCATAGGTGTGTGCGTTTATTTCTGGGTCTTTGAGTCTATTCCCTTGATCAAGCTGTCTGTTTCTGTACATGCAGTTTTTAATCACTATTGCTCTGTAGAATAAATCAAGGATGGAGATGCATCCAAAACTTCTTTTATGGTTTAGGATTGTTTTAGCTATCCTGGGTGTTTTGTTTTCCATATGAAGTTGGGAATTTCGCTTTCAAGGTCTGTAAAAATATGTGTTGGAATTTTGATGGGGATTGCATTGAATCTGTAGATTGCTTTTGGTAAGATGGCCATTTTCATTATGTTAATCCTACCTATCCATGGGATCATGGGAGATATTGCAATCTTTTGATATTTTCAGTTTCTTTCTTCAGGGACTTGAAGTTCTTGTCATATGGGTCTTTCACTTGCCTGGTTAGAGTTACACCAAGATTTATATTATTTGTAGCTATTATGAAGTGAGTTGTTTCCTGAATTTCTTTCTCATTCCATTTATAGTTTGTATAAAAGAAGGCTACTCTTTTCTTTGAGGTAATTTTGTATTCAGCCACTTTGCTGAAGTTGTTTATCAGCTGTAGGAGTTCTCCAGCAGAATTTTAGGTATTGCTTATATATAATGCATATCATCTGGTGATAGCTTATATATAAAATGCATATCATCTGGTAATAGCTTATATATAAATCATATCATCTGGTAATAGTGATACTTTGACTTCTTCCTTCCCAATATGTAACCCTTTGTACTGTATTGAATAGACAGGGAGATAGTGGGAAGTCTTCCTTACCATATCCTTTATTGTAGTGGGGCTTGCTGTATATTTCTTTTACTATATTTATGTACGTACCAAGTAGCCCTGATCTCTCCAAGACTTTTAACATGAAGGGGTGTTGGATTTTGTTAAAGGGTTTTGTTCAGCATCTAATGAGATGATCATGTAATATCTTTCTTGTGTTTTCTCCTCAATAAGGTCCATGTTTTCCTTACCCAAGACTATACTATACTATACTATACTATACTATACTATACTATACTTTATCGTATCAATTTCGAGATTGCTATTTTAAACATTTGCTAAAACATTTTGACTGTCTACACAGAACTTTTATATACTATTAATGTTGCTTGGAAAATAAAACAGTGGCATGTTTGGTAAAGCATGTATCAATGTTAAAGTTACAACTACATTACTTGTTTGTGCATGTCCACATCAGGGTAACAATTATAGTCTAATCATTTAATAAGACATGTATAATCTATCAGTTAAAGTGACTGAAAGCAGCATGTCTAAAGTTGCAATTATAACATTTCAGTCACAGAGTTAAAATGAACAGAAACGTTTCTATTTATTATACTACTAAAGGAATAGAGAAAATTTTTCATGATAATGTGTATGCAATCAGCTCAACTCAAAGAAATCAAAGGTGTCTATGTTCTTTGAAGCACTACAGACATTCTTCCAATCCATGCAAATGATTGTTCAATCATACTTTATAATTCCTGTTATAATTTTCTTTTAAGAAATTATGCAAAACTTACACCGTGAATTATAAAAAATATTATAATATTTGGTATGTATATTTTAATATGTAAAGCTTCTGAATGAGAGTCATTCTCTTTTTATAAGACAGGTCAGCACATGGACCTGAACTGCCCATCACTGACATCATTTGGATTATTGCAACTTTATAGAATCTGCTAAGCTGTGTAGAATGGTTGAGGTTCAGAGACAATCTATTTACTTCTCATAAACTTACTTTTACATCCCTTTTAAAATTTGCTACTGTAGAAAAGGCTGTGTTCTGGGTGGATTTAGTTTAAGTTGGAAAGATACAATTTTCACTATGAGGTTAGAATTTTCTATTTAATCAATTTTCCCACAGAAAATAAACCTGTCTTTTAGGAGTCTGGAGTGATTTTAACATACAATGTTCAGCCAGCCTAACATTAGTTTTGTTTTTACAAAACAAAAATGGTGGAACCATCTTCAATGCTTACATGTATGCAGAGATATCAATTTAAAAGCCACCTTTTCTTCATGAACATGCATATTATCTAAAAAAAATAGAGATAATGGATATAAAAAGAAAATGATTCATGATGTTAAAATATAGAAAGATGTCACTTTGAGGAATATAATCGCTTTATCTGTCAATCTGTCTGTCTATCTTCTATCTATCTATCTACTTATCTTCATTTATCTGTGTATTCTTTCTATCTACCTACCTACCTACCTACCTACCTACCTACCTACCTAATCTTCACTTACCTATTTATCTGTCATCTATCATCTATCTATCAGTCTATCATCTATCTATCATCTACTCTATCATACATATTTCATTACCAAGTTTCACATGCCAAATCTGTTTCATTTCTTCATCAAGCCAGCTGAACAATACGCTCTCATCTTCATGCTACTTGAGATGTGTCAGTATGCACTTTCAATTGCCTGGCCTTGGCCTTGAAAAACAACATTGTGTAGCAGGTACTTTTACACAATTTCAGCTGATGAAAAGACTAATTATATGCTTCGACCATGCCAGTTCAATGATACAGCTAGGATATGACTCTAAATTTAGTTTTAGAAGTCACAATTTTAACCTCAATTTTGTTTATTCTCAATTCCTTTTCCCCAGAGTAATTTTTTCAAGAATAATTTGCCTTTGCAAAATATAGAAAATGTAATTTCCTAGGTAAATATATAATTTTACTAATATATATTCTTGTGTAATCACTACTTGAATCTCAATACATATGTACACATATGTTTGCTTTTATTGTGTCTACATTTCATTAATTATGATTGGCTTCTTTTATCTTTGTGTATAGGTCAGAGGACAACTTGAAACAGTTAGTTCACTCCTTCCAAAATGTGGGCTCCAGGGGTTAAACTCTGGTATTCTACATTGGTGGCAATATACTTTTCATATTGAGTCTTCTCATCTGGTATTATCACTAGATATAATAATACCTAATCACTCACTAACTAGCTTCAAGTATTCTGGGTCTGGTGTTTTTCTATAACCTTTAGAGACCATGAAACTTTGCCTCCACTTCACAATAGAATTGATACACAAAGCAGAACCTACCTGGACACTTTCAACACTCTAATTGATAATCCAATTCCTTTAGGATTAAGAAGGGATGACAAGAGAAATTAAAGTGAGAACAGATTTTAAAGCTCAAGGAAGATTTTTAATTACCAGTATGAGTTTTATTTTCAATTCAGAATCAAATTCAACTCAGCTCAGATGTATATAGTGAGTTATTACTGTTAGACATACCAAAATAATATAAAGTAAAGGTGCAGGTCCAGGAATCTGTGTTAAAATGTGAACTGAAGAGCAGACGATATTCTTGAAATACATTTTAATTTTAAAGAATGAAATATGAACTTAGAGGGGAAGAATGAAGAATTTTAAAGGAGGCAGGGAACGGTTGCAGAATTGATGAGAGGTAATGAAAATGTCACCAAAGATAACAAATAGAAAGATACATTCTGGCACTGTAGGAGCTTCTAGACTACATTCAGATTCATCAGACCAATGCATAGCACTGGGAAAACTTGTAACTCTAGAAAAATAGTAGCTGTTGACATCAGAAATAATTTACAGCCAATGGACATCTATAAATCCTTCTTCCAAAGTGTATAAAGTTTCCCCTTTAATTTCTCATGTTACCTACCATTTTTCTACTTGAAGATGACATATATAGATACATCAGCAGGGTTCCTTGCCACAGGGTCTCATTCTCCTGATGACAGGATTATCCTTAAGTTCCTTCACTCTCTCCTTGTCATTGGTGATTCTTGGTTGAGATTTGAATAACACAGAAGATCCTGGACAATTCTGTGACCATGATCTGTTTCTACTAACCACCCAGGCAGAAGGCATATACAAACATCCCAGGGGCCTTTTGGAAGTATGAATTTCTTCTTTACCTCAGAGATGGTAGAGAGTAGGAAAGTACCAGAATGAATGGGTTTCCTGTTACCCTAGTAGATCCTGTATACAAGGAAGATATTTCTTGGTGTTTTGAATAAGGGCAAATTTTCCAAAGATCTCAAAACTAACAACCTCTTACTTTTCAACTATACTCTGTGTCTCTCTTCTTCCAAATGTATATAGACATTGGGAGTAGGCTTTGAAAAGGCCAAAAGCCCATTCCAGACCTTAGTGTCTATTTTTCTGCTGCCTGGAGATTTGTATAGACAACTCTCAGCTCCTTCTCCAGAAGTATGTCTGTCTTCATGCCACCATGATTCCTGCCATTTCAATAATGGACTAAACCTCTGAAACTGTAAGCAAGCCCCAAGTAAATCCTTTCTTTAATAAGCTTTGCCATGGTGTTGGTGTTTTCCCAGGAAAAGAACATTGACCAAGATTGTGTTTTTTACGTAATCATTTGAAATAAAATTTAAATCCCAATTAATAGTAACTAAATCAAATGTTTGTATTTAACATTAAATATTTCCTAACACTATAAGAGTTGCTTAAGCACATTAAGCAAATGATTATTTTATTTATTTCTAATAGTTATTGTCTACAACTTTAGAAAAATTATCCACTTCTACATCCTTTATCAATTCTTTTTACAATTTATTTTTAATATAGCTTACAAAAATTTTCAACTCTGTGAAGAATATCGTATTCTGAGCATGCGTTCAGAGAGGCTTACAATATTATTTAGGGGCAGATCTATTATATTTACTGATGTTTGTTCTTTTTTTTTTTTTTTTCTGATGATCAGCATTTTTCCAGAAAGGAAACTAACTGAACTTCACCTGATTCTTGGTGGGTCTGACTGAAGCCTCAAGGTTCTCAGGGGAGAACATTTGCAGTCAGATGAAGGAAACAACCTTGGCTGTGCCCTTCAGCAGGAAGTGTGATGGTTTGGGTGCTGTTTACTTTTGCTCAGTGGGACAGTCAAGGTTGTCACATTAGGCAGTTCTGTGAAGCAGAAATATTTTTAATAGAAATGTTCTGGAGGCATTAGCTTTGGGCTACACAGAATCCCTGGAAAACAGCACTTTAATGTCCCAAACAGGCTGACTTCTTCCTTCCCCATCTGAAGCCTAAACAAACAAATAAATAAGTAATAAGGCAAATTGTGCAATTTTCTGCATGCCTATCTTTGAGGCCAGGTTGTAAATCATCTGTGTGGGCTGTAAAATTATATCCCATCCACAGATCTAAAACCTCAGTTGTTATTACTGCCTGACTTCCATGAGTTTCATTGATTACTGCTTCAAAACTCTGTGTTAGTTCTAGGTAAAGTACTCATTATGTGCAGACAGGATGCTTTCCTTAAAACTTATTATTGGCTCAACCTAGATCCAGAATCTGGGAATTAGGATGGCACGGGGAGCCTTGGATTCCAAGTGCAGAATTATCCTGAAGATTTCAAGGGATATAAATGCAGATCTCAAATGCAACAAGAAGTCAGGGATAGGACGAGTTCATTCAAGACAAGGAAGCAAGGTAGGGAATTTGGCAGGTTACCAGAACTCCTGCTTCTAACATTAGTCTTCTAACATTTGTCTTCACAATACCAGCAAACAAAAACTCGCCCATCCTTCCTGTATCCAAGTTCAGGGTGCTATCACTGTCTGGAGGCTGGTTGACCCTGAAATGTTTTTCAGTCATTCCTTTTTTACTCAGAAACTCTTCTTACCCACTAGGCGATTTTTTTCATCTCTAAGGTAATACATATAGGAGTCTATAAATGTGGGTCAGTGGATAAATAATTGGCAAGTGAGGACTGAAGGACACACGGGTGTCAGCTCACCTGCAATGCCAGCATCTGGGAGGAAGATGAAGATCCCTAGACAAGCTGGCTAGCTAAACTATAGAAAAGGCAAAATCCGGAGTCAGCAAGAGACCTTGCCTCAATAAATAAAACTGGAGACATGTTAAGACACTTGGTATCCACTCTACACACCTGTGTATCCTCATACATGAAAACACACCTACATACCCAAAAGGCAAAGAATCTCCATGCAAAATCTCCAAGGTCATTAAATCTCCTGAGCTTCTTTACTGTCTCTCTTTCCTTCCTTCTAACTGTCTAGCTAGACAAGTTGTGTTTACGCCCTTCCTTCTTTATAATTTGCTCTCTAGGTCTTCTTTCATTCTCTAAACCAAAAACAAAACAAGAAATGGAAAAGAAAGAATAAAGAGAAAAACACAGACCAGTAACACTTTCCGCAGAGTTTGGTCCTGAGGGAAGCCTACTCATCTCCATCCTTGGGACTCCTCACTGTCCCCTCAGTTTCATGAAACCATACTTTGCTGTTTCCCATGGAACTCTGCACACTCCACGATATCCTCTGTGGTCTTTTCTTCTAACCACCATTTCCATATAACCTTTTCCTGCAAACATAACTACAGTATTTCCTCTTCTCAACTCCGATACATCTATTTGTCAGGTGACCACTGGCAATGTTCAGGAACTCTGTAGTATCTTCTCAGGGTGATCATAGCAAGTTATCGTCATAGGTGATCCACACAAGTAAAACGCAGACCCATATATCCATACCGACTTTTTCCCCATTTCTCTGAGACTTTAAACCAAATACAACATTTTTCCAAAAGGAAGTTCTCACAACACACAGAATTAGAATCTCTAGAGCTAAACTCCCATTAAAAAAAAATCTCCCAAGGACTAAAACCACCAACCAAAGAGTACACGTGGCTCTATATAGCCATGGCTCTAGCTGCATAAGTAGCAGAGGATGGCCTTATTGGACATCAATGGGAGGAGAGGTCCTTGGTCCTGTGAAGGCTTGATGCCCCAGTGTAGGGGAATGCCAGGGCCAGGAAGCAGGAGTGGGTGGGTTGGTGAGCAGGGGGAGGGGGTCTTCGGAGGGGAAACCAGGAAAGGGGATAACATTTGAAATGTAAATAAAGAAAATATCCAATTTAAAACAACAACAAAGAATTAAAATATAGTATATATGTTAAATTAAAATTATATATATATATATATATATATATATATATATATATATATATATATATATATATATATATATATATATATATATATATCCCAAATACTATTTCTCATGCTTTCCCCATTATGGCAAATGGTGCTTCATCTCTGCTTACTGAATACAGGAATGAAGGCCCTTTCCTTCTTCCACACTTCCACCAAGTAACATTAAGTTACCTCCTTAACATCTCTCATATCTGTCCTTCTCCCTCACCAGTGACACTTTAAATATTCACTAATGTCAGTCTTACACATTTTCTCACCATTCTATCCATATTTTGTATTCCTGCTCATTTTTATACTATTGCTCGAGAATCCTTTATAAAACAAGCCCCAAAACAATCACGCTGGTTTCCCAATTCAGTGGCTCTTTCTAATGCTCAAGCCAAAGTCTTAACGTCTTCCACACAAGTCCGTTGATGGTTCATGGTCTATTTCCTCTTGTCTCCAGGCCCCTCATCTGCGAGGATGCTCTCTCTCCGAGTCCAACTCTTCCGAAGTTCAGCTAATGTGTATCTCGCATCTCTGCTCCACTTCCGTCTGTTCTTCATTACATTTCAGCATCTCACCATGGTGAACCTTCTCTGGCAAACCTCACCAACCCGACAATATCGAGGGTAACTCTGGAGAGCAAAACACTGATAATCCTTGATAAAGAAGTCATAGGTGAGCAGAGACACCAGGCTTTTTGCTGTGGTTCCAATCCACACGTTACAGTTTTAGGAGTCTGACTTTTGTGGTTTTAATCCTCTTCACTTTGTTTTCAAACTCTCCCCTGTCTGCTGACTCATACTCTATCTCCCATAATCCAATTCGGACTTCTCCCACAGGAAAATGCTCGTACCCTCATGCTGACAGCAGGGTGGGTCTCTCTGGACTTCCATCTGGCCTTGATGGCTTCATTCTGACGGCAATTGTGCTACATTTGTAGTTTCTGCATGCTCAGCATTCCAGCACTTTTTTTTAATTAAAACATAAAACACATATTAAAAACACTACCTGGCACATTTTAAAGTATAACAACACTGAAAAGATCTCACAAGAGCAGCACAGCAGTCTTTTCAATAGGTTCAGTTCACAACTCATTTCTCTATTTCTTTATTAAATTTTCTCCAATGGACCAACGCTAACCACATTCTTTCCTTCATTTTCAAATTCTGCACTCTCTTCATTTCTTTTAAGGGGAAAGCAGATTCTTCTTTCTCTCCTAGTTTTGCTTTCCTTCCCTCTAAATATTTCTACAACCACAGTGTGAACAGAAATTAACAATAAATTAGAGTAACCAATCAAATCAGTGTTTGGCTACAGACTACAGATAATTTGCTTTCTTGTATTAATGACTGCCTACCATTGAGGTCATCGCCACTTCTAAAGAAGCATAATCTTTCAAATGTTGTCCCCTTTCCTGGTTTCCCCTCCAACCCCGCCCCCTATTCCTTCCCCTCCCCATTCTCCTTGCTCACCAACCAGGGAGCTCTGAGGGTTAGTTAGTTCATATTGTTGGTCCTGCTATGGGGCTTCAGACCCCTTCAGCTCCTTGGGTACTTTCTCTAGCTCCTTCATTGGGGACCCTGTGCTTCATACAATGGATGACTGTGAGCATCCACTTCTGTATTTGTCAGGCACTGGCAGAGCATCTCAGGAGACAGATATATCAATCTCCTGTCAGCAAGCTCTTGTTGGCAAGAAAATATCTTAAATAAATAAATAAATAAATAAATAAATAAATAAATAAATAAATAAATCATAAGCTCTTCAGGTCATTTTATATTTGTAGAAATAATACATGAAACATTATTTCATAATCTCACATCTAGAATTTAGTGAGTTGGATCAATTGTCTATAAACAACTGTCACCAAGACTGAAAATCTAAATTTGAGTCCTGGAACCCACTAGATCAAAGGAGGAAATAACTTCCTACATGCTGTCCCTTGATCTCTATAGAACTGCCATGATACTTGCCAGCATGTATAAAAAAATAAAACCCAGAATTATGTTTCTTTGGGAAGAAGGAAGAGGAGGAGAGGAGGAGGAGGAGGAGGAGGAGGAGGAAGAAGAAGAAGAAGAAGAAGAAGAAGAAGAAGAAGAAGAAGAAGAAGAAGAAGAAGAAGAAGAAGAAGAAGAAGAAGAAGAAGAAGAAGAAGAAGAAGAAGAAGAAGGATCTTCTGCCACATTCCCACCACAGATGCACAGAGAAATCTCTCTTAGAGCATCTATAACCAAGTGTTAACTGTATTTTCTTTTCCTCCAAAAGATCCTCCTTAGACTCTTTCTCTCTCCCCAGGCAGAGTTTATTGACCTAGGACCAAAATTGTCTTCAATTTTTCTGGAAATCACCCATCCCCTCTTCTGGGACAGGTCTCCTAATTTCTGGTCTCACACTGCTTTCAATCTCACATTTTCTGTTGCTTTAGTGGACTGCAGGTGACGGTCTGGCATGGAGACAGAAAAAGGTCACCTTGTGTTTTCTCCTGTATGGCTTTTTTTTTTTTTCAATTTTTCTTATTAGATATTTTCTTAATTTACATTTCAAATGATATCCCGAAAGTTCCCTCCCCCTCTCACCGCCCTGCTCCCCTGCCCACCCACTCCCACTTCTTGGCCCTAGCGTTCCCCTGTATTGGGGTATATAAAGATTGCAATGCCAAGGGGCCTCTCCTCCCAATGATGGCCGACTAGGCCATCTTCTGCTACATATGGAACTAGAGACATGAGTTCTGGGGGTTCTGGTTAGTTTATATTGTTGTTCCTCTTCTAGGGTTGCAGACCCCTTCAGCTCCTGGGGTTCTATCTCTAGCTTCTCCATTGTGGGCCCCGTGCTCTATCTTATAGATGACTGTGAGCATCTACGTCTGTATAAGACAGCTATATCAGGGTCCCTTCAGTAAACACTTGCTGTCCTATGCAATAGTGTCTGAGTTTAGTGACTGATTATGGGATGGATCCCCCGGTGGGGTAGTCTCTGTATGGTCCATTCTTTCGTCTTAGCTCTAAACTTTGCATCTGTAACTCCTTTCATGGGTATTTTGTTTCCTATTCAAAGGAGGAATGAAGTATACACACGCTGGTCTTCCTTCTTGATTTTCTTGTGTTTTGCACTCTTCCATTGT
>LR749902.1:1293786-1353670 GCA_902729485.2 Mus minutoides
GTATCTGGAGGATATAATCCTTAGTGAGGTAACCCAATCACAAAAGAAATCATTGAATATGTGCTCACTGATAAATGTATATTAGACAGAAACTTAGAATACCCAAGATACAATTTGCAAAACACATGAAACTCAAGAAGACAGAAGACCAAAGTGTGGATACTTCGTTCCTCTTTAGAATGGGGAACAAAATACCCATGTAAGGAGTTACAGAGACATAGTTTGGAGCTGAGATGAAAGGAAGGACCATCCAGAGACTGCCCCATCCAGGGATCTATACCATAATCAACCACCAAATGCAGACACTATTGCATATGCCAGCAAGATTTTGCTGACATGACCCTGATATAGCTATTTCTTGTGAGGCTATGCCAGTGCCTGGCAAATACAGAAGTGGATGCTCATAGTCATCTATTGGATGGAACACATGGCCCCCAATGGAAGAGCTAGAGAAAGTACCCAAGGAGCTGAAGAGGTCTGTAACCCTATAGGAGGAATAGCAAATATGAACTAACCAATACCCCCTGAGCTCCTGTCTCTAGCTGCATATGTAGCCGAAGATGTCATAATTGGCCATCATTGGGTGGAGAGGCCCTTGGTCTTGCAAAGATTATATGCCCCAATACAGGGGAATGCCAGGTCCAGGAAGCAGGAGAGGGTGTGTTGGGGAGCAGGTTAGGGGGAGGGTATAGGGGACTTTTGGGATAGCATTTGATGTGTAAATGAAGAAAATATCTAATAAAAATGTTTAAATAATAAAAACAACCCCCCCCAAAAAAAACAAAAAAAAGAATATAATGGGATGTTATTAGGAATCATTTTATTGGTATCTTCTTTTCTTCTTTCTTTCTTTCTTTCTTTCTTTTTTCTTCTTCCTCTCTCTCTCTCTCTCTCTCTCTCTCTCTCTCTCTCTCTCTCTCTCTCTCAGAATAGTGATAGTATTTTGATAGTATTTGATTTTATACTAGGTTCTAGAGTTATCTAGTATCAAGTTCTAGGTCACTTAAGGACTGAAACATTTTTATTTTCTTAACAGAAAAAAGGAGTGTTGACTAATTATTTTTCTAATTCTTTCACTTATTTCCCCCCAACTTTCCTTTCCTCAGCTCTGGACCATGCAATCATACCTTACTTCTCTGTAGGAGTATCAACAGCTAGAACAATATGAAGCACAGAATATATTTCAGTGTAAACTCACTGAGCATAATAGTTAGAATTTTAAGGTTAATTTTGCTTAGCTTTTGTTTTTGATAATGATTCTATTTTGCCATTTTCATCTACTTCTAAACCTGTTCCTAACTTGTAGCTTACAAACTTTAGGTTATTACTACTTTACAATTTATGGAATTATATTTTCATGTTTCAAACATTTTTATTCAATAGGTCCTTAGTTTCCCCTGAACTATTTTTTCTGAGTTTACCAATTATTGTACTTTATTTTGTAATACCTATACCAAAAATATTTGTCTTTCTTATGGGTTCTTTTTCACTCGCTACTTGGTCTTGTATGAAATATTCTCTCTCTCTCTCTTTTTTTTTTAATGCTATCTCACTGTTAAGCCCTTGTTGTCCTGAAACTCATACTATAGACCAGACTGGCCTTACACACCAAGACACTTACCTGCCTGTGCTTTACAAGGTCTGGGGTTAAAGTTACAAGCATTTCTTAAGAGTTTGAGATATGTAGTAATATGAATAATCTGTTTGTTACAATGAGACACAGTAAATAGATTTCACAGTCTGATTCATAAAGTAAAGCTTATGGCTTCATGGGATTTGTAGTTTTATGTCGTGGAATGAATGGATGAAGCCTGTTCTTTAATTGTTTTTTTTTTTTTTTTTTTCTTGTACCTCCCATCAAGACTTCTGAGAAAGAAAGCAAACATGCTTCCATCTCAGGAGTGTAACCCTAAAAGGCAACATCCTAGCACCTGAACAATCTATGTGCTTCTTTTAAAATCTACATCACCAATTGATGATTAAATTTTAAGATCACCACTACACCTGAAATCTTGAAGTCTAGAATTCTTCTGGTCCACTTCTGTCAGAATAACATTCCCACGGTTGTGACCAGGGAGACTAATTTCCTTTTAGAATTGATAGCTATTTCTCATCCACTTTCCCAACAACTTTTTGCCTCCAATTTCTGAGCTATCTCAGGGTCTCCAGGGAGGGATAAGCTTATTTTTCTGGCATGTCCTTCTTTGGTCTGTTGCAGGCTTTACATTATCTATTAACTATACATTTTTCATATTTCAGTATGAACACACCATAGACTTTACTCAATCCATCACTGTCTCCCTCACAAGGTTTAGCTCATTGCTAACATTTGAGTGGGATTTGGGAGGAATTTAAGTGTCATGTTTAAGTACCTTTTCTCTTTGAGATATGTGAAATCAGGGTCTCTTCCATGCTGGACTTTGAAGTTGCAGTAGGAAGGATAAAAAATGGCATTATCCATTTTTAGACCAAGCCACCAGTGACTGAAATAAATCTATCTATCTATCTATCTATCTATCTATCTATCTATCTATCTATCTATCTATCTATCCTGCTAGCTAGCTAGCTAGCTATCTACCTACCCACCTACCTATCTATCTATATCTTTGTCTACATATATGTATGATAAGCTTTGGTCCTTTGTTTCAACATATACAAGTATTTTCTGAGCATTGCTTCTAAAATTGAATTTGTTTTCTCGGTCACCTTCAAACTATTACTTCCTTCATCTTTATTGTGAAAATCAGGATATAAACATGGGAAATTCTGTCTCTCTCTTATTCTTTCCACCCAGAAACAAAATTATGGAAGTGTGACAAAAGTAAATTTTCCTGGGTCTCCCTCCCACCTCTCTTTGGTGACAAAGCTTACTGTACATCACTGATTTCATCTGCGCTACTGAAGAAATCTCTACTTTTTACCTGTAGCTTATGCTTCCTATACTGTTTCACCTATGGGATGTTTTATATGAAAATTGACTTCTACTCCCTGCTCAAAACGAGAAGGAGAGTGCCACACTAATCAGAATACTTTTTTGATCACAATCCATAATAACCTTCTCACACAAGCTCGGGCACTTTATGGACTGCATTCCCTAACTGCTGACCTGGCAGGTTGCCTCAGTGGGGCTGCAGTGAATCTAAGATCTGAATTCATGGACAGGTCTCTCTGAGCCTTTTCTTTGCTTTCTTCAGAACACTAGGTTTATGCACTACCACCAAATGCATGTCCAAGAACAGAGTCCAGCCATTTTAAATGCTTATCTTATGAACTTTGTTGGTCCAAAGATTGTTTATGCCCTTGGTCTAATCTGTTTAAATCTAAACAAACACATGCATTGGACTGTTTGGTTCTTTTCCTACCCTCATGCCCATGGGAAAGAAGACTGATGGAATGTACTAGAATGAATGGGAGTGAAGTGACACAGCCCAGAAGAGTGTAACTAGAGTTCTTATGTTAAAAGATGCCTGTCATGCAACCCAGACTGCCTGGACTAGCATCCTAATGGTAACCTAGATACACTGATCTCAGAGCTTCTCTAGTCTCAGGTATAAAAGGCAGGTAATGGGAAAATTATGTCATAGATTCATTAATTTGTAACTATAAAAATGTTATAACACTTCATAGTAAGTGATAGATAAATATATGATGCGGATAAACAGCATGAATTCTTCCTGCTAAGACCTATCTCTGCAGCTGTCCTTTGAGGATCTCTTCAGTGGCTCAGTGAGGGAAGAACAATGCCTCTTGGTCCTTTCCTGAGCTGTTCCTATGAAATGAGTTCCCTAATTTTGTCTGCTTATGTCAGATAGCTTTCCTTCCAACAACCTCAATTTGACACACTACATGATACATGATGCCCAAAGCAGTCAAATATTGATATAAGAGAGTTTGAATAGCTCTGCTAAGAGTCAGAACTTGAATCAAACTTTTGCTTTCTCTCTTGACTTCACTCCTCGGGATGTTTTATACAAAGATTCTTGCAGAAAAAGCAGTGATCAGGTCCAGATGCTTGAGCCTTTAATATACTGTGAGGCTGAACATTTGATTCTTCATGGTGCAGTATATTCAAACCTGAACTTTATGTTACAATTACCATAGAATCTCCTCTTCCTATAATGGTTCTAGTAAACATGATCAATCATCACAGATACTCACTAAATGCCTACCGCACACACATGAGGAGCTGAGTTCTGCTATCTAGCATATATGTAAAATGTCATGGTGGTATTTATCTGCAACCCTAACACTGAGGAAAATGACAAAATGAGTGAGAAAGGGGATCTCAGGAGTTAGCTCTGCCATCTACCGAACCGTGACCAGAGAGCTCGAGGCTCAGTGAGGTATTGTGCTTCAGGAAATCAGATGGAGCTTAGATTAGCACATAGAGTGCATACTGCAAAAGCATGAGGAACAGAGCTTAGATCCAAAAATCCATACAAGAGCCGGGCATGCCAGTGCACACTGTAACCCTGTAACCGCAGCCATGGAAGAGGGGTGCAGAGATGGACATAGAGTCCAGCTACAATAGCTAGCCAGGGTTTCATGGACAGAGGTTGTTTTTGAAATTATAGAGAGTTATGGAAGAAATACTTGAAGGTCAACATGCAGACTGCATATGCACATGCAGGGGCAAACACACACATATGCATATGCATACACAAACACACACACACACACACACACACACACACACACACACACACGAGTAAACAGTCTATACACATACAGATACAGTACATACAGAAACTCACAATGGGTCCTACCAGTTTCCCTATCCATCTCTGAGCAAATAGTGGATGACTGTCATAAGCCCTTCCACCTCACCATCTGCTCCTTCATTCATAACCACTTCTACAGCCAGAGGGACCATTGTGGAGAGAACATTGTCAAGTTTCTCTTTTGATACAAAATCTTCACACTTTTTTTCTTTTTAACCTTGACCATGAAGCCCAGTATTGTTGGCTTAGCATGTACGGTCCTGCACGCTCTGGTCTCTGCCTAGCTTCATGGTCATCTTGAACCATCCTTATCAAGAATCACATGCCAGCATCTCAGGCTCTGTATTTATCCAACATGTGCACAGATGAACAAATTGTTATTATATGCAAACGTCTTTTGGTTTCCCCCTGCTTCCCTGCTCCATGGATTGGGTTTTATATTTTGACTCGGGTTAGATGTTACTTTACCAGGAAAAGCATGTCCATACAAGAGCTTTTCATACAAGAATAATGCTTGGTATTATGTTGAAACCTGCTCTTTGTTTTCATACCCAAGAAAAATATTTATTAATTTATTCTATTTCCTTGGTTCTACTTCTCCTTTATCTGTACCATGTTTCAATGGTAGAGGAACTCCTACTTATGAATAATAGCCCAATTCACTGCAGAATGCCTATCATAAATTTAACACACATAAATATCTTTGAATAGATAAGCTATTTGGCATTAAGATAGAGGATAATTATGACTAGCCCCTGCTCAATAGTAAACATCAAATGGATGTTTAAAAAGATAATCAGTAAAGGTTACAAGCATAAGAAAATGCATAAGCCCACAACCATGAGCTAAGAACAAACATGTGCATACGCATTATGATTCAACTATAAAAATGGATTGAAAGCATGAATGCATCAGAAAAAAGTTCACGCCCAAGTGACCATGCTCCAATCCTAGAAGGACATCTGTAGTTTCTAGAGATGTCTAAGTAGGTCCATTTTAATCTAGTGAAATCTATTTTAGGTTTCTGACCCTCAGAACTGAAATAACAATACCTTTTCTTCAAGGCTCCTTCATGTAGTATTTTGTTACAGCAACAACAGGCAAAAGACACAGGAGGATGTACACATGTAGGGCAGTTTACATGCATTTCCTCTTTAAATTCAATATGGATTCATGGGCAAGAATTCCATAACTTCCATTTTATGCTTACATCTTTGCTTCTCAGCACAGCTCATAGAACAAGACTGCTGTTTCTCCTTAGTACTGAGATAGATAGATAGATAGATAGATAGATAGATAGATAGATGATAGGAGATATATAAAGAGATAGATGATAGATAAATAGATAGGTGATAGATAAACAGATGATAGATTAATAGATAGGCATATAATTAAATAGATAGATGATAGATGAATAGATAGATAATGGATAGATAATATATAGATAGATGATACATTGATATATGATAGATGATGGGTAGATAATAGATGATAGATAGATAGATAGATAGATAGATAGATAGATAGATAGATGGATTTTCACAGTGAAATATAAAATGGAGTCTCAGAAAAATGTTTCCTTTTATACCCTATTATAGCAATAACAAAAAAATTTTAAATGTACTTGATTTTTGGGATCTACAGATCCTGTTGTATTTCTTAAATTGTGGCAATGGGGTAAGGCCTTCAAAAGAGATGAATGTATTGACAGAGGTTCCTACATGTGTATTAAAAATGTATGTGTGTGGCTGATGTGTGCAGGTGTGCAGGTGTGGCTGCCCATATGTGCACAGCAGCAAGAGATGGATGTTGGCTGTCCTTTCTTAATCCTGTGAGACATAGTGTCCCACTGGACCTGGTGCAAAGCTAGCAGCCAGAAACCTCCAAATACCCTCCTGCCCCATACAGTCCTGAGGGTAAAGGTGCATGTACCCATGCCTGGCTTTGTAAATGTGTGCTAGGATCACAAGTCAGCCTCTTATGCTTTCAAAGAAAGCAGTATAACCCATAGATCCACCCAGTGCCACTTCTACATACCATAGATCCACCCAGTGCCACTTCTACATACCATAGATCCACCCAGTGCCACTTCTAAATACTTTCTTTTTGAAATTTATAAGAGAACAGTGTTTATTTTAGATATTTACTAAAAAGATTATAAAATGTATTCATACTTTTTCTATAGTCACATAGCATTCTAGCTCATCCATCTACTAAAGGAGTGTAAATCCATGTATAATGATTGAAATATAAATTAGTAGCATACACAGGCTTTATTTATAGAAGTAACATAAATAAGAATTTCTCAGTACAAACCAACACCCCCCCTCCCCACGACATATACATACACTTAAATAATTCATGTTATCTCAAGTAATTTTCTGGTGAGTTTTGCTTGCAATTCTTCAAAGGATCAAATCTCAGTGATATCTAACAGAGAAGGGATCTCCAAAAACCAAATAGAAAGAACACAACAAAACAAAAAACCAAGGGCAAATCTCCATGCAGAGGCCTGCAAAGAACAGGCAAACTGCTTTCGTTTCCCTCTCGCGCTCCCTTGTGGCCATTTTGTGTATTGCTGAATCCTGCAAAAGAAAATTACAAGAAACCCCTCCAGGCATTTTAGATTTTATTTAATATGTAAACAGCATAAATATATCCAACCTTTCTACCTCCCCAGTTATGAATTTCAATACAAGCATATTCCATAATCCAATTTATATTTCCTTCCAGAACTGAACATCTCTGAGTTAATTTAACTTCAGAAACACTTTCCTTAGAGTTTCCCAAGCACTATATACATGTCATTTTACCAGGATTATCTGAGAGATTAAATTTTGAGAGAAACAGACATCACTCTCCATCTTTATATTGAGAACACTATATTTAACATCTGTGATATCTAACTTTCCTGCCATCTTATGTGATTAATATATTTGTACACACACACACACACACACACACACACACACACACACACACACACACATTAAATGAGAGAAGTATTCTGTCCATTTCATAGTTAAAGAGAAGGGATACTTTGTTAGGCAACTGGGAAACTCAAGAGACAAGGACTCAAATGCACATTCAATTTCAAAGAATAAATGAATGAGAGAATGAGAACGTGTGTGTGTGTGTGTGTGTGTGTGTGTGTGTGTGTGTGTGTGTGTGTTGGTAAAGCATATACGGCAAGGTCAAACATTTGGGATTTCAACAGAAGAAAGTCCTTTAACTATAGTTCAAGTATTCCCTGCAAAAGCGGCAGAAGGCAGAAATGAAACAGGCAGTAATCCACAGCAGTATCTGTGCCAGTGGTCAGGACTGCCAGTGAGTCCGATCGAGAGTGTGTGGGGATCCAAAAGGGGCACTGTCCCTTCGCATGACCCCACTTCATGTATAGTCAGAATTGACTACTTGCTCGGGTTAGAAACATCTGGATGACTGACAGGCACCTCTGGGTGTGTCTGGAATGTCATTCCCAGAGACAAATCAATCCTGAAGCCTCTGATCTGATGAATGGATTGACACACTGATGGAGTCACACTATGCTGGTGCTATTTGAGAGTTGGTGAAAGGTAGGATGTATGTGCTTCTGTAGAGGAAGTGGGTCATGGAGCAGGTTGACTTCGAAGCTAAACTCTATCCTGGCCTCTTCCTGTATCCTTTTCCCCTGCTTGTTCTCTACCATGGTTTAAGCTGATATTCTGTACATTTTGTCCATAGTAAATTAATGCTCTCAAACTGTGAACCCAGATGAGTCCTTGCTCCTTCCAGTCGCTTTGTCTAGTGTCTGGTCGCAGGAATGCAAAAGCCTGACTAATATACCTCTTCTATACTTTCATGATCATTAACCAACCAAGAATTTATAATTTGGCTTTGCACCTGGATTTCCCGCAGGGAGAAGATATGTCAGCCAGAATATTCAAGCCATTCATAGCATCTGTCTTGATTTGAAGTTTATTTGTAGGAGTGGGAAGAAGTCATGTCCATTTTGTTGAACACTGACTTTTTAATCGGTACCAGAGTGCTGGGCACATAGTAGAACACTCTAAACATCTGCTCAGCTCTGTTGGCCTCAACAGCCTGCCAGCCTCCTTCAGCAACAGCCCAGCACAACCCATTCGCAAGTCAATTTCTCTTTTATTTTTCAATACCATCAAATGTAAAACTCAGCTGGTGTAGTTACACAGAACTGAAAGGTCATCTGGCATATGGTTTTGTTTATTGATAGTTACTTCAGTAAGAGGTGGGGCTAACTAATAGGAAACCAAGTCGAGAGCCAGCACAACAAGAAATTTTTAACACACTGCAGCGTCTCCCAGAAACCAGCAGAAACGACATCATTGGCACATCTGGAAACAACATCATTGACACATCTGGAGCTTACCACTCTGCCCTGTGTCTGACATGGAATAGGCAGATGATCAATTATTTGTTGTAGAGTAGGGGATGCTGTTGCCCCTTCCCTAAGTGGAGAAACTGAGTGCATTTTAAAGAGTTCGTCATAAAGTAGTAAATACTTAGTGGAAACAGGGTTGATCAGAAAGTCTGTACACATTCACCTGCACCTGATCTTACTGAAGCTTGTACCAAGTATGAGTGGCAAAGAGAAAAGACTGTAACACAATTATTTTCAAATCCAGAGAGCTAAATTTAATGAATAAGATTTTGGCTAGAAAATTATTATCCCCAAACACATTTTCAAGGAACAGAAGGAAATTTCTATCAGCAATGCCATGCTATAAATATTTGGCCTAATCCAAGTTCACTTCAGATTATCCCTTTAATTGAAACCATTTCCCTATATAAACAAACAAAAAGAACAGCCTGGACTTTCTTCAAAACAATCTATTCAGTCATTGACCCATATAACATTATTTAACAAAATTTCCTTCAGACTTTAGCAGAATAATTTTTTTCCCAAAACGCCACAATGTATGTGTAATCTGAATACTTCCTTTAAAAAGAATGTTTCTCAGTTAGCTTTATGTTAAAAGTTATGGCTGTCAGTGGAAGAAGATGTGCCTACTTCTGTAGTGACTTGATGTCCCAGGGAGCCTAGTATAATTGTCTCCTGAGAGGCTTCATCCAGCAGCTGATGGAAACACACGCAGAGAGAGACCCACAGTCAAACACTAGGCTGAGCTCCAGCGTCTTGTGGAAGAATAGGGAATAGAATTGAGTGAGCAGGAAGGGTCAGGGACACCACAAGAGTCCTACAGAGTCCGATTAACCCCGGCCTGTGGGAGCTCACAGAGACCAAACCACCAAGCATAGAGCATGTAGAGCCTGGACCTAGACCCCACTTCATATTTGTAGCAGATGTGCAGCTTGGTCTTTCATGAGGATCCCCTAACAATTGGGGTCGGGGCTGTCTCTGAGTCTTCTGCCTCCCAGTGGATTCCTTTCCCCTACCTGGTCTGCCTGGTTGGGCTTCAGTGGAAGAAGGTACTCTTAGTCCTCCTGTGACTTGATGTCCCTGTGAAGGGTGGTACCTAATGTGGCTTCCCCTTTGCTGAGAAGGCTAAGAGGGGTTTGTAAGGGTAGGGCTGGAAGGACAGGGAGGGGGGCTGTGACCAGGTTGTAAAATAGATAGATAGATAGATAGATAGATAGATAGATAGATAGATAGATAATAGATAGAAAAATAGAATAAGCTAATAAAAAGTTACGACTGAACATAATTATTGGCATAATGTTTGCACAGAATTATCAGCATTCTTCTACCTGATGCTTTAATGCTCAACATAAGTCTATACTTTTCTTGGAAATTACAAGTACATTTATTACAAGAACACTCGGTTCTTTTTTGTTTTCCTGAACAAAGGGTAATTAAAATTCCTCTAAAACAACATATGTTAGTCACATCTCAGTGCAGCCTAAATGCAGCTGAATTCGTTTTCATGTTTTCCCTTGTCTATAGAAACACACTTCTACAATCAAACAAAAGAATAAACAAGAATGAGCATGGTGTTGAAGAGTTGTCGGGGAGCTTCATTGTTGCCCTTCTTCAATGAAAACATTTGTCCAGCAGAAAACTGAGGCAGGATGCCAGCCTTTCAACACACAAAGCACAAGCCTGGTGATGCCTGGACACATGATGTCATAATTCCTGGAGGTGCATGACGTCATAATTCCTAGAGGTATGCTGGCCTCCTGTTTCTTACAAAAGAAAACCCCAAACAGTGCAATGTTTTCCACGCCTGGTTAGAGTTTTCTCTCTGGTATGAGAAGAGTCCATAAAGGGACTTTCTTCAATCTATAGGTGATGGGCTTTTAAGAAGATACACATGTATATCACGCCCCCACACACAAGTTAGGTAACAGCCTTGAACAGCTTTAAATGTCTCCAGGAAATCTGTGGTGTAAATCCCCACATCTATTAGAATGGGTGAGGATTTTACTGCATTTTAAAAGTCTCAGAGTTTGGATTAATAGCTTCATTATTTTAACATGCAGGATAAACGGAACCAGTAGTTTAGAAAAGAAAGAAATCACCGAAGATGATTCTCTTCACCTGTGATTGTTCTATGATACTTTATTCCTTAGAACTTTCTGGTATAGATGTAAATGCAAAATATCCACCCAAATAATGGAATTTTAAGATTCCAGCATATCTGAAAAGAAAGGGGTGCAACCATTTATATGAGTTAGTCTAAGTATAGAGCGTACAGCAAAATCTTAAATATTAAACTCATGCTTCATTGCTCTGTTAAATAGGAAAGAAAGGATAGTAAAATTAAGCAACATCACTTTGCAAGAAATTAGTTTGCAAAAACCAACATCCATATTTTCAGGACATATTTAGCAGTCATTACGTGTAATCAGTGCTCTGAATTTAGACTTTCCCTCCTCACAGTATACCTACAAGGGTCCTGATGAACAGTTTGTCATCATCTACATCTACAAATACAAGGTCAGCATCCGAGCAATTAGATGCCTGAGCCCCGACAGCATACAGTAGGACTATCAGTCTGGATTTGGATGATGCTCCTCTCATGTAATGCCACTTGCTTATATTACCCAAACCAACACCAACCTGAACCAAGAAAAAGCCAAACTGGGAGCTTATGCAGCAGATGGTCCTGAGAGTCAAAGCTAAGGCACCAGCAGGTGGGCCTGAATTCAGATCCCAGCATCCATTGAAGATGCCAGATGTGAGTGTGTGCGTCCTTAATCCAACACTGAAGTCAGCACCGACAGGTAGACTAATAAAACTTGCTGACCAACCTAGCTGTGGATGTAGTGACAGGCCCTGTTTCAAAGGAATAAGAAATGATGAATAGATCAGGACACCCGTGGTCCTCCTCTAGGCTCTGCATATAACACAAGGGCACATCCATTCCCAGAGCCATGTCTGCACACATTATACACAAGTATACAGCACCCAGGTGAATACACATACTCCCTTTTTTCACTCACACACACACACACACACACACACACACACACACACACAAAGTGTCTTAGTGTCTTAGAAGAGATTCACATCACAGCAAATCACTGAGCTTTTCAAATAAATAACTGATGTGTAAAACATCTCTGTTAGCTGAAGAAGAGAGAAGGAAAATAGATTGACGTCAGCTTGCTGAGATAGAAATTCAGAGCCTCTATGCCCCACTTGAACGGCACTGATTCAACAGTAACAAGGACCAATTCCCTTTGTGAGAAACCCAGAAATCATTTATGAGGCTTCTCTACTAAAGTGAAGCTGAAACTAGCTTAAGTGTGTGAGGGAGACAAGTCTTAGCTGGACTTTCTCTCCTGACTCAACACAGAGATAACTAGGAGAAAACCCCCAGCTCCTTTCAGGGACAGGGGCAGGAGAAGCATGGGATTTGCAGCTAGTGTGGATTTGGGAAAAAGGGCCGAAAGCATCAATACTGTCTTACTGCCCCTACAGTTCATTGATGGGATATACACTGGGCCTTTGATAACAGAGAAGTAATAGACAACTATAGGAATCTTGCAAACAAACAACAACATCAACAAAAAACAGCAGTGCCTTAGACAGGCCAATCCTTGTAGTTAAGGATTTACACCCTTATACCTAGGAAAGATACATCAATGGGAGAGATTCAAGAGACTCTCAGAAGTCTTCTCAACCTGATAGGTGAAGGTCTTCTAATCAAAAAGTAATCTCAAACTTCTAGCTGGGTATGATGGCACATGCCTGTAATTCTATCCCTTAGGTGAGGCAGGAGAATTAACATGATTGAGGTATCCTGAGATACATAGAAAGCCCTTTCTCCAGTAAACTTCTCTCACTCGCTCAAACAAACAAAAATCAAGCAAAAACAAAGCAAGACAAACAAACAAAAACAAACAAGAACAAAACAAATTGGGAGAGATACCCTTTTCATTTAGGCTGATGACAAAGCAATCAAGCAAAGAGTGTAAAGAAATCAGGAAACATATCCCTACATTAGAAAAGTATAATGTAAATCACGGTTATTGAACAGATGAAAAATTATTGATAAGCCTACAAATCAAGAAACAAAAGCCAAAACTCAAGCATAAATCAGAAACAGCATAACTGACATCATAAATATATAGATGTTTCATAGTTTATGATGACTGTATTTCCCAAATACCTACTGTACAAGTCAAAAACATAATTCACGCACTTAACTTACCTGGGATGGTTAGTGTTGATTTGCCAACAGGCCTGGAGAGAGAGGCACCTAGAAATGTACTTAAAGCACATTTCTTTTTTTTTTTTTTTTTTNCCCCGAGACCGCTATATCCGGGCCCTTTCAGCACCATCTTGCTGGCATATGATATAGTGTCTATGTTTGGTGACTGATTGTGGGATGGATCCCTGGCAGCCGCAGTCGTTGGGACCATCCTTTGGATTGAGCTGCACAAATGCTCCCTTTAACTCTTTCAATGTGTGCATTGTTCTTAATTCTAGGAAGGGGTGACGTAAAGCACATTTCTAAGTGTGTCCAGAGGCAACTGGATCACGGGTTGGGGTTGGAGGCTTGTAACTAAATCAATTGTTGAGGGATAGATTCAAATTTTGTGTAGAATGTCAGCAGATGCTGGACCTAAGAAAGGTAGGACTCACTTGAGAGAAGATCAATTGAGTGATCCCTGCTCGGACCCAGTCCCATTACTCTATCTACTTTTCCAGGTGCCATGTGACAACTCTACCCTATCCCATTCCATATAGATGATATACTACTGTGGTCCCAGAGTAGCAAAGTCAGCCCAGCTTAGTACAAAGTCTCTCAAAAAGCAGACTAAAGGTAACTAACTGTTCACTGTTCTCTACTTACGTTTTATTTACTTGATTTTGGCACAGTGGAGAAAAACATGGTACAGCAATAAATATCATACTTTAGGGCACAGTGCACTGCGGGAGGCTTATTCTCCTGATCGTGTGACCAATGCAGAGGGACAGCAGAATGATACTGCTGAGAAACAGGAAGCATAAAGGCAGGGGTAATAGGAAACTATTTAATACCCAAAGTCTCAGTCCTACAAGACAGTAACTACTCTAAGGGTCAGCAGTACAGTGATGTACATAGAGTTAATGATACTGCGTTGTACTCTTCAATTTTGTTAAAATGGTAGACTTTGTTATATATTTTCATAACACTTCTAAAAACAATAATAAAGGAACAAAATGAATCAGAACTTCCTTAGGCACCTGGGCATGGTTAGCACTGACAGAAAGACAGATGTTTCATTTGTCACAAGCTGGCAAAACATAGTGTTTTCTTTCTCTTACCATGTCACCATCCTGCAATAACTGTAACAGGTAATTTCCTAAATGTGTTGACTCGCAAGATTTGTGTTTCTAATATAAGGTGTCTAATCTGCCTTCCAGATGGAGTGTGCTTCATTCATAACTAGGTTAATATTCATGAAAACCTGGTACAGTGGGATTTGTGTCCCCTTTTGCCAGATAAGAACATTAGGATTAGAAATATTAAGTGAGAATAAGTAGTATAGAACAGACTGATATTAGATGGACTAGTCTCCATGATGTACATTCTTACCTAGGGTCTAAGTCAAGAGAACTGAGAATCCAGATTATCTCCCATCTGAGTGGTTGTTATGACACTGGGGTCTAAGAAACTAAGTCTCTTCTATGTTTGCAGTTGGTAGATATGAGTGACTTATAGTCAAAGTGTTATATGAAATAAGAATATAGGTAAAATAATGCCTCACTGAGCCCAGCTTAACTTTTAGAAAAAACTGTAGAAATGAAGAGAATTGGTGATCGTGTATACACAAGATGTATATAATGTGTATGTGTGTATGTGGGTGTGTGAGTGTGTGTATAAACTATTTCAATAATTTCTTCCTCATGAAATTATGAATTTCTAGAGGACCAAAAACATTCCTTATCCATTCTTTATGTTAGCAAACTACACTTACAAGGAACTCTTATTTCTAATAAAGATTTGACACTATTTATATAATGTATTGACTACATGAAAGTGTACTTGTGTAATATAGGAAGAGAAATAAGGAGTATGAAAATATAAGTTTACAACAGATGTCAATTTTAGAAGTAGAGTCCTTTCCAAAATGTGTTTTGTTATGACATCACAAAGAGTACTTATTACACATGAGCTTAAGATCTAAATTTCACTGATTCAGACATATCCTTACATCATATCATTTCCATACATAAACTCAGAAAACATGAATCTCTCCTTGTTTTGTCTCTGAGAACTGGTCTCGCCAAAGGTATTTTGTTGAGCAGTTAAATGCCTGTAAATTTATGTTATCACCACTGTGAATGTTCAAAAAAATTAAAGTTTATTTTAATTTTATTATTCAAGTCAAGTATGTATAAATGTACTTGAATAACTAAGATATTAATAAAAGCCTACTTGCCCTTCTGAAAATATAATACTATTTATAGAAGTTCAAATTTAAGCAAAAACACATAAATATTATAATATTTACTTTAGACTATTTTTAAATAAAAATGTGTTATTTCCTCAGTGATGGACAAGACCCTCAGTGACTATAACTATTTGACTCTCATCCCCCAAATGTTCAAAACTCTAAGGGGATCAATGCTATATGTATCTGTTTTACACATAGAAAATGTAACTTCTAGATGTTAGAAGTTAGGCAAAATGATTTCCATCTTCCTTTAAAATATTTATAGTGGGCTCAATCCATATAGCTAAAGACAATCCACTTCCAGTATGACACTGTTCTGAAATACAATGTACCAAAGTTATAATTTTATAAATACCCCATGTTCTCTTCACTCGAGGTAAAATAGCACACTGCAGAGAAAAGAATATGACATAATGCAAAAATATGACTGAATCAGCAAAAGTTAGATCCTAAACTTTTATGTGATTATCACACTTTGTGATATAATAGCAAAAGTTACTGGGAAAGGACTTTACTTCTAAAATTAGAATCCTTTGTAAACTATTATTTTTATAGTTCTTATTTCACAGCTGTGATAGAAGAACTACATCCAATAGGGCAAGCATCCAAGCATCTACATATATAAGGTGTAGCTCTGGACAAGAGGTGGACTGTGGATGATTATTCTTGTTTGTCAATAACTATATTTGGAATGATCTAAAACCCACATGACTGGACACACGTGTGACAGAGGGGTGTTTGTTTGTTTGTTTGTTTGTTTTTAGATCATTGTAATGTAGAAAGATCTACTTCTAATCTGGATCTTTGTAGTAGAGAGATATACTTTTAATACATATCTTTTTAGGAGGGAAGATCCATTTTTAATCTGAGCCATATCTTCTTTAGGCAGTCTATAAAATGGGCATGGAAGAAGTAAGCATTCTCTGTCTTTGCCTGATTCCTCTTACTCATGGTAGCAAATCCATTCCTTCACTGGCAGTAGAATCTATTTCTTTGGGAGTCCAGCATATGCTGAGGACCATCTGAGACAAACAAACACTCAGAAGGCAGAGGCAGGTGAATTTCTGAGTTCGAGGCAAGGAGGCAAGCCTAGTCTACAAAGTGAGTTCCCGGACAGCCAGGGCTATACAGAGAAACCCTGTCTCAAAAAAAAAAAAAAAAAAAAAAAAAAAAAAAAAAAAAAAAAAAAAAAAAAAAAAAAAAAAAAAAAAAAAAAAAAAAAAAAAAAAAAAAAAAAAAAAAAAAAAAAAAAAAACAAGAAGATGTGTTGGATCAGCTGGACCACAACTTGCAAGTCATACTAATAAAATCCAACTCTATAAATGATAGATGATAGATAGATAAATAGATAGATAGATGATAGATAGATAGAGATATTGAGATAGATATTGAGATAGATTCATTCATGTTTCTCTAGAAAACCTTAACTTATACATATGGTAATGATGATAGAGGTACTCAGATGACTGTATCAGACTCTTGGAAGAGAAAGAAAGAAGAGTAGCAAAGAACTTCAGAAGACAGTTTCTCTCTCATTGGGAGAGTTACAGAAATTATCAACAGACTCAGAGCAATGAGGATTTCACACAGAAGTTTCTGGTCTGTAGATGTCCCCTCCTTCTGAAGTCCTCTGTCTCACTGACTTCCTGTCTAGTCTTCTCTGGCCTCTGAATTAGCAGGACTGGCAAGCCACCAGCAGAGTCTGCCCTTCAGCTGCCCCAGACACCACACTTCATAGCAAGAAGAAAGTCAGATCCTGCTTGCAATTTCCTTTGCCGCTTAAAAGATAATTTTGTGGTCAATTCAAGGCTTGCCTCTTCTCTCAGAGTTCAAAAGTTGGTGGATCATGACAGAAAATTAGACCAGTACTCTTTTCATTTTGACAGCTTCCTTTAAGGTCAAGGAAAGAAAAATCACAAGAATAACACTGAGGTCCTGAGAATTCCCCCTAGACCAGTAACACACAAGCAGGGAAAGTCAGGACCAAAGCCTTGGGTAGAAGTGACTCAAGGATCCACTACCAAACTGAACACTACCAAAGTTACTCAAATGTGAAGGAAGGAAGTGACCTGGGTTTTGAAGAATGTTTTATAAGGTCCCTGGTTTGAAATAGAGTCAAGAAATATCAAAGAGCAGAAGATCTAACCAACAACAACAACAAAAAAAATGAATAACAAAATTCTTAGAAATAATTTTTACAAACTTTGTTTAAAAGCAGCAGCCAAAATAACTCAAAGATTGGTTTGTTAAGCATATTAGATGAACACATTTCATCTCTTGCCAGGGGCTAAAAGAGAGAGAGGAGAAACCCTGAGCGTGTCTAGAATTAGAGGTGATATGAAATGATGGTTTTCTAAAATGTTGGGGCCCCATGAACACATAAGAATGCAGAAGTGAAGAACACACTCCTTATTGTGCACATGCCAAGCATATTCCTCCAGGTCTTTGTTCACTAGAAGTTATATAATAACACACTTATTAAATTAATCACTGAGCAACAGTTGCATAATATATTACGTTTTCAAGTTTAATTTCTACTGGCATCCATGGGGAAGAAAGGGGATATAAATCACACCACTAACATCCATTTTCCACATGAGGGAGTTGGTAGTGAAGAAAGCAAGTGGCTTCCAACCTCACAGAGAACACTGGCAGATTCATACTGCAACTCATTTGCCTGCTTCTGCTCTTAAACTGCCGGGTGAGTGAGTTTCAGTGCACACAATGATGTTAATTATTTGATGAGAGCATTTAACAGGTAAACATAACCAAGTAAGGGAAACCTGGACAATTCAGGAATTATAAGACAGGCTTAAATTTTAGGATTTCTAATCTTTCAACACAGCCCCGTTAAAAGAAGATGGCCTAGTCAACCATCATTGGGAAGAGAGACCACTTGGTCTTGCAAACTTTATATGCCCCAGTACAGGAACCATATAAAGTATGCCAGGGCCAAGAAGTAGGAATGTGTGGGTAGGGGAGCAGGGTTGGGGAGGGTATAGGGGACTTTCGGGATAGCATTTGAAATGTAAATAAAGAAAATATCTAATAAAAATAAAGAACATTGTTTCTGAAATACTGTTAAGCGGTATACCATAAAATCATCTAATGAATTAAGTATGTTATTATTGGAATGTATGCGTATGTTTGAAACAATGCATAGTCTAACTCATAATAATCAGTTGTTGCATTTTGAGTTGTTAGGTGCTAAGGAATAACTATGGACTAACTAAATAAAACTGAGACACAGATTAACACTGTAACTTTTTAAAGTAATGCATGCTGACAACCGACTCTGAAGAAGTCTGGTTGTAATGGAAGAGCTTCTAATACTGCTAATAACCTATGGGGCATGTGCCAGGTAACTAACTGTGCTGTGTTTAGCTTGGTCCTCAGTAAGGGCCGTGGACAGAGATTGCTTAAAAGACAGTTTGAAAATCTATGTGGAAAGAGACATTTGACAATTAAATATCTATTGAAGAAGTATCTACTCATTGTTGGAAATGCATAATAAATATTGGGAACGTTGTCATTCATTAAAACAGATAATGCAAAAGTCTCTACATTTGTGTTAGAGGGATAGCTCAGACAGAGTATGGTGAATGAGCATGGTGAACAGAAATCAATCCCTTGAGATGCCCATAAAAAATGCTCTGTATTGTTGTGCACCATTAATCTGAGCACCTGGGGAGGTGGAGACAGAAAGACACCTAGGGATTGCTGGCCAGTCACTCTGGATCCCAGTTAATTAAGAGACTTTGTCTCAAAAATAAACATGGCAACCAAGCAAGGGAGACATGTGATGTTGATGTCTGTGCTCCACGTGCATACACACTGATAATACTTGCACCTGTATATTAATGCACATGCACACATCTGTATACACACACACACACACACACACACACACACACACACACACACCCCTGTAAAGAATTTTGATACATTTATTTGAAAAGTACTATAAAGTACTTAGGACTTAAAATACCAAACATTCTTTCAATATACAAATTACTCTGCTGTTTTAAAAGGATGTCCTGTATGACAATTTTAAAACTGGGTATGAGAACCCAGGGTATAGTATTCATTATTATTATCTGCCAAGGGGATTTTTTAGGGGTTTGCTAGAACATTTTTAGAACCCCTGTTCTCAGCCCATTCCTTCTGCACAAGCTAGGAAACCCCATCCGCCCTCCCTTCTGCTAAGCCATCCCACACATATAAAACGTCCCCACTCCTCAGAGAACACTCTGGACTACAATGTCATCACTCGTCTCTGCCTTTCCAGCAACCCAGCCACATGTGCCTGCACAGAGGCTCAGTTTTTGACCATGTATGGACACAATCCCAGCTCCTAGGTCACTCACTATTAACCATCACCCAAAACCTCTAAAATGTCCTTGCTTTAGCCTAAATGTGTGACATCCCTGGTCTCCATCTGTGAAAAGAGTCAATTCATCTGAGATTTGCCTCCCAATAAACCTGCCTTTATCTACTCTTAATCTGATTCAATCTGGCCTATATCTAAGCAAAAGCCCATCTCTCTATATATAAGATATATATTACAGGCCTAGTAGTGCTATCCCCAAAATCTCATCTATTCAAGAGACTGAGGCAAGAAAATAAGTACTCAAAAGCCTACTTCAACTACAAAGTGTGTTCATGGTCAGTCAGCACAACTTAATGAGACCCCATCTCAGTATAAAAAGTCTTTTCATGTGGACAATCTAAAACTTACTCATCTTAGATTGAGTCAATGTTGGGAGATAGAATCCAAGAACCATAATTTTCTCAATAAAATGATAGTGCAATTCTTTAAGCATTCACAAGTGAAAATCATTAATGTTAATTTATCACCTAAAATGATTAATTAGAGCCTTAGAGTATTTTGCACAGTGATAAATCTATATAAAATATATTAAACTTTTATTAATTCATATCTGTGAACTACCCAACAGGGATTTTTTTTTTATTTAAAGCGTGAATAAAGATTCCATAGCTTTTTAAAGTAATAACTTTCATTCTTTTTTGTAAAAAAAAATACTTGTTCAAATTATAAATAGCTTAGACTATAATAATATGAAAACTGGGGAAATTACAACCACAGTAAAAACACACAGATTCACTTTATTTCAGAAATGCATGTGGGAAAATATCAATTTACAACCAGGAAATAACTATTACTGGGTATATGAAAACTCATATAGTATGCATAAAAATATCATTAATAATTCAACTATCAAAATTTCCATTGAAAAAAAAATAGAAACTGCAAGATCTGGTGTCTCAGGACCATAATCTACTATTCTATTCTAGGGGTCTGAGCAGGAAGAGAGAAAGGTCGAGGCTTACCTGAGCTACAGATCAAGTTCAAGATCAGTTTGGCAATTTACTGAGATCCTGTCAAAGAAATATGATGATGGTGGTAGTGGTAGTGGTGGTGGTGGTGGTGGTGATGGTGATGATAGCAGTAGTGCTGGTGGTGATGGTGATGGCGGTGGTGGTAGTGGTGGTGGTGGTGGTGGTGATTATGGTGATGATAGTAGTAGTGCTGGTGGTGGTGGTGGTGGTGGTGGTGGTCATGCTGGTGGTGGTGTGGTGATGGTGGTGATGGTGGTGGTAGCACAGGAGATGGAAATCTTAGTCATGATGATGATAAAGCTAGGGCTATATAGAGCACTTCCCTGGCACATGTAATGCCATATTGCAATCCCTAAAACCATTCTTCCCCACCAACGAATAACCAAACTCATTCTGCCCTCAACCTGCTGCTAGAGAGCACACTGCGCAGTGGCCTACACTTGGGCTATTTATTACTGATTTCTACAATGCTACCAATCATCCTGAAGATGCTTAGCCCACGTCTGCCAGTATGAGTGGACACTGACCCAAAGAAAGCTATCTATGGTATCCTAATTAGCTGGCTCTGCTGTAATTAATAGACATCTTGTCCTTTCTGAAGGAGTGTAGTTTAGAATCCAAGATCACAGAGGAAAACAACCCCAAGGAGTGGAGTGAAAACTTCTTAATGGTAGAAGTGTAGGGGTAGATCAAAAACCATTTCAGAGTGTTATAATCACTGTTCTAATTAACCAAATAACTCCTCTTTAATATCAATGTATCTTGAAGTATTAGGGTTTTTGTTTTGTTTTTGTTTGTTTTCTTTTGTTTTGTTTTGTTTAGACTTATCACCAAGGGACAAAGAACCCAGATTAGTCCAATATGGAGAAACATGTCCATTCACCTAAGGCTAATCTCACAAATAGGACTATGACACTCTGCCTCTGCTTGCCCCTAGTGTTCTAGAAAATAAAAATGTCCTACAAAGTTTTAAAAGTAGAAACATGGAATAATTTCATAATTACCAGTAATATTTAAAATATATGCCAGGACAAAGAATGCTTTCCTAAGGATTCCCACTAAAGTGGGGAATTACTTGGTTCCTTAACTATTTTTACTGCCTAGGTCACACCAGACAGATGGGTGATTGGTGGAAAGCGTACTTGTCCTGTACATCTTCATGGCTCGTTGGGAGACTTTTTCTCCATACCTGTTATTTCAATTCACCCAGCCAGCTTTGCCCAATTGATTAAGGCAGTTTCTTCTACTCTTTTGTATATTCCCCATATCTATTAATAACTGTGGAAAGGGAGAAAGCTGATAAATGGAAGAATCTTCTCACATAGAAAACATGGCATGCTTTGCTTGATATTTTGCACAGCAGAAATCTGTTAAAGGGCTTATGTGCAATGATTGCTGGACCACCGTGGGATTTTTCTGAGCCAGTGTGCACATGCTATTTTGGAGCTCAAGCCAGTAGGTATCAGAGTTGTTACCACGGCTAGCCTGTGGGATTCAGCAGCTTTCCTGTGTACTTCGAAGCATAAGCCCTGCTAAGCATGCTTTACAAAATCCAGATTGGCTCTTCTACTGCTAATCTAATCCACGTGCATAACTGGCCAATTATAAAGTCCAACACATGTGCACAAGAGTACGTGCAATATTACAGCATTGAAAATCCAAGTTTTGAATTTACACCTTTGAATGGCAGATAGTCACAGAGTGCAGTGTGATAATTTGATAGAGATGCACAGTCTTTACTGCTCACATTAGAGAGATTAGCAATTCCACTTCTGTGGCATTTCATTTGTGCTCAGAAGCACCTTTAAAGCTTTATATTGTTGAGATTTTGCTCGTTTGCTAAGTGAAAAACAAAACAAAAATTGATACAACCAGTAATGGCTTGAGATAGATAGATAGATAGATAGATAGATAGATAGATAGATAGATAGATAGATAGATAGGGGGAGGGAGACAGAGAGGGGGGGCACTTGTTACCCTTGCAGAGGACCTGAGTTCAATTTTTAGCATCAACTACCAACTTCTGGCAGTTCACATGCACCTGCGCTTCCAGGTCCAGGGGATGTGGCATCCTCTCGTGGTTCCTGTAGCACCTGCATGCATGAGGTGCATGTGATACAAGCAGGTACACACATGCACATGAAAAATAATATTTTTTAAAAAGTAAATAAATTATAACAACATGTAAATTGTACATGTTAATATCCCTCTGTTGGTAACTGGTAGAAACAACTAGAGGAATTAGTAAGGATATTAGAAAAATGAAAAAAATTATCAATCACCTTGACTGCATCTAATAACAACAGAAGTATACATTGTTCTCTCAGTGACCATGGAATGTGCACTGCAATAAGTAACATACTGGCCCACAAAATATATCTTAAATTAAAAAAAAATTGTATAAATTGTAGGAAATATATCCTCCTCTAGTAAAGAAACTGAACTTTAATATTAATAACTTTAGAATTAATGAGAAAGATATATAGCAAAACACCCAGTTTTGAATTTAATGTACTATTCAAAAGTCTATAGATCAAAGAAGAAATCACAGAAGATGCTAGAGAATGTTGTCAACCCAATGACAGCGCACACACAACCCAAATTTTTGTGGGCACAGTTCAAATAGTTCTTAAGGTATATTTATATATTCAAGTGTCTTTATTAGAAAAAAAATGAAACAAGTTTTAACTTGTTTCTAACCTAAAGAACTAGGAAATGAGGAAAAGTAATAAAAATAACTTTACAAAAGTGAACAAAGTAGTTTGTTTTTGCATACCCATTATATTATTAATACAGAACCCAAATATTTACTGTGATTGAGGAAGAGGGGGAGGAGATTTTTGGGGCCATTTGTTACAAGCTGGGATCATATGGGAAGAGCTAAGCTCACTTGAGAAAATGCCCTATTAGATTGGCTTGTAGGCAAGTCTGCAGGGGATTTTTGACTATTGATACAGGAAATCCCAGCTTACTGGATGTGTTGTCTCCCCAAGCCCTGAGTTGAAGAAGGAAACTGGGGAGCAAGCCATGAGGAGCAAGTCAGAAAACAGCACTTGCTCTTCCGTGTCCTCTGCATCAGCTCCTGCCTTGAGAATCCTGTCTTCAGTTCCTGCCTAGACTTCCTCCCATGAAGGGCCAAAAACTGCAAGCCAAAATAAACCCTCTCCCCTTCAAGTGTTGTTTTGCCACAACAATAGAAATCCCAACTAAGACACCTATTACTGAAGCTCATTGTAGATGCGACAGGGAACAGTTTTCATACTCTGCCAATGTGTTTTTGCAACTTTGAACACAAAGTTATTCTTTGAAAATTAAAGTCTCCAAAAGAACACAAAGCAGAAAATCTAATTAGCTTTACATAACAGTGAAATTAAATTTTCACTCAACGTTTTAACAGAGGAAATAGAAGTTCTAGTTGATGGATTTCATGAAAATTCTAGGAAGAATCTTAATCTTATACAAAGAAACAGAAAATGATAAGGAGGGCACTCTCTTGCTTTTTTTTTTTTTAAAAAGACATGTTACTCTAATACCAAGCCCCATATGCAAAAATAAAAAGCAAACAAACCACAATCAAAATAACTAGGGGAATTTAATTCCAAACAATAAGAAAATTGCTTAATAAGATATCAGAAAAAAATGCTAAGACATTTAAATGTCAACTTGTAATGACTCAAAGGATCTACTGCAGGGAGTCAGGGTTCTATTTTTAAAAGTATTCAGCGCAGCTAACTGTGATCCCAGAATAAAAAGAAAGGCCAAGTGAGCCTCTGCACAATGGTATGAATGGCCGGGCAAGAGGCAAGCACCATTTATAACAAATAACAGATACTCGATGAACTAGGAAGGACGGTCATCAAACACCATAGCTAAATCACAGTCGGTTGTGTAACAAGAAGAATGTGACATGAAAGAAATGTTTCTGTGAGTTTCGTGTGAGAAATGACACTTTGGCACTAAAGAAAAAAAAAATGACAAAAAAAAAACGTCCAAGGACAAAATTAATAGGATTTGTTTTGCACTCAATTGAAAGAGGTTCAGTAACTTGCCCATGGCTATAATTTACAAGCAATCAGACTTATATCTACATTTTCTGATGCTAATATCCCTTCTTTCAGCTCCAATGCATATCGAATTAGGTAAAGCTATTTTGACCCGTCCATCACTGCAGACATATGCGGAGACATATAGGAGAAAGAATGGCGGGCTGAGGATGAGGGCATCAGGGCACTTAAGGCACAGGGAAAGCTGGGGAAGGCTAGGGCTGGAGGAAGGAAGCCTGAATGGAGAGGAGCCTGAAAGGAAGCAGAACCAAGAGAGTTAATTACACATGGCAGGCTCTTCCAGGTCTGGAGACTGGAGATGTATACAAGACGCCAGGATCTGGCTCCTCTGGGAAACAGAAACTGGGCCAGAAGCTGAGAAACACAGCTGTGTCCTAAGATGAAGTGCCCAGCAGCCAGAGGCAGGGTACCAGCAAAGGGAAGTCTTCTATCTCGCCACACACGAAGCTAATGAGCTAAGTACCAGCTGCTGTGTAAGCCTAAGATTTTGAAATGCAGTTGATGGGAATGATTAAGGTACCATCAAAGCCGTCAAATCTCTAAGTGAGGAGGAGCCAAGTAAGAAGCACAAGCACGAACAATTTGAGTGTATTAATATTCAGCTAGCATTGCGGTAAACATATGTGAACAGAAAAGGAAGGGAAGCCTCTATATTATTCCTGTGCATACATCACATGGTATTATTTACTCCAAAAGTGCATTCACACCTGCCCTGCCTCTAGCATACAGGCAGTCATCAGAAGGACGAGGAGTGGCTCCTCTGGGAACTCGGAGCTTTGTCACAAGCCACAAAGGGGCTTAAATAAGAACATTGTTGTGGCAGTCTTTTTTTTCCAATTTTTTATTAGATATTTTCTTAATTTACATTTCAAATGCTATTCCGAAAGTCCCCACCCCCCCTTCCCCCTCCCTGCTCCCCTGTCCACCCACTCCCACTTCTTGGCCCTGGAGTTCCCCTGAATTGGGGCATATAAAGATTGCAGTACCAAGGGGCCTCTCTTCCCAGTGATGACCGACTAGGCCATCTTCTGCTACATATGCAGCTAGAGACACGAGATCTGGGGGTTCTGGATAGTTCATATTGTTGATCCTCTTCTAGGGTTGCAGCCGCCTTCAGCTCCTGGGATTCTATCTCTAGCTTCTACATTGTGCGCCCTGTGTTCCCTCTTATAGATGATTATGAGCATCCACTTCTGTACAAGACAGCTATATCAGGGTCCCTTGTGTTGTGGCAGTCTTGAAAATCAACTCCAACAGCGCCGGAGTCCAGATCAGCAGTGGCAGCGAAAATACATTGTAAATGTTTTAAAGTTTTCAAAGCAGTCTAAAGAACAATCCGAGAGTTTCTAAATCCCTCTTCTTAAAATGGAGCCGCTGCTTCTGAGAGCAAGTGAGGAATCCTTTTAGATAACAAAGTGAACTGCTTGGAAATGTTGTCGTGGTAATCAGCATCTGAACACACACACACATACACACACACACACACACACACACACACACACACACACACACACACGACAACCATCAAGTTTTCATTTCTATTTCACAGCAAGTTTTCTGTCCTCCTCTGATGACTACACATGAAAGTATGAAGAAGAGCATCCCACCCCACCCCACCCCGACCCCTCTGCATTCTGATTCTATGCCTGACAGGAGCAGCAGCTGAATCAGAACTATCTCTAAGGGCTCCCTGAAGAGGCCACTCTAGGAGACATTGTCTTGTGTGGGGGAGTGGAAGGGAAACATGCTTGGAGAAGTGGTGTGGTGTGGGGGGTTTAGAAAATGGCATCGGAAGTAGAATAGAGATCTCTGTTCAACTTGGTCTCCTCCAGAGTTTCTCTCATTTGCTAGGCTGCTTCCACATTTCAATTTATAAAGTTTCCATAAAATGAAAATAACAGGCTTCATTCTCACATTACCCTTATAAGGGTGGACACCAATAGCAGATGACCTGAACTTTTGCACCCTGTGTTTCTTTCCAGGTTTCAGTGAGGCTATGTATAGGGCTGAGATCTCATTCCAAGGCTAACCTTGGGAGAAATCCATTCCCAAAATCTAGAGATGTTGGTGAAATTCAGTTTTGCATAGACTTTTGAAACTACAAATCTGTGTTTTCCTGGCTGTTAGCTGGAGGCAACACATAGTTCTTGCTTTTTTTTGTTTGTTTGTTTGTTTTGTTTTGTTTTTTGAGACAGTGTTTCTCTGTATAGCCTTAGCAGTCCTGTAACTCACTCTGTAGACCAGGCTGGCCTCGAACTCAGAAATTTGCCTGCCTCTGCCTTCAGAGTGCTGGAACACATATTTCTTTATCACCTAAGTCTCTCCAAAGCTCAGCTGGTCCTTCAAAACCAGTTCTTCAAACTCTCTCTCTCTCTCTCTCTCTCTCTCTCTCTCTCTGTGTGTGTGTGTGTGTGTGTGTGTGTGTGTGTGTGTGTGTGTGTGTGTCTGTATGTGGAACAATAATAATGAAATAAGAGGTTAGAAAATTGATAAAATATGGAGAGAAGGAAGGATGGAAATTATGTAAATGAAATACTCAAGTATGAAATTCTCAAAGAGATAATATAATTGAATAGAAAGGCCATCTGCCTGTATTGTGATTTCACAAGGTTCAGACTAATCTTGTTCAGCCAGGTCTGTGCATAAGACATGATACCTCTTCATAGGAAGAAGGCAGGTCTTGCATAAGCATCCATAGAAGAGACACCATCATGATGATAACATCTTTTATGGATGGAATGTAAAAGCCCCCCACTACCACAGCAGGCCATGCATTTGAGCGCTTGATACCCAGAAGTGGTGCTCTTTGAAGAGACCGTGGAACCGTAAAGAGGTGTCTTGGCCAGTGGAAGGTTATCAGCTATGGGTGCCTAGATTGTAAACAGAACCTGATAACAGATAAAATCCTTAGCTTCATCTCCTGCACTCTCTTAAAGCATTGAGGCAAGCTTATATAAAATGTTACATACAGAGGAATGCTCTCTTCTAGTCATGCCCACACGTATATATTAAAAGGGCACAGACAGAACACTTTATTATGTTTTCTGGTCTAGAACCTAGTAGAGAATAATTTTCAAGAGGATACAGAAAGTGCCGAGTGAATGAATAATAAAACCCTTCTGTTATAAAACCCACCAAGACAAGAAGTCTATGGACTTGGCACCTTTCCCAAGGATTATTAGGTTTGGCAGATGATAACAGGTGTTGCCTCTTATAAAAATATCAGGGAAACAAATTGTTCATCCCCAAGCTTACTTTAAATTAATATGTAGAGACAACTGAAGAAACTTCCAGAGTCCCTGGCAAGACAATAGAACCTAATAAAGTAACCAGTTGCCATGGATAAATAAATAAATAATTCCCTTCAACCCTAACAATGGCTCTGTGACTGACATGTAGGGAGGCTCATAGATTATGCTTCAGCAGATGCCAGACTATGTTGCTGGAAAGAATGGTAACTAGATTTCCATAGTGTATAGATACAAGGCACTGCAGTCTTGTGATGGCCTATTACTGGGCTACTAGGTTGAGGCACTTGTATGGGGTTACTTCTTACTTATGTGATACTGAGCTAGATATCACATCCCAGTATTCTGCAGAGTTCTTACTCCAGGCTTCTTCTTCATACTCTGGGATCTGCAGTTTTCTTTCCATTGGAACAAACCTCCCTTGTTAGTGTAGTTGCTAGCTCACTGGTTAGGTCAGATCTATCTGCTACACAGTTGTTCTAAATCCATGTGACTCTACGTTGTATTCCTATCCCACTTAAAATGATCATCTTTCCTAACGTTTTAGTAAAAGAAAACCCATGTTCTTGTTTTGAAAACACCCCCTTTTGAAGATCTCATGTACAATAGAAACAAACAATACAGATAAAAATGGCTAAGTGTACCTATGAAATAACCCACTCTACTTTTATTTTGAATGTTAAATGCTTTTTTATTCTTTGTTTATGATTCTTTAGCTCAACCATTAATTTCAATGTACTGAATGGAAAATAAATAGGAGCCCCTACAGGTAGTACCTAGGTGCACATGCTCAATAGTGCACAAAGACAACTTAATCTGATCCCTGCTATTACAAGCTCTTCTGTAAGGACTGGGGATATTTGCATATGATATATTGACACACTGACATTTAGGAAGAAATAGAGTTACTTAAAGCTAAAGAGCTCTTAAATAGTAGAACAGGACATTTGACCTGAATTGTTTGAGCCTCGATCCATCTCTCTTTCAAAATAGTAATGCCTTGCCAGCTAAAAAGGCTTAGGCCAAAGATAAGTAAAAGAAGAGAATATGAATAAATGATTGAACAAGAAAATTGCTCTTTGAAAGGAATAAAAAATGCATACAAAGTACCCATAAATAATTTTTAAAAAGAAGTGGGCATGAGAAAAATCTCCTAGAACCATATATACAAGAAAATTAAAGACAACACACAAGTCCACACAAATATTAGTCAAAATCATAAGACAGAAAATTCCTTTTTGAAGAGGAGTCTCTCCCAGCCTCTCCATGGTGTCTTTGAGCCATCTGTAGACTGTTTACATTATGTTCAGCCCTCCCTCTCTCCCTGTAATGCCAGAGCCTGCATTCACCATGACCACTGTAACCTCTATTACAGATGCAGGATCAGAGAAAACAATCAGAAGTAAGGAGTTCTGTATTAACTACTTTCCTAATTGCTGTGGCAAAATAATTAGTGGAGGTGACTTAAGGTAAGAAACTCCCATTTTGGCTAAAGGTTCAAGGAACTGCAACCCATCCTTGCAGGGAAGGTGCTAGGTCTGGAGCTCCTACTCTGGTGTCAGGGCCTTGTCACATCTCCAGGGACTGGAAATAGAGAGCTTTTAGGTTGGTGGCCTCTGAGGGGTCAGGTTATTTGATACTGTTGTTCTTCCAATGGCTGGTTTGTGCCCATACATACATACATACATACATACATACATACATGTGTAACAGAGGACTGCTTTGGCTGGCCTCAGTGGGAGAAGATGGACCTAATCCTGTAGAAACTTGATACCCCAGGGAAGGGGAATGCTGGTAGCCATAAGGTGGTGGGTGTGAGTGGGTCGGTGGGTGGGTGGGTGTGGGATCACCCTCTCTGAAGCAAAGAAGAAAAGGAATGAGTTTAAGAACTCTGCAAGCAAGGACCTGGAAGGAGGGAAACATTTGGAATGTAAATAAATAAAATAATTTAATAAAATAAATCTAAAAAGAAAAAGAAACACAAGTTCTGCTTGTGTGAGGAGCAGAACTATTGGAACTCATAATACCATTTTGCTGGTGTCTCACTTCCTCCCCAGGGGTCCCAGATCCTGAAGATTCTACAGCCTGCCAAGACAGGGCTACCAGCTGGGCCACAAGTGATCAAATCAATGAGCCATTTATTAGGCACACAGGAACATTTTCCATCCACATCCACAAGGATGCCATTTGAACCGAAGTGTCATTCACAAACTGTGTTCTGAAGTCACAACTCAAGACAATTGATGCATGGACTTCAAAGAGGGGTCCAATCCCTTCTAAGCAGCTTTGCCACCTGCTTCCTGATCCTCCTGCTTCTAGCTATTTGAATTTTCCCTCATGTTTTCTTACTTAAAATTGTATTTTCATCAATAAGTGATGTCATAACACTGAACATTTCTTAAAGATATGGTAGGAAGGTTGTTCCTTCACGTAAAACATCCGAGTCACGTGTGCTTTAACTTAGTTCTTACAGGACAGGAACTGACTCTCTATGTGGTTTACTGAGGGTGACATAAGTGGGATTTGCATCTTCCTTCACTAAGGCTAGGTTGACTGTAAATCCAATATCTTGTGATATTTTACAGCTGAGAAACAAACTAATAGCTCTATCCTACTTAGCTGCTAAAAATGTTATTTGTTCCTTACTTATCATTTAGGCAGATATGCCATAATATCTTGATGATATTGTTTTACCAAGAACATTTGTTTCTTTTCATACTTCTGAGAATAGATAAAGTTTACTTAGATTGCTTTATAACTGCAAACTTACCATAAGGAAACCAATGGATACAAGGCAAATGTATGTGGAACAAATCCAGAACACATTTATTGTGACTCTTATTTTTTGTGTGTGTGACTCTTGAGGTGTGATTTAAAACTTCAATTTTAGTTTTAGAAATTTGAGTAACTGGGTTGTAGATTCACAAAATCATTAACACTGAAAAAGTAGTTATTATCAATCCTTTTTGTATGAGGGAGAGAGAGAAAATAGGCAGTTTTGAGATTATATCAGTCTAGACACCATATTCCTATTTTATTATTCATAATTATTCATTTTTATAATAAAGACAATAAAGACTTTAATACATTATAAGAAGTAACTTGGCTTATCTATTATCCTATTATATAATACAGTTGAGACTGGACCTCCTGTATTGCCTGAATAACTCACACCTCCCTGCGATGCCATCTGTCTAAAGACTAAAACATTTTAGAGGACTCAGTGAATTGGAATTGCTTTGTTTTATAATATCTAAACACCCCCTTTAAATAATAGATTTTTTTCTAAGAAATTGTACTTACTGCTAAGATATGAGTGCCACCACTGTATCTTTAGAGAGATCTTATCTTGCTCCTTATTGTCATTATCCATAAGCATCACATTTGGATGGGACTATTGACTGCTTCCCTCCCATTCTAGCTTCCAGAGCATGCACCCATGAAAGCTTGACAACAGGAAGGAGACTTTCAGGTTAGATCCAGTTCTAATATTCCAAGTCTTGTGTCCAAAATGTGTGATGTCCTTATCCTCCTTTGTCTGCCTCCTTTGGAGCCTTCTACTTGTCAAAGTGACCTACTTTCAACTTATGAGGTGCAACCAAGTGCAAGCCCAATGGCCTATTTTGTGTTGCAACACAAATGAAGATTTCTCATGCCTAGTACATGGGGTTTTGTTAGAAAGTCTATAGCTCTTGTGGAGAGCATTATCAATGCTTATATGCATTATATATAATTTAGTTAGATGGAATAAAAAATAATTTATCAAGACTTTATCAAATATCTTTAGTATTGAGTTTTTTCTCCCTGCATGCTACCAAATTAAAGCCCTCTTACTTGTTTTCAAATTTCCCCACTTGTTTCTTTTTTTTTCAAAATTTTTATTAGATATTTTCTTAATTTACATTTCAAATGCTATCCCAAAAGTTCTCTCTCCCCTCCCCCGGTCCTGCTCCCCTGCCCACCCACTCCCACTTCTTGGCCCTGGCGTTTCCCTGTATTGGGGTATATAAAGATTGCAATATCAAGGGGCCTCTTTTCCCAATGATGGCCTACTAGGTTATCTTCTGCTACATATGTAGCTACAGACATGAGCTCTGGGGGTTCTGGTTAGTTCATATTGTTGTTCCTCTTATAGAGTTGTAGACCCCTTCAGCTCCTGTGGTTCCATCTCTAGCTTCTCCATTGTGGGCCCTGTGTTCCATAATATAGATGACTGTGAGCATCCACTTCTGTATTTGCCAGGCACTGGCATAGCCTCATATGAGACAGCTATATCAAGGTCCCTTCAGCAAACTCTTGCTGTCCTATGCAATAGTGTCTGAGTTTAGTGACTGATTATGGGATGGATTCCCCAGTGGGGTAGTCTCTGGATGGCCCATTCTTCTGTCTTAGCTCTAAATTTTGTAACTCCTTTCATGGATATTTTGTTTCCTATTCATAACCCCAACAGTTGTCTAGTTGGAGTTAAGGCCCGATCAAGAGGAGGGAAGTCTGGCTTGTACTAGAAACTTAGCAAATTATGGTTACTGAGATCATTGGTCTTAGAAGAGAATACCTACTGCCACTTTACTACATAAGCATAATTTCTAACTGGATTCTAAAACTTGTCCTTATAACCATAGATGAATATAGCTCTCACCCACATCAAAGAAGCATCTCTTTGAAGACAAAGGAGACTATTACAGTTAACCGCAAATAGTCATAATTCAGAAATCAACTGATTGTGGTAAGCACAGCCTCAATGAAGGCATCTATGATATAACTCTTGCAGCTAAGGCTCAGGGAATATCACAGAAGAGGATTAGAAAAACTGTAATGGCCAAGTGACCTGGAAATTGGCTGTGAGTTTATATTTCCTAGAAATGGCTGGAAAGCAATTGCTATGATACCTCAGAAATATGGTTGCCTAAGCAAAACCAGATAAATGACCAGATGATATCCTAACACTGAAGGGAAAAAATGCATAGGTTCCCACCCCTAGACAAAGAACTACAGGTAACTAATGACTTCTGAGAGGGAGGGAATTGAAATAAACCTTCTAAGTGATTGTCCAATACAGAGTAGTCAGATATATATATATATATATATATATATATATATATATATATATGAGAGAAACAAAATAGTAAAAGAAGAGGCCACTAAGAGGAAGAGAGAGAGGAGGGACTTGAAAGTATTGAGAGAGGAATGGGAAGGTGGAAAGTGATGTAATCATATTTAAATAAAAAATTGTACTAATCTTTTTATGTGCTAAGCTCATATAACCTACACTAAATTTGTCTGCCTCCTTTGGAGACTTCTACTTGTCAAAGTGACCCACACTTCCCTGGGGTGCCACGCTGAGACTTGTTACTTTTTTTTTTCTGGTGTTGTCTAGGAACCATCTGCACTAACATAGCTTGTGGAGCTAAGAAGTATTCAGCCCACTGAAATAGAGCACTTGAGAAAAGGACCAAACAGTCTATATTTCACCAAATACCCTAGATTACTGTATTATAAAAATTCACTGATTAGCCTGGTAAAGCTGACTGCTACACACTAATGCGAAGCAGCACGTACCTATAAGAAGAATAATAAAGTAGACTGTTGATGACCATTCAGTTTTGGATCAGAACAAAAGATTAATGAAAACCACTTGCAATCATTTATTTCTTTTATCATGATCCTTTTTGCAGACTGGAAGCTTTAGCTAATACTTAACAATCCAATTTGTAACCATTGGCCATGCAATAGTGTGACTTCTAGAATATTAAAAATATTTAGCTTTAGGCTGAAGGTATGGCTCAGAGGGTAAAGCCCCTGTCATGCAAGCATAAGATTCTGAGTTAAAATCCTCCAAAACTGAAAGTAAAGCTTGCCACCATAGTAGGACTAGTCTGCCTAATGTGTCTAAGAAGAAAGAGGGAAGATGCAGGCAGAACAATCAATCCCCAGAGGTGATTGGGGGCCTGCTAGTCTAGCAGAAAGAAACAAAAAGACAAAGTCTTAAGTAAGGTAAAAAGCAAAGACCAATACTTGAGGTTGTCCTCTGATAGCCACAAGCGTCTTATGCCATGCACAAGCATGCACATACACACATGCATTTTTTTCAACTTTTATTAGATATTTTCTTCATTTACATTTCAAGTGTTATCCAGAAAGTTCCCTATATCCTCCCCCCTCCCGGCCCTGCTCCCCTACCCACCTGCTCCCACCCCTTGGCCCTGGCGTTCCACTGTATTGGGGCATATAAAGTCTGCATAACCAAGGGGCCTCTCTTCCCACTGATGGCCAACTAGGCCATCCTCTTCTATATATGCAGCTAGAGACACGAGCCCAGGGGGTACTAGTTAGTTCATGGTTATTCTTCCACCTATAGGGTTGAAGACCCCTTCAGCTCCTTGGGTACTTTCTCTAGCTCCTTCNAAAATAAAATAAAAATAAAAAATAAATAAAAATAACTAAAAATGAACCTCCTTTTAATAAATCATGCTACCTCTGGTATACAAAGTGAGTTCCAGGACAGCCAGGGCTACACAGAGAAACCCTGTCTCAGAACCCCCCCCCCCAAAAAAAAATAAAAATAAAAAATAAATAAAAATAACTAAAAATGAACCTCCTTTTAATAAATCATGCTACCTCTATAGAAAACCATTTCTTGAGTGGGAATTCTTGCTATTTTTTTCTTTACCTTTTTTAAAAAATAATTTTCATTTTACTGCATCTGAACACTAGAATACTATTTCTACAATCAGCCCTCAGAGACACACATTTAAGTATTGCGTGATGCATTGGTTGCTATGGTTACCACCATCTGCTGCTCTGTTAAAAGTTCTGAGTTCACAGGCATCTTAACACACCTTTGTCAAATACTCAACATAAAGCCACTGCTGTGAGAAACTTGAGCTCTCCTGTATTCGTCTTTATAACTCACATTGGATTGCTTAGGACAACAAGGAGGGAAGGTGTTTTTAGTAGACACAAGAAGGTTCTAAAATGGAAATCTGGATGAGTTCATAGTGATTGATGTACTGATTTCACCACAATTTTGACTTACAAAATTTAGGGAATACAGCCAGCCTTTCATTTATCTTCTTGCAGCAAATATTTTTTACAGGAGAACAGCAGTTTGCTTTAAAACAAGTAGTGGAAAATCTTACTTTCCTAGGCCTGCACTGTTTGTATGTATCTTTGGAGTACATTGAGATCTTCCATAGTATGTCTACTGAGAAAGTCCCTAAGGGTGCTCAAAGCTCTGTATCCTCATCTCTTCCCATTGTTTTGGTCTACACTGTTTACTCCCTGTTACCTCGGTTTCAAATAAACTTCTTTACAAGATGTATAAATGTCATGCGGCACTGTTCATCTTTCTAAGTGTTAGTTGGTTTACTTCTTCTAGGAGACCCTTTCTCTGATCATGTAGGGAACTGTTCCAAAGTATTTCACTCCCATCTTCTATTTCTGGACTTCAAAGAATTCCTAATTCACCAAAATTTCTAATCTTTTAGCTTCCCCTCCTTCTTCACTGCTCAACAGTCTTTAATGTGTCATGATTCAGATTCTATAAACTCTGTCGTAATGAAATTTCACTGAAATTACTAAAGATTTCCACTACCAAATGCAATTGCAATAACTTACCTCTCACCCCAACAACTGCCTGATTGGATCACTGGATTTCATAATGCTCTATTGTTCTTGTAATATTCCCCTTAGATCCAATGCTGTCTCCTTCACATACTGATTGCTTAATCATAGCTGGCTGGACAAATACCCCTTTTGCATCTACTATTACCCTGCTCATCCTTGAAGATGAAACAGCCAATAAAAATGACAAAATTCTTATCCTTGGGGTGCTAGAGACAAAGAAAATTCAACCCTAAGACAGTTAGGAAAAAGTTAAGAGAAGATAGTACAGCACAAGAGAAGAAAATCAGAATTGCATGTAATCTACTTCATGGGTGCAAGGGCGTCTTTCTCAAGCCTTTACATCTGCAATCTCTTCCTGTTCTCACTGCTTCTTCCTCTCACCAAGAAATATGCCCTGTAACAACAAGGAGACATTTTTCTTTGTAGCCCATCCTGGCTAGGATCAGACTAGTGGCCTTCCTCAGCCTCTCCAGTGCTGGGAGTAGAGGTAGGTAATGCCACCTATAGGCTGTATTTTTTTTCATTTATTTATGCTATTATATTAATGTCTCCTTGCTGGTGGTGTTTGTACGAGAGAAGCAGATTGGAGTAGAAAATTCAAGAAGAATGTTGAACAGTTTAAAACCCTCCCATTCATTAAGATTGAGCTCCCATATAGAAATTAAATGGGTGCTGGTTGGCTTCAATTAGCTATGATACACTCCAAATAAAATATGGTGAAAACACATCATTATACAATTAACATTGGTAATGTGCTGATATTTTTATCTGTATAAATGCAAGATGAAAAGAATATCAATCTAAGAAGACTGTTTACACTAATATTTCAAGAGAATGCTCCAACCAAAAACCTAGAAGCCATATGAAACAATGTATTTACTTAAATTTTGTTTTTAATCAATAATGTGATACATCAGAGGATTCCTCCATCCTCAAGAAAGTTAAAATCAACAAAAATTTGGCATGCATCCTTCAGTAGACATAATTTATACAACCTGAGTTTATATTAACTTTTGATAAAGTCTGCAGTCTAGGCTTTACATCTAATACACTAGAATGTTTCCATATGCTTTATTCTGATCTGTAGAGAAAATGTGGTCTCTTATTGAGTAACTCAATAGTTCATTGAAACTTTGACAAATATCAGCCTGATTCATTAAGACTTTTTATATCTCTAGGCATTTTCTGGATCCATTTTAAAACTTTGGGTTGTCCTCATCTTTAGAAGCTCTCTCTCTCTCTCTCTCTCTCTCTCTCTCTCTCTCTCTCTCTCTCTTTCTCTCTCTCTCTCTCTCTCTCTCTCTCTCTCTCTCTCTCTCTCTCTGTATGTGTGTGTGTGCATGTGTGGTTTTCTCAGAAGGCAGTTTGCGATGGTGTCTTAGTCAGGGTTTCTATTCCTGGACAAAACATCATGACCAAGAAGCAGTTGGGGAGGAAAGGGTTTATTCAGCTTACACTTCCATACTGCTGTTCATCACCAAGGGAAATCAGGACTGGAACTCAAGCAGGGCAGGGAGCAAGAGCTGGTAAAGAGGCCATGGAGGGATGTTTTTTTACTGGCTTGCTTCCCCTGGCTTGCTCAGCCTGCTCTCTTATAGAACCCAAGACTACCAGCCCAGAGATGATCCCACCCACAAGGGGCCTTTCTCCCTTGATCACTAATTGAGAAAATGCCTTACAGCTGGATCTCATGGAGGCATTTCCTCACCTGAAGCTCCATTCTCTATGATAACTCCAGCTGTGTCAAGTTGACACAAAACTAACCAGTACAGATGGACTCTGAGGTAGAATGGTGCATGTGTACTTAACATCTCCATGATGAAGATGAACTCCAACATAGCTTTCCTCCAGATGTTTGTCCTCATGTTTGAGCCTGTCTCTCCATCTGTCTTCCCTTATACTCCTTCCTCTATCCCCACCTACCTAGTCCATGTGGTCCTAATATAAAAAAAAAAAAAATGAGGCAATAATATTACAAACACCAGGCATTATATTTAAGACAATAAAATAATCAACATACTCCTTTTGTTTTATTGTTGATTTCTTTTCGATTTAAAAAAAGAAAAAGAAGCTAAAGGAGAACACTATGCAAAAATTCCTCACATTTCTCAAGGCTGTAGCTGTAGAAAGAAGAGAAATAAGATGGGTATATTTTTTAAAGTAGGAAAAACAAGATTTACAGAGACCAAAGCATTTGCAAGCTTACAGTTGAAGGAATTTACAGGTTGCACTAACAAAAGACACTTGGAGATTAATGGCAGCTGCTGAAGCCATAACAATTGTTATGGAAGGGAGGCCCCACTGAGAGGCAGCACTGTATCATGGACATGCACAGGACCTTAATTTTGTTTTGTTTTGTATAAATTTCCCTCACAAGATTACATTTAGATTATTACTGTGTGAATCTTTTAAAACTTATTTTAAAAGGTTTTTTTCATATATTTCCATCATATTCTTTCCCCTCCCCTAACTATTCCCAGATCTACCTAACTTCACATGGAAGAACTGTGATTTGATATATTTGTCACAACTTTTACAATAAAATCTTTATAAAGATATAAAATAGCTAAAATGTCAAGGTGGAAAGTAATATGCATTAATGACATCAGAAAGAATAAAGCTTCACTTGTCATGAGCAAGTCTGGGTAAGATACTCCAGTCATCTAACTTCAGCATTCTTTATATATCTGAGGCTAGTAATTATATAGAAGGATGCACATGAGTACATAGCACCTAATGATGTCATGAGTGCCTAAAATGATTTGGGCACTTAGAACATCTTTACAGAAAGATGTGTAATAATTCAGATAGTGTACCTATAAAAGGGGGACCACACTACAAAATCAATGTTAGGTAAGTCCAATATCAGTGTGAAATAGTCTTTAAACAATCATCATAGCTCTGGACGGTCAGTCTCAGGCTACTAGAATCAGGCATAATCAGAAAGCGAAATTCTACTTGTAGGTGTTTCACCTATCAATCCATCTTCTAGTTTAAAAGCTGAAACATTCCTCTTTAATGACAACATTAAAAACCTTCAATATACTGGCTAAGACCAGCTCTGGTTCTACAGGGAATATTCTACAGGTTCACAGTGTCCTTAAGTCATTCAAAATGGCAAGTGTGTGAAAGAAAAATGCACCCACTATATTTAAAATCTTTTTACACATTATTATGCATAATAGGAATGATAGGGCTACTGGGGTAGAGACTGTACAGAGAAGTTTAAGAAATGCCCCAAACAATAATCCTTAGTGAAATTTGAAATGGATTAATAATGAGCTGACAAAAACAAAAAACAAATGAAAAGATTTATTCTAAATATTCTCAGGCTTAGTTCAGATGCACACCATCAAGGGAATTTTAAAATGTGCTTTGGAAGAGACAGGTAGTACACTTAGTGTGGGGTCCAGAAGATTAGATAGAAAACAAAAGATATAAAATATAAAGAAACCACAGAACACACACATGTGAGTGATTATCTTAACTATGGTTGGATAATGTGTCATTGAAAACAGTGAACAAAGAAAGAGAAGCAAGCTCCACCCCCGACCATAAGACAATGCCCCGGGAAGCCCCAGACAGGAGAGACAGCAAAAGGAATACACACACACACACACACACACACACACACACACACACACACACACGAATTGTTTAAGACACTATTTACATAGAAACAGTCATAATGATAAATATAACAGTCACAAAGTATATAGAGGGATGAAATGTATTACAAATTTAGTCAATTTACTTTCAGCAAACAGGTTAAGAGCACACAATGAGGGAAATAGTACTTTTTATTAATGGTGCTTGAAAAGCTGGATATCCAAGTGTCAGGAAATGAAATCAGGCACATTATGCACAGACAAAACAAAATGATTTTACATCCTCCACTGTGTGTATCTATGTGTGCTTCTGTCTGTCTGCCTGTCTGTCTACTTCTCTGTCTCTCTCTGTCTCCATCCTTGTCTCAAAACAAACAAACAAAAACATTAGACCTTAGTGCAAAGTCCTAAATAATGAAACTTCTACCAGAAAGCATAAAGGCAAAGCTTGGAGACAGTGGTTTGGAGAAGAATCTTTCTATACCATATCAAAAGCAAAGATATTCAAATGAGACTACAAAGGGAACAAGAGAAAAGGGACAGCCTTTCGAATGGGAAAATACACGGGAATGGGAGAATTTATTTAAAAACCATTTACATAAGATTTGCTATCTAAAGATGTGTTAGTAATTCAATTCAACTATGAGAAGCAAATAAATTAAAATTAACAAAGATAAAGAGCAATGTGTCTTTAAAATCTTTTTTCTGTTTTGCTAATGATAAAACACTGCAGATAATGCCAAAGTGAATTTTCACTTCCCAATTCCTACAGCGTCTAAGGCCTAATGACTATGTGGAAAGGGGGAGGTGGGTCGTTACCATGAAAATGTAAATGAGTGGACGAATTATGAAAAGCAGTATGCAGATTCTTACATTAATAACAGGCATACTACATGATTCCAAAGTTAGATGCATGCCTCATTAAATTACAATCAGTAATTTTGAGAAGTATTTGCTCTTGATGTTCATAAAATCACCAATCACAATGGTAAAGACATGGAGTCATCCTAAGAATTCACTGGTACATGAACAGGCAAAGAATATGTAACACATTCACACAAAGTATTGTATCCAGCCTTTATGTAAAAAAAAGATGTCTTATTATTGGTAACACTACAGGTGAACTTGGATGACCTTATTTTATTTGGAATATGTTTAGAGAAAACCAAGGCAGGATTATTAAGTAAAGACTTGTTCAAAACAGTTGTTTGCCTTTGCTGTTTACAGAGAGAAAGTGTAAGTTAAGAAATCACTACTCTAGACCAAAATCTATCCATCTATCTATCTATCTATCTATCTATCAAATAACAGTGTTATTAAATTATCCTATGCTATTAAGCATAAGAAAAAGAAGTACTTGATGTACTCAGATGGATTAAAAATGACTATGAAAAATCAAGAAAAATATCAGAACCTAAGGCAAGGAATAAACAACCTCAGTCTTCTATAAAAAATCTGATTTCATGCTCATAATCAATTTTAATAAGACATAAAAGGAAAAACAATTTAATATCTTGTCTACATTTATGTACACACACACACACACAAGCATGAGTGAACAATTTCCCTTTTTAATATGTTCACATTTGGTTCTTTCCGGAGACTAACCTACTTCTGAACATTTTCCCCGTTTTCCACTTAAACTTCTTCCACAGGGTTCCACAGCTTCTTCCTTATCATTCCATTTACACATAAACAGAGAAACTTTTCTCTCCATTATCACCCACTTTTCACATATGTTAGAAGACAATTTTTTTAATAGATAAAGAGGTTCTTTTATTGGTATGAAGAATTCTGTACGAAATGGACATGAAGAATAAAGAACTGGTCTATCTAGATTCAAAGACTGTACTTCCCCCTGCTGATGGCAATATTGGAGACCATGGCTTATGTGTGAGAATCCTCACAGTTAATTTGGAGTTAAGCAGCTAATGTTCAACTCTTCCACTAGGTAGTCTCACCTACTCAGGGACAAGAGTGAGGTAGAATTGTGCATAGGAAGGAAATGGAAAGGGGATCTTAAGCATTTAGATTCTCCATGCAGCGTGCATACTTTCTTCTTCCCCAAGTGAGTAGGAGGTAAAGTGAGGAACTGCATCAATGCCCAGCAGGTAGTGTGTGCTGGCTTCATAGAAGGAAATCGCAGCCTCAGACTGGAAAGAGCTGCATCTTTGTCCTCAGCCTTCTACCTCTGTAGCCACATCCCTCCAGACCACAGTATCTATTCAGCAATATTGATGGAAAGTGATTCAGAAGCTGAAAAGATTGCATCTTATTTCCTCTGTCCTCCCACTGGTCCAGCTTCTGTGTTCCTCCTTAATGCAGGAGTCAGTGAACACAATTGTTAAAGTGGTAAAAATACATCATATTTGTTTTTTGTTTTTTTTTTAATTGAGATGCAAGCTCACTTTGCAGCCCAGGTTGGCCTCAATCTCATTGCAATTTACCTATCCCAGCCTCTCCAGTGTTGGCATTACAGGCAGTAGAGAGCATGCTTCTTACTGAGGCAGCTTCCTCTTGTGTTTATAAACACTCTCTGTCTCCACTCCTTTGATTGTCTGAAGGGTTACTCTATGGCACTTGACTCTATCCTAGCAATTTCTGCCTGATCTACCAAGCACTGGCTGTCCTCCTACCAATATACTAACATAAAGAATTTCTAAGTGATAGTAACAGAGTGTAAAATAAAACATATGGCTTCTGAGCAATCATCAAAACCAGCCCTACCTCAGCTCCACCAGGTAATCAAAGAGGTAAAATTCTGGTTTTTCACCTACCTAAATTATATTTCTTATCATGATCAATTTGCTAATGATTAACTAAGACCAATTTTCATATAATGCAAACTGTGCCTAAATACACTCAATAAATACTTCTTTAATAACAATTAAAAAAAAAAAAAAAACCTTACTGCTTAGCCTCCAAACTAAACTCTTAATCTCTATCATTCAAGCTGAAAATGCCTTTGGGTAAGGGTGAGAAAGGAAGAAATTCAAAAATAAATCACTTAGAGCAGTGTTTCCCAACCTTCCTAATGCTATGACCCTTAAGTACAGTTCTTCATGCTGTAGTGACCCCAATCATAAAGTTATTTCTTTGTTATTTCATGACTGTAATTTTGCTACTGTTATGGATCATACTATAAATATCTGATACACAGAATACTTGATATGCAACCACTAAAGGGGTCACGAGCCCCAGGCTGAGAGTCACTGACCTAGAGGCTATCCAACCCACTTGAAGAATACTACATGTAATATTTGCTGAGACTGTGATAAACCAATTTAAAATCTAATTATCATATCTATCTGGAGTCAACATATAAAGTCTAAATTTTCAAGCAAAACTAAGGATTATACATCTCATTCCCATCTCCACCACTCCACAATTTGCCTTCATTTCTAAACTCTTAATGCCTGCTTAAAACAAAGCAGAACAAAAAACAAAACAACAACAACAAACAGCCTGTCTCTATAAGAAGGCTGAAATATTTTCTCCTCAGTCCACACATGGTTACAGAATACATATAACCATGCTTTCCAAAGTAGTTAAAGAATGAGTTTGCAGGACCCCCCCCCCCCCAGGATAGGATCTTGTAGAGATCCTGTAGAAATCCTGCAGAACTAGGGGAAAGAAAAGATAAAGCAACATAAAGAGAGCAACTTGCAAACCACTGCTGTCACTTGGAGAGTGGTAATCTCAAGATGCCCTGCCAGGCAAGGACAGCCTTCAAGCTAGCATTTTAAATGTTTCACATTAAAGGGACAATGCCTTGTAACCCAACCTGTTTACTACCAAACAGATGCAAGCCAATTGAATTCCAGGGATGACATTATTGACCACTAATGGACAGCTGGATAGGTTGGCTAGAACCAAGTACAGGACAGAGGGCTTGTAGGGTCCAAGTAAATTGGATGCAGGTATCCAGCATCCAGAAATACCAGCCAGTGTATACAGAAGAAATAGCACAGGGGCACAGAGGGAAGGGGGATGTAATTACATCCTCATAAGTGCCAGTGTTCCCAGAATATGGATGCCTGCTAAGTGCACATCATCACATACAAGGTAGCAGGTTGCTATGGAAATGATGGTTTAATAGTGTCCTTTAATCTAAGTGAAAAGCTGCTTTATCTTAGTGTTCAGATTAGACATATTACATTGGATTGGTGAAATGCTCCCTTCTACATGTTAACTTATCTACGCTGCATTGCTCAGTTATGCAATCAAATGCAAATCTAGGTGCTTCCCAGAAGGCATTTCCTGAACATGATTAAATTCCACACTTAGAGAAAAAAATGCTCCATTGGTTAAGAATGCTCAGTATTTTTATGAGAGACAGAAAGAAAGGAAGAAAGGAAGAAAGGAAGGAAGGAAGGAAGGAAGGAAGGAAGGAAGGAAGGAAGGAAGGAAGGAAGGGAAAGAGAGAGAAAAAGAAAGAGAGAGAGAAAGAGAGAGAAGGAAGGAAAGGAAAGGAAAGGAAAGGAAAGGAAAGGAAAGGAAAGGAAAGGAAAGGAAAGGAAAAGAAAAGAAAGGAAAGGAAGAGTGTGGATTTGGATTGGTGGGGAGTGCTGGGAGTATCTAGGAAGAACTGGAGAAGAAACTGTAATCAGAAAGAAATGTATTCTAAATTTAAAAAAAAAAAAAAAAACAATAGGATTGCTAACTGTTTTTGCAGAGAGGCTAGTTCAGTTCCAGAACTCACATTAAGTTGCTCACAAGCCTGTAACCCCAGGTCCAGAGGATTGCCTATTTTCTGGGCTCCAAAGACAGCAGTGTACATGTAGAATACATAAACTCAAGCTGGCACGTATATGCACACACACACACACACACACACACACACACACACTCACACACACACATACACACACACCACATAGATAAAATTTTCTTAATAAATAAAATAAGATCTACAATTAATGTTTTCAAAAGAGAATTTTTTTTCTTTTTCCCTTTTTTTTGGGCACGCGGGGGGGGGGGTGTAATTTCAAGACAGGGTTTCTCTGTGTAGCCCTGGCTGTCCTGGAACTCACTCTGTAGACCAGGCTGGCTTCGAACTCAGAAATCTGCCTGCCTCTGTTTCCCAAGTGCTGGGATTAAAGGCATGCAACACCAGTGCCCAGAAAAAGAGAAATTTCTAGGGAGACTATTGAAATGGGACTTTTAAAAGACCTGCCTTGTGGGCTGGAGACTTATCCAAGCAATTTCTTACAATCCATCTCCTAATAGAGATCTCTTACCAGGTCTGTTTCTCTTCTTGAAATGTGACATGCAAATGAGGTATATAAAGAAGATTAAATAGTGGATAAGGCAAAATGTGTTACATTTTGATGCATACCAGATTCATAGCATGAATTTCTTTAGAATGTGTAATAATCCCCATGTTCTTAAAAGACTTCCATCCTGGTCTCTCTTTTCCTTAAATTCACGCATCCCATGCTCTCTCCTTTCAATCACAACATAAAGCCCTTAGTAATTCTATCTTTGCCAATCAAGGAATCAGTTCAAAGTCTGCTTTTTGATGCTTGGTTTTTATTATGCTGCACTTCCTTCTGGTGAAATGAACACTAGCTTGGCACTTAACTGTATTTCTTGCTAGGGTTTAGGCTCTACAAAGATGGTTCCCTGCTGTATCTTCATTTAAATATTCTCTATCTAGAACATACTATGGGTATTCAATGCACCAGCATTGGTTAAAAATATTAACATGAGAGGTTAATTTTTCAAAAGCATTCAATTCAAATTTTGAGTTATGATTTGAAAGCTCCTACATTTAATAACTAACCCTTAGATCTATCTTCCAGAGAATATTTGGCTAAGAGTCAGAATGGAGAATTTAGGGATAAGAAGTAGAGTGGTATTAGTTTTACCTGTGTGAAAAACCATTCAATTTCATGAAAATCTTTTTTATTGAATATAACCAAATCACACAAGCTAACAGTGACCCCAACTGAAGAAAACATAATATGACTGTTTGCAAATTTTACTTGTATGCAGAATTACAGGTCTTATGGGTCTGGAAGACAGCCAAGTGACACAGTTGTCTAATACTCTTAATAAAATTTTAGCCTCTCTTTGGAAAGAATGATTCATCTCATAACTGAAGATATTAATTTGGAAGTTAAATTTTGGTAATGGGAATATAGGGAGCTGTAACTAATTTAATAAAAATATTCAGAGACAGTCTGAATGTTAACCAAATTTTTGTTCTTTGGGAGAATACATCTGAGTCTGAATATCAATTACTACATTGAAAAGAAATATTATATTGGATCATGATATACTAAAAGAAAAAGAGATATCACACTATAACCTTCTCCTAATTTTCCAGATTTAACAGAGCAAGGAAGAAATATGCCTGATAGAGCATCCCACGAGACAGGAGTACTCAGCCACTTCATCTCTTATTCCCTTTGTAAGTGGATTAAATTATTAAATATGAAGTCAAGTTCACCATACAAAACACAGAAATAGGTAAATACCTTCAAGTGGATTTTATGCCAATTATGTACCATTGCTTGAACTTGTTTTCAATAAATTGTTAAATATTTTATATTTAACAAGGTAAGTGCCTTCAGTGGATCAAGAAATATCTCATGCATAGAAGTAGCCTTCAGTAAATTTAAAATATTTTTAAAGTATATTTATGCTTTATATTTAGAAAATTATCTTAGCAGTCTCTACCATGAATACTAAGGCATCCGATGGATCATAAGAATCTACTAGAATGGATGTTAATTGCTCCTGGACCAATAATATGGCACAAAGAGCATGAGTCAGTCAGTATAAAATTTGATTAAAAAATAAAATTTAACTTTAACCAAGTTTTGAGATGATTATTCAAAAGTAGAGAGAGAGAGAGAGAGAGAGAGAGAGAGAGAGAGAAGGTTTATATTTTCTTATCGTATTCCAGGTTTGATAAAATATAAATATCTACAAGTAAAATATGCTCATCACTTCATAGTATGAACAAATTCAAGTAAAAACTAGTCAATGTTATCTAGGAGAAAGGAAGATTAAAACAGTAGAGCAAAGGACAGCTTATTATAAATTTTTCTTTATTGTTAACAGTTTCAATTACAATATATTTAAAATTAGAATTTCAAGCACACGTATCATGCACTTTGATCACTTCCCCCATTCACCCCTCCACTCCCCTTACTCCTGGTTTTCCATTTCACCATCACACACTCTTTCCTTTGGTTGTTGTTAATGATGTTGTTGTTAATGATAAACCCACAGAGGCCACTGGGTACTGCTTGCAAGTGCATATGTGCACGAGTATCGGATTGTACTAGGGCATGCACAGTCTCACAGGAACCACATCTTTCATTCTAATTTTATATTGACCAAAACAAATGCCTTTTCCCCCCATAAAATTCTTTGTAGTTATTATAAAGTTATCACATGACCTTCTACATTAGAAATATACTCCACCTACTTTTAGGATCTGTACAAGGAGCTAATATCTATTAGATCATCACTATTATATCAATAAGCAGAATATCATTGTAATTCATACAATTTGTGCTAGCAGGTATATCCCTTTAAGTAATAGATTTCAATTCATAATTTAACCTAATAGCCTTTACCAAACTATTTAGACTTACTGAGCATAATCCAGTTACTTCATAATTGTTAAATTCATGCTCTTCTTGCATTAATGCACTAAGAATGTCTTGGTTCACAGAGAATGTCTTTTTCTAACAGTTTCTGTAACATTTGGCACCATCTTAGACACCATAACAGACATCATATTAAATTCTGTGTCACTTCCAACCTATCATTTAAGTAATCTGACAGTTTGGAATCTAGCAAATGTAACTTTGTTAATCAATTCATTGGCACTTAAGAGCATTTACTACTTATCAGCTTGCTACTAAGTGAAGAGAGGAGCTTAAAGGAGAAATTACTGAAATAAAAATCTGTCCATAATTAGAAGAATAATCAAATGAGTGATTAGCAAGACTAGATAAAAATGTCTTTAATACAGAATGAACTATGAACATATAGTGATTGGTACCACCTAGTGCTACATTGTTCATGAACAATCTGAAGAAATACATTAGGTGTTATAAAAAAAAAAGACAGAGAAGATAATTAGTAAAAAGTATAGATATATGACACCACGCACACACACACACACACACACACACACACACACATACATGACCCATGATTAACTAAACTAATTTGCTTTCCATTGCCCAGCAAAACACTGGACACAAGCTAATTATTTGAGGAGTTTGGCTTAATTTGCAGTTCTGGAAGCTGCAAATATAAACAGTATGGCATGGGCCTTATCATGGGATTGCTAGCTTTGTCACAAAAGGAAGATTACAAGTGGGAGACAGAGCAATCCCGTAAGACACGAAAGAGTGTTTAAGAGCCTAGCTCATTCCTTTATAATCACCTTCTCTGTTAAGAACAATTTGCACCCAAGAATATAGCTGCAGCAGTTGTGGAAAGCCTGAACAAGAACCACAGGGAAAAATGCCAGTCAATACTGCCCTATGAAAGCAAGAAGGGCTCACAGGTCTTTATTCCTAGATGAGAAGCTACCTACTATAGTTGGTAGCTTCTGATGTCAGTTTTAAGGATGTGGCCTCTGGTAGCCTGACTATCCTCCAATGGATGACTTCACACTTACCAGTTATGGAAAGCACAAATTAAACTTGGTGGGTTCTCTCTCTCTCTCTCTCTCTCTCTCTCTCTCTCTCTCTCTGTGTGTGTGTGTGTGTGTGTGTGTGTCTCTCTCTCTCTCTGTCTCTCTGTCTCTCTCACTCTCATACACACACACAAAGACAGAGGCAGAGACAGAGAGACAGGCAGACAGACAGACAGACAGATAGACAGATAGATAGACAGAGACAGAGACAGAGAAACAAAGACAGAATTAGAGACAGAGAGAGACAAAGAAAGAGAAGAGAAAGAGAAAAAGAAAGAAGAAAAGGAAATGAATTTGATGCATTAGATCAGAGAAGATTTAGGGGCAGTACTAAGGAAAAGATATGACCAAAATATACTGTACACATGCATAAAATTCTAAAGAATTAATAAACATATTCGATAAAATTAACAGTTCTCCTTCTGAAAGGCAGGCATTAATCACCTCAGAAGGCACCAGTCACAATGTGTTCCCCAAATGCTACACTAAGGTTCTTAGAACCAAGCTTCTACCAAGCTGAGAGTCACATTCAAACTATATGTAAGGCATAGGACATAAGACTCCAGAGTGTTGTGATCTGTCAAAGGTAAGAGTGAGTTCGAACTCTAGATACATATTAATTAGATCAAGTAAAAAGAGTATATTTTGATGAGCACAGTTACTTTATAATGTGAAACAGTTTTAGCTTTAAATGGAATGATTATAAGCAGAAGTTTTAAAGTCAAATTGGCAGACAAGCCAACTGAACCTTGAGTCGAGACTCAGTTCCCCACAATTAACAGTAAAAGGGAAATTATCATAGATTAAAGTGAATGAATGAAATGTTTCTCCAACCTCCATTCCAAAGCCATTGACATAAACTACCACTCTGTAGTACCAAAGAGTAGGATAATGAAGACATGGTTACAGGATGCTCAAAACAGTCCGCCTGAGGATCCACAAGGTATTGTGGCCACAACATCCTAGGAAGTCAGATGCTTGGATGTTCAAATCTGTGATGTAGGACAATGTCTGCAATCATAGTACAATGTCCGCAATAATATAAACATGTTATTCCCTATATGGTAATGATCTCGTTTATATGATTTATTATTAAATTATCTCTTACAGTACAACTACAACCATTATACCAGCTATATAGTTTGTGTATATTCAGAACTAATGCATTTTTTAAAGTAAATGTCTTTTTTTTTTAAATCTTCTACCACCATCATGAGATATGATTTAAAATCTGCATCTTGCTTTTCGGGCATGTTGGCGTATCCAGGACTTGTTGTGGTGGGCGTACTGGGTTCTTTCTGATGATGCCCACTATTTTTGGTTTCTATTAGTAAGATTTTTACGTTTGCCTTTCGCCATCTGGAAATCTCTGATGTTAATGTTCAAGCTGTCTCTGGTTGGAGCTTGATCCTCCTGATTCTTTTAGCCTCTGTCAGCACTCCTGGTAGTCCAGCTCTCACCTGAGTTCCAGTGGTCAGAGCACACTCTGCAGGCAAGCTCTTCTCTTCCTGGGCAGGTGTCCAGCAGTCTGGAGCTCTGATCCACTTTCTGAGTTCTGGGGTCAGAACCCTCCCTGTAGGTTGACTCTCCTCTGACAAGGAATGTGCCCAGGGGTCTGGGTCTCAGCTCTGCCTACTGGCTGAGGATGGAGGCCCAATGGGACTCTATCCAATAAGCTCTGTTGCTTCTATGGCCCACGTGCTCTCAGGTGATCAGGAGGTCCTAGGTGTGGTAGGGGTCCCGTGATCCAGAGGTGATCCGGAGGACCCACAGTGTGGAGAGCACTCCGGAGGCCTTAGCAGCCTCCACTGGGCTCAGAAGGACGAACTAATGCATTTTTTTTCTGGATTCTTCAACCAGTGGTGGTTGGTAGAATCAGTGTCTATGGTAGCCATAGGCAGGTAGGGTCACATGTACTTATTTTTATAATAATAAGTTTTACTATAATCAGAGAACTATGTGTATAAAATAACAAGATTTTTATGGTGGTATTGGCTTAATTTTTTATTCTGAACTAATACAGATAAAAATACATGCAGGAAATCAAAACATTTTAACTCTAAGAATTGAAAAAATGCATATATTAGTGAGCATTTTAATTTTGAACTCAATACAAGCTAAGATTTAAGGATAATGACAGTGCTATAAAAAAGAATCTTAACTATGACTTCAGTAGAATACCACTAAATATTTCTCTAGAAAATGCTTAGCATTAATGATATTCTCAGATTGTCCGCTGTGTGAAATATAAATGTATCCTAAAGTGTCTGTGATGGCTAAGCTTGGTTGTCTACTTGACCACACCTGGGCTTAACTAATAATACACAGAGGACTGGGCACATCCACGAGAGATTTTTTTTTTCTTAATTAGGTCATTTAAAGTGGGAGGACCAGCTTCTAATCTAGATCTTTGAGGTGAGAAGTTCTGTCTTTAATCTTGGTCATAGTTTCTTCTGGCAGCCTTAAAGGATATGGGAAAAGGAAACTTGATTTATCTTTGCCTGCTTGCTACCACTCTCACTAACAGGTCCACTCTCTCACTGACATTAGAGCTCTCTTTTTTTTGGGGGGGGGGGGATTCTGATATAGAGTTACAACCATCTGAAACATCCAACCTCATGGACTGAGCAACTATGGGATTCTTGGACTTATATTCACAGGCAGTCATTACTGGATTAGCTGAACCACAGACTGTAAGTCATTCTACTAAAACCCCTTTCAATAGATAGATTTTTCTATAAGTTCTATTCATCTAGAGAACAGATTTGTACATTACTCAATAGCTAAATGTTTATAATTAAATGAGGAAATGTTGAATATGTTGTGTAGTCTTTTACAGTATATCACACAAGTATTAGGTGTAGCATTAAATGTTATTCTGAATCATGTTAAATAAGATAATGTTTATGAGTGTTAAAGGGAGTTTGAGTTTTTACACTGTGAAAATAGGTTAGTTCAAGATATCACCATTACATGATCAAAATGTTAACCACCTAAGCACATATTTTACCACTAACGTGTTAAAGCCTTAATCTCCTAGGGTTTTTTTTTTTTCATTTTTGATAACTTCATGTTTATCATATTTGTCCTTAATAATTGTCCTTATTATTATTGGGCTTCTTTGTGAAGCCCAAGGGTTAAATATAAGAAATGGTTTATATGGCCTCAGCTCTGAGAAATGTTGTACTTAGTTATTTCAGCAAATAAAAGGTAAAACACATATGTTAGTCATTGTTGAATCAAATCTATCTATCTATCAATCCATCAATCTATCTATCTATATAAATATATGTAAATGCATATGTATATATAAATATGCAGCTAAATATCAAGGGCTTATCTCATGTAGTTAAAGAAAGTTTAATTTATGTGTAGCATAATCTTCAATCACATTCTAAAAGTCTGTATATAAATTCTATTTCGCATGTCTGAGTTATACAGCATTTTTCATTTGTGCCCTTAATTTACAAATGTATTCAGCTTAAGAAATAACAAGCTGTTCAGGCTCCATATCTCCCATTGCTAGGAGTTTTAGCTAGGGACAACCTCAGAGATTCCTAGGAATTTCCATTGTCCTAGGTATCTTGCTCAATGTAGAGATACCATTCATATTCCCTTTGTTTCTCCTTCAGCCCTCCCCTTGCTGATCCTTCCTGTTCCCATCTACAATCCATGTCAGCCCTTGAACCCTGAGCCCTTTCTAATATTAACTAATATTAGAAAGTAAAACCCTAAAAAAGAAATAACAAACTGAAAAACAAATAAATCTGCATTTTACCTAGAAAGTAAGGTATGTACTGCATATTCCCATAGTCATCAGTAAATGGTATGTGTTTATCACTGCAACAGCTAATACTATGACTGAAGAGAAGATTGTATTTTATAATAGTTAAAAATACCCCAAAATATTCAAGAAAAAAATGTTCATCCTCCTAAAATAAGAGATGAGTAAACTTAGCTTAGAATTAGTTTACAAGACACTTAAAATGAATAGGAAAATTTATGTTTAATGTGGTTTTAAAGAGTACAATTTACAGCACTTAAATGGAAATTAAAAAGAGCATTGTTGCTGTAAACTGTAAATTAAGCAGTAAATATGAGAAGATGTAAACAGTTTCTTTAATGAAATCAACACTAAAGAGGAATATTTGTTAACACAATTAGTACTAAAAAAAATTATTCACTTTAAATATTTATCTTTGGGGTAAAGGGGGCATTTTACCACCAAAGATCTCTTAGATTACACAAATCTATTCTACTGCCAGATTGTATGTTCTCATTTTTTTCTCCACATCTCCTGTGTGTATGAGAAATAGTGTTAAAACATGAACACTAGTAATTTTAGCTATCAGGAAATAAACACACAAAATGTACATATAGTTAACTTTTTGTAAACCATTCATCATAGTTAGAATAGCATAATCCTATACAGAAATACCCACAACAATTTATTCTGTCATCTGAAAATTCACTCCTCTATATTACTGAGAACATAAGAGTCTGTCTCTGAGAAATATCCAGAATAGGATTTTGACATCCTAGTCACTCTATAATGAGTTTATTAAGCCTATTAAATAAATATAGCATGACCCAAATATGCAAGACTAATATAAAAGCCAATTATATGTGTATGCATTGTGGGCAGAAAGAGTGATTTAAATATAAACATATGGTAGCATGAAAGGAATAAAATTATTTATAAATAAATTTAATAGGCTTCCAAGGCCTATAAAATGAAACCTCTAAAATATTGTCGAGGGAAATAAAAGCATAAATAAAATAACATGATCCACATGTTCTGAAGGAAGAGTTAATATTGTTAGAACAGCAATCTGCCCCAGCAAGACCTACGACAGAATCTCCATTGAGCCCCAGAAATATCTGTTGTTATACTTTGTAAGAAACAAGAGATCTTACATGAAATGACAAAAATTCTAGAATGGTGTAAATGATTTTTAAAGAGAGTCAAAACTAAAATATTTTATAAATGGGAGTTACAGCTATGGTCATGAGGATCTGTTCTATTTTCATGAACTTGGGCTTACAGACACATCCATTTGACTGTGGTGTAGTCTAGCAATATGGCCTTCTACTAATAAATTAGTTTTACAATAAGGATACTAAACAATGGAAGAGGGAACTTAACTTTCTCCCAGTAATTGATCTTGAGTGATAAGGTATCTGTGACTTACAAAAAAAAAACATACTAAAATGAATCAATTATCTGAATATGATAGCTGACATAGTTAGCATAATTAGAAAAGTAGAGAATTGTGCGTAGCAATAAAGCAAACCTCTAACATATTGTATATTACAATGCCAACCAATGGTCTGAAGAGAACACCTGCCGAAGTTCTTCAAAAATCAATATTCAGAAAGTGGAAAGGAAAGTCAGATAGCAAAACAGAGTACCTACATATAATCCACCTATCTATAAATGCTCTAGTATGTGCATGTAAATCAATTAATTGGTAAGAGATTTGCATCTGTTTAGACATTTCTTCAAAGACAGTACATAAAAGCATCCTTGATATCCTTATTTATTATGAAATACAAACTAAAGCTATACACAGTAGCATCACACATACACACACACACACACACACACACACACACACACATACGCATGCACACAAACACACATACACCAGCCACTGGTATAACTACACAAAGACTGGCTGAATTAGCAAAAGTAGAACCTTAGTGTAGTGCGTTTAGGGATGCTCACAAGGCTAAGCAGCACTGGGACTTAACTTTCTCTCCCAACCCACCACACAAACACACATATACATATATACACACAAAGACTTAAATGTGCCAATTAGTAGGCACATACTTCTAATAACCACAAATGGATAACTTTTTAAATTTTACAACTGGAAACTGGATAAATAGCTATAGACTATCTGAACAATAACATACTACTTGGTGAACAAAAGACATGAAAGGTATGTTCACATTACAGCATAAGTAGTTATAGGATCATGGTGAATGTGAGAAGATTCCAAAGGGTCCATGTTGTGATTTGTGTTATAATCTAGAGTGAGAGAAAGTGGGCCAGGGACTACTGAGATGTGAATAAAAACAGATTCCACATAGATAGAACTACAAAGAAATTTGAAGAAGGATACTGGTGTTTTGAACGAAAGTGGTCTTCATAGGCTCACAGGGAATGGTGCATTGGGAGGTGAGGTCTTGTTAGAGGACTATGTCAGTGGGACCAGGTTTTGAGGGATCAGAAGCTCAAGCTATGTCCAGTGTGGCATACTTTTCCTGCTGCCTGTATATCAAGATTAAGAACTCTCCAGCACCATGCCTTCCTTCATGCCACAATGCCTACTGCCATGAAAATCATGGACTGAACCTCTGAACTATAAGCCAGCCCCAGTTAGATGTTTTCCTTTATAAGAGTTGTCATGGTTATGGTATCTGTTTATAACAATAAAACCCTAACTATAACAGACTTGTCCTTAAATTGAACATAGTACTACCATTCATACATTTGTATATGTGTGGACATATACATATACATGTTTCCATACACATACATATTGAGTTGTACATGTGGTTACATATATTTCTTCACACATACCAAGTGAAAAGCTTATGATTGTAAATTTTTATTGTGGGTAAATTATATTTTAAGAAAGTTGTTACAACTCAAGAAATAACACTTACAAAGAACATTATAAAATGAAAAAAATCCAATGCAGTTTAACACACAAAATTAGTTCAAGTGTGTAAAACTTTGATTTGTTTTTACAAATTTGTATTCTAATGATTTTGTTTTATGATACCACTGAGTTTTATTTATGTTTTGACATAAATTTTTTGTTCAAAATAAGAAAGAAATTTTTAGTAATTAAAAAAAATAACATTAATAAAATGGTTATAGTTGTATTAAAAAATTCAGTTTTCTATTGGACACATCCACTATAAGAAACTTCTGCTATATTAATTCATGGAACTATAATACAAGTATTTAGTTATCTTATTGTTTTGAGCTGGTATCTATATGCCTTGTCTTGGTAAAATGAAATATATATATATATATATATATATATATATATATATATATATATATATATATATATATATATATATACTTTTCCAGATTATTATTATATGCCTACATATAGAAACTGTTTGTATACATGTATATGTAGGCTTGCTCTGGAGGTTTGAATGAAGTTGTCCCGCATAAGCTCAAAGAGCATAGAGAGAGGCACTATTAGGAGGTATGGCCTTTTTGGAGTAGGTGTGTTCTTCTTGGAGGAAGTATGTCACAGAAGATGGGCTTTGAGGATTTAGACACTCAAACCAACCCAATTTCACTCTTTCTTTCTGCTACCTGCCAATTCATAAACAGGACTCTCAGCTACCTCTCCTGCACTTTATCTGCCTGTGTGCTGTCAGGCTTCCTGCAATGATGATAACAGACTATACCACTGATCCTATAAGCCAGTACCCCAATTAAATGTTTTCCTTTAAAAGAGTTGCCGTAATCAGGGTATCTCTTCACAGCAATAGAAATGCTAACTAAAACCACTACAAAGCATATTATATATACATGCATTTTTCATAGACATAGATATATAGATAGATATAGATATATAAAATGATAGTTATAGGTATAGTATAGATAGATAGATTTAGATTTAAATATAGATATAGTCATAGCTTTACTTTATATTAATATGAAAATACTAATTTGTGCTTTTGACTTTGGACTTTGAAGAGGAAACTCCAAGTAAGGTTCCACCCATGTCAAGAAGAAACCATAAATAATGTTATATTTTATATATAGTAAAAATTGTTCAGCCCTAAGAAAACACACATTTTCCACATATGATAATATCAAGAAATTAAACCATTGAAGTTAATTGAAATTCATCATCAAATCTGTGGGAAGCCTTTTGGGGTACCTCTTGGCAGCAGTCTGACACTGGCAAGGACAAAGAAATGGCTTTGAGACAGGAATCTGACCTTGGGAGCAAGCTCTGTCAGAGATCTGACATCAGGGCATAATAAGAAAGTAAGTTTCAGCAAAAAGCTAACTTTAGGTTGTAATAGAGAAGTAAGATAAAGCAGGAATTTTCGTTTTAGGGTGGAACTAAGCTTCAGGCAAGATTTTGGGCTTGGACAAGGAAATGGGCTCAAGTTTCTATGACAAGCCCTTTTTTACAACTGTCCTGTTGCCTTGTTTGTAGTTCCTTATTGTACTGCTTGCCCAAAATACTTGCATGTAATTAAATTGGTTTAAAAGTGGATTGGTAAATAAAACTTTGCCTTCAGTCTCAGAATGGACTGGGGTCACGCTACAATGTTGTCTAACTGTCTTTTTTCTTTTTAATCCTCGCTCCTGCGCTGGAGAACCTGTTGACTGACTGAGCGGGCTTGGTCACAAATCCAACTAGAATAAGGGATTTCCTCTCTGAAATCAAAAATAAAGAATAAAAGTAATTTAAAGTCAATTTCAAATGGAGTCTGTCTTACCAACTATGTTTGGCAATATCATCAAGATATTAATAGCCTATCATTTTCTTTAAGATTATATGCAATATGTAATTTTGTTTTAATTGACAAATTACCAAGAAACACTGATCTATCCCAGATGCTTTCTTATATAGTAGTGGCAGAAAGGAGCAAGGGCAGTTTCTGCTTCCAACAGCCTCAGAATGGAAAAGAGGTGTTTGTATAATTCCCAGAAAGGGTTCTCTATATTTCATATTTAGAACATAAGACCTCTAAAGCTGTTGGTATATTAGGGTTTAAGTAGTGCTGGATTCTTTTATCTCTTACTTAAATTTCCCAATGTTAAGATCCCTGAGAAAAAAAATTATCTTTATTATTCCAGTTTTTTAAACATTTATTTGACTATGCACCTCTTCAGCTATGTTATCCTATTAATATCTATTGAATACATGTGGAAATTTCTAACCAAAACTCACACTTAAAACTACTGGGCTCTACATTCACCAGCTCAACCAGTTATGGATCAAAATATTTGGAAAGAAACTGTGTTTGTACTAAACATGTATGCATGTTAGATATTTTTCTTAATATTTGTTAATAAAACATACTAACTATGCATATCACATTTGTGTTGTAATATCCACTATAGGAAATCTATATATGTATATGTTGTATAAAGTTATTGTCATCCTATAGAAGGGACTTGATCGTCCATGAATTTGAGTATCAATGGGTGGATCTGCAGTCAGTCTTTCATTGATCTTGATGTATAACTCTGCTTTGGAAATTTCCTGTGTTGAGATTTATACCTCTTTTACTAAAGAAACACAAATATAACTAGTGTGGTTTTCATTTTCAGTTCATGCCTATTACTCTATATGTACACAGAGAGATTCTGTTGATAACAGAGATGACTATTTTTCCAGCTAGTCTGGAAGTTACATTTCTATGGATGTTGTAATCTATAATTTCTCACATATCAGCTCTATCAGAGATGGACATACCATTTACTTTTTACTAGCGTCTGGGTATTTTCTTTTTATTCTTTTTCTCACATGTTTGGTTAAATATTTTATTGCCAAGTGGCAGAGTCTGTGAAATTGTGTGGATTTATTACAGGTGCCTTGTCTTCTCTGTGTTTCAGACTACATATGTTTTGGTGCACCAGCTTGTCTTATGATCGATTTGTCAATTTCTCATGCCTTCATTGCTTCTGAAAACAGAAAAGGAAAAATAGTGCACAAGTTTCACTTTCAAATTTGCAGCCTGAAGCAATCATTCATTTACCTCTATTTATTGAATATCCCCAAAGTGATAAAAGTAACAGTTAACTCAACTTACCTTCATTACAGGCTTGGATTTATCCTCTATACACTATAATCCTGGGGACACATTCAAACTTATGTCTTTAGATATACAATTAAGGCATTTTTGATATGTATCAGGGAATTCTGACAGGATTTATAATAGGGTTCTGGAATACTCAAACTGAAGGCAAATACCACCTTCATTTGAGAAGTGTCTTGCTTTCACTGCATATTGGTTATATAAGCTTCTACAAATATGTGTTTAATTATTAAAATGTCTCTTGCTGTGCTGGTATAAAGAACACTGATAGTATTTTCTTGGTCTCAAGATTAGGAATATAAAGCAGAAGATAAAGTCTCTAGACTCAGACACAGATTTAGAACTCAGAAGTTACTGTAATTTGATCAATGGAGTGAATATATTTAACCACTCTATACTATATTTCAACCATCTCTGAAGTGTATATCCTGTTACTGCTTTATAAAAGATAACATGAGTGTATCAAACAGTATATGAGTTGTTTTAGGAGAAATATTAAGAATTGAGTTTGTAATATGTAGAGGAATAAAATTAGGACTTTCTAGTGATTGGTTTTAGATATGGGGGAGATGGGTGTAATGATATAAGGAAAAGTTTAATACTAGTAAGGATACAATCTGACTGTGTAGATTTAATATGGGATAGTAGGAATCTTACCTCAACCCATCCCTAATGGTGTGACCTTGGACAGATTCAGATTCATTTAGACCTTCCTGTTACAACTGTCAATTAGAGATGATAATGCCACTGAATGCTTATGGTTTATTTAACATTTTTTTTTTAGTGCTTTTCATTTCATTGTTGCTTAATTTTGAGAAAACAACAACATCCTCATTTGTGGGCAATGACAGTTAAGAAATGCTAAATTCCAGAATGTAGGGTAGAAGGCCTTACCCAGATCAATCTACAAAATTATGGTTATTGTCCTCTTCCTACTGAATTTGAAAGCTTCTACTTCTCCACCAGTACCATGACCTTGTGGAGGCAAAGTTAGAAAATAGGGCAAAAAAAAAAAAAAAAAGTGATCAGATTCTCCTCGAAGATAGATGCCTAAATTCTGAACATCTCCTGCTACTACATGTAGTCTAGGATATCTAACCTTCTTTTATGTTGAAAAAAAAAGTGTATATCTAGAGTTAGCCATCTGGACTCAATTTAAATGATCCAAATCTTGTTGGCAACATCTGCAGCACCATAATCAAGAGACAAGTGAGCAGCATATATTGTCTTCGCTTCATCAGGCCTTATCAGCATATTCACTTTGGCCACATCAATGTCATAGAGTTTCTTCATGGCCGGCCTGCTTGATTGCTGGCCTTGACATCCACAATGAACACAAGTGTGTTGTTGTCCTCTGTCTTCTTTATGGCTGGCTCAGGGGTCAGTAGGAATTTGACGATAGCATAGTGGTCAATCTTGTTTCTCCTGGGAGCACTCTTTCGAGGATATTTTGGCTGCCTCCAGAGCTACAGGGACTTGGGCCACTGGAAGGAGGGTGAAGTTTGGATCTTCTTTTTGTTGCCTTTCAGCACCGCCTTCTTAGCTTTCAAGTCCTTCTCATTGGCTTTGGCTTTGGCTTTAGTAGGGAGAGGAGCTTCCTTCTTCACTTTAGTCACCGTCTTGGTGAAAGGTTCTCTAAACTCTTTTTTTTTTTTTTTTTTGATTATTTTATTTATTTACATTCCAAATGTTGCCTCCTTCCTAGTCTCTATCCCAGAGTTCTCCACTCTATTCTCCCTTTACCTCTGAGAAGGTGTTCCCCCACCCTCTCAGATATTGCCCTTCCCTGGTGCATCAAGTTTCTACAGGATTAGGCACATCATGCTGGGGACTCAGACCATCCCATGTAAGTATGCTCTTTGGTTGGTGGCTTAGTCTCTGGGGGTTTCCAAGGGCC
>LR751160.1:0-33981 GCA_902729485.2 Mus minutoides
CTCTCCCTCTCCCTCTCCCTCTCCCTCTCCCTCTCCCTCTCCTCCCCCAACACACATATTTTTAAAAAAAGAATTTCAAGTGAGATGCTATATTGCCTACCTGCCTTCAAAACTCAGAGGCTGGGTACATAGCAATATGTTGATGGTATGGTGTTATATAAGAACACACACATATACACACTCACATATATCACAACAATATGATGTTATATAAGAAAGTGGCTCCAGAGAGGTATGTATTGACTCATAGAAAGAGCATTCCAGTTGGCTGTAAAGCCAGTGCTTTAAAAGTAATCATTGAAAAAAATCCATTCTTCCCAAAATAATCGTGGGGCCAATGAGACGTAGCATTTGACGGTGCTGTTGACCACCAAGGCTGTTGACCTAAGTTCACTCCCCGGGATACACACAATGAACACACATGTGACACACGGGATACACACAGCATGTCATGTGTGTGTTCACACATTTTCTCTTATTCTCTCCCTCTACCCCTCACCCCTTCCTTCTCCCGACTCATCATCCCCTTCCCCACCCCCTCTCTCTTATTGAATGTAGAAAAGAAATAGTTATAACACAATCATATCTGTCCAAAGCACTGAGCTCAGTAAAGTCTTCATCATTAATTTTCTCACATGTCCCCCGTCCATATCACATTTCATGATGGCAGGATTGTATCAAATGGTCATCAGAATTAATTCTTTAAAAAGATGGCTGCCTTTGATGTCTTTGTTCATATAAAGCTATTGGCAGAGCACACATGGAGCCAAAAACAAAATTATAGATTCTCTTAGCTCAAAGAATGTGCTCTGAAACAGTCTTCTAGACACTGCAGGACAGATACACAGATAAACTCACAGAGGCAGTGACAGCTTGCACAGGACCTGCACAGACAGGCTCCAAGCACCGAGATGGGGAGGGGGACACAGGCTCCCAACCTAACCAACAATCCAGCTCCATAGACCCTAGGCCAAAGGCAAAATCAGCATCCTCCAATGGAGTCTCACTGCACATATTAACTACATCTGCTTCAGGGCCAACCCCATGCCAAGGAGCAGTTGCCCAACACAAAACCAACTCAGCAGTATTTTTGTAGCTATTGTGTCTTATTTTGCTCTGTTTGAACTTTTTTTTTCTTTTTTCTGCCTTTTGCTTGTACATTTTTACTTTTATTGGAGGGGTTGTTTTTTTGTTGTTTTATTTTTGTTTTGCTTTGTTTTAGAGTGAGAGAAAAGTGCAAAGGTGAGTGAGTGGGTAGGGAGATGGGGAAGATCTTGGAGTAACCGGGAGATGGAGAAAACATGACCAAAATACATTGTGTGAATTTTTTTTCAATTAAAAAAGGTTAATAAATAAATAAATAAATATTTATTTATTTATTTATTTATTTATTTATTTATTTATTTTTACTCTGTACTTCATTTTTGGTAGAAGCCTGACTTACCTTCTAAACAATATCCTGAGACTCTCTTCAATAGGGCATGCACATTTTAGTAATTACTGTCACTGGAGTTCAGATTGTTAAACACTGCTGCTTATAGCCAAAGGCAAAGATAAAGATTGTAAAGCACATCTAGTAAATGAAATCCATAAAATCAGAAATATAAAACAAAATAATATTGTTTCTTCACAAAAACAAGCTCCTGATCTCCAAAGTTAATTGCAAGAACTATTTGGGCAAAGGAGACAACATAGAACACAGTGCAAGGAAAGTCGAGAGAATGGGGGAAGAAATCTAAGGAAGATTAAACCAATTCTCTGTAACTTAATTGCAATTCTCAAGAAAATAAAAATTAGTGTATTTGATTTAAGTTCTTTTATGTTGTTGTTGTTGTTTGTTTTTCAGGACAGGGTTTCTCTGTGTAGCCCTGGCTGTCCTGGAACTCACTCTGTAGACCAGGCTGGCCTCGAAATCAGAAATCCACCTGCCTCTGCCTCCCAAGTGCTGGAATTAAAGGCGTGCACCACCACACCTGGCTGATTTAAGTTCTTTTAAGTTGACCTAAGTTGTGTGTGGTAAACTTTCCTGCAATCCCAGCATTCAGGAAGCTGAGGGGGAGCAGAAGGGGGAGCTGAGGGGGGAGCTGAGGGGAAACTGAGGGGAAGCTGAGGGGAGCTGAAGGGAAGCTGAGGGGAGCTGAGGGGAGCTGAGGGGAGTTGAGGAGGAGCTGAGGGGAGGGCTGAGGGAGAGATGAGGGGAGAGATGAGGGGGGAGCTGAAGGGGGAGCTGAGGGGAGCTGAGGGGGAGCTGAGGGGAAGCTGAGGGGAAGCTAAAGGGAAGCTAAAGGGAAGCTAACAGGGGAGCTGAAGGGGAGCTGAAGGGGAGCTGAAGGGGAGCTGAAGGGGAGCTGAGGGGAAGCTGAAGGGAAGCTGAGGATCTCAGTTATTGTTCTGTTGCTGTGAAGAGACACCATGACCATGGCAACTTATAAAAGAAAGAATTTATTGGGATTATAGCTTCAGACCATCATGGCAGGGAGAATGGCAGCAGCAGGTAAGATGGTGCTAGAGCTGTAGCTGAGAGCCACATATCATCTGCAAGCAAAAAGAGAGGCAGCTGGACCAGGCTTGGGCTTTTGAAATCTCAAAATTCAGCCACCCAGTGACACACTTCCTCCAACAAAGCCACACCTCCTAATCCTTCCCAAAGGGTTCTACCAACTGGGACCAAGCATTCAAATACGTGAAACTATGGGCCATTCTCATTTAAACCACCATACCAAAGCAGAGGGATTATGTGTTATGAATGTGAGGCCAGCTTGGGGCTAAATAGTCATATCCTGTCTCAAAATAAAAATGTTTTGATCTATTCCAAATGCTCTGATACCTTCTCTAAGGAGTTATTTTCTTCAGATTCAATTGTAGATTCAAATTTTCTTTTCTTATCTGTAAACTAGTGAGGGACATCAGTCCCCAGCAAACTGAGTTGAAAGAATTATAAAAATTGCAAAGTTAAGATAAAAAGGCAGGCTGCCAAAGAACTCTGTGGTAGTGAACTAAACCAGAGATGGAGTGTTAGGTACACAGGTTACACACACTGTGGGACATAGGCAGTCATAACATACATATTTAGACACATGGGCTATACACAATGTATTCTGGCCACTGAGAGGTCTAGGACAGACAGTCCAGAGCTATGAGCAGACCTCACCTTCACATCTTTGGTCTAACCCTAGTCTCCAGCACAAGGAACCAGGACACTTGGATAAATGGCTGCATCAAGGACAAGGAGAGCAAATCACAAAAGAGGATTGGGGGATCCTGTCATGTCACAAAGTTATGGACATGAAAAATAAAAACTTTAAGTCACAGTGATGTCATCATACCGCAGGGACACAGAAGCCAAGTTAAAGTTCCTCTGGAGAAGAAAAACAAAAAAACAAAAAAGACTTTATACAGTAGACACAGTGAACTGGTACAATAGTAACCAAACTGACTGTGTGTCCAAATTGACTGTGTGTCCAACTGAACATTTTATAAGTGACATCATGGTAGTTCAAAGTTTAAAATAAAAATGTTGCTTTCCATCAAAGGCAATGATAAGACCTGTAAAGGAAAGCCAATAAACAAAGCTATCATCACAATCAAGGTCAACATGTAACAGCCATGCCATGTTGAGAGTTTCCCCCCCAGGCATGGGGCTTTGTAAATAGCTCTTTACCTCCATGGTGTCCCCATACCAACACAAAACTCATAAAATCATATAGCCTCAGTCTGCCGTAAGACTAGCATATCAAACCACATAGGGACAATGTGTGAAACCCCTGCCCAGTACTCTCTTGAATGTCTAAGTCTCCCAAGACAGAGGGAGACTAAGAAACTGCACACAGTCCATAGAGACATAAGAAACGTATAAGGTGGACTTCTTCACAGGGCCCTAAATAAGAAAAAAAACACGAGGTCAAATTAGGGAAACGAGCAAAGATGGAACTATTAGGGCCAGTGAGATGGCACAGCACTGACAGCCCAAACTCAAGGACAAAGTTTGGTTCCTGGAAACCACTGTGGAAGGAGAGAAGTGACTTTTGAAATCTGTCATGGAATAGGCATGCCATGTATGTCACACACACAAAGATGACGATGATGATGATGATGATGATGATGACGATGATGATGATGATGACGATGACGACAACGATGGTGATTATGGTGGTGATGGTGGTAGTGGTGGTGATGGTGGTGATGATGTTGATAGTGGCTGGAGATGATGATGGTGGTGATGGTGGTGGTGATGGTTGTTGGCGATGATGGTGGTACATTTTTAAAGATGAGCTAAGTTGTCAATTGACAAGCCATTAATTGTTAAAAATGCCCCAGACCAACGTGTAGTATCAGAAACAGAAAAACACTAAGGCTGGAGTCCACGGCAGCTTCTGCTGCCCTCTCAGTCTTTCTACAACTCCAGCATCCCTAAAACCAGGTGTATTTGTAATGTGAAGCGAGGGCTTGTGTTTCCACCCAGNAAAGATGAGCTAAGTTGTCAATTGACAAGCCATTAATTGTTAAAAATGCCCCAGACCAACGTGTAGTATCAGAAACAGAAAAACACTAAGGCTGGAGTCCACGGCAGCTTCTGCTGCCCTCTCAGTCTTTCTACAACTCCAGCATCCCTAAAACCAGGTGTATTTGTAATGTGAAGCGAGGGCTTGTGTTTCCACCCAGTGATTTCTTTTCCTAGCTCCATTCTCCTGACATGGTTTCTGATTCCACAAGAGCCTCAAGTTCTGCTCCTTGGACAATTTTTCATGCTACATTTGAGATGCTGTTCTCCCCACCCCCAAGATCATTTTTAATTCCTTTCTCCTTCCCAGTTTTCCCATCCTCGTTTTGATATCTGGATTATTTAATATCATAGACACAGTAGAAGAGGCTCTTACCCTCCCACTCACTGGGAACAATCACTTTCTCTTTCCGGCACTTCCAATATTGCTGAGAATGGCATTTCCCACTGGTACCCAATCACCAAGCTGACAATTCATTGAGTCATGAATGAACTTTTCTTTCATCCATTCCAGACGCTACTACTGAGTCCTGCCTGCCGAACCCTTCACGGACTCCTGAATCACAAGTTCTCTTCCTTTGTAACACCAACACCCTCCCACCACAAACCTGCTTCATGTCCAGGTCTCTTCACCCCGCAAGCACCCACCCTCGCTCAGAGTGTAGTTTACAGAAATCTTTACCAGAGTCCCTCGGAAGCAGACAAACTGTGGGAACTGCTTGGCCCCTCCTAGAGAGGCTGACTATGACCTGGGAGGGGAAGGCTTGTTTGGAAGCATACATTTTAAATGAAGCATCTTCTAGGGAAGTGAAGACTGCACTAGATCTCCAGTACAGCTGGATAAGCCAGTGCTTTTCACTCCTGACTGCTAGCATCAATCACCAAAGCTTTCCCCTAACAATGACAGTTTCAGAGAGGCGGATTTAACTGGACAAGAAAGGAGCCTGAGTGTCAGGGTTTCCTTCCTTTTGATTGCATTGATTCTCCTGATGTGCAGCCTGCTGGGCATGCACCGAAGGGTGTCCTCTCCTCAGATTCTGCCATCCCCACCACCCTTCAGTACTAACCACCAGGCTAAGTGTTAGTGGGAACCCATCCCCCCAAATAGTGTCTACATGCTTGTAATTTTTTTATCTGTTGCTAGGTAACAATTTTCCTCAAAACTTAGAAATCTGAACCAGTGGGCATATATTATCTCATAGATTCTAAGGGACAAGGTTCTAGGCTTCACTGGTAACCCTGATTCTGGGTCTCTCATGGGTCCATTAGAATCCTGTGAAGTTATCTCCAGATTTATTGTGAGATCCAATATTGGCTCATGAATTGCATCTTATCCCAAGATCTTGATCATTGGCAGATCCCAGAAGATCCACTTCCATATTCTCTCACTGTGGTCAGAGCTGGGTCTTGGCTGGGCTGGTTGGTTAGAAACATGTTGACCACTTCGGGTTTCTCACAGTATTCTTCTTATACATACATACACACATAAACATACATATACACATATAAACACACACATGCACACATACATACATGCATATACGCACACACAAACACATCCACATACACTGGAGTGAGGTCTCAGAGGAAGAGAGAAGTAACAGGCTTTTAATTACCTCCCAAAGTGACAGGTCCCTACTTTTGACATATTCTATTTATTAACAACCCACATACAAAGGCATGATACCAGAGGGCAGAAGCCATTGAGAATCATACTTGACACTCTTTATACAAATACTAATTAGATGCCAGCAAACCTCAGACCCTGAAAACAATTGAAGTAAGGGCTGTGGGGATGACTCAGTCAGTAAAGCACTTGCCTTGTACAACCTGAGTTTAAATCCCCAGAACCCATTTAAAAATCAGCTATAGTATCACACATCTGTAAGCCCAGTGATGAGAGATGGAAAGCAGAAACAGGCTGGGTATTGTAAGATCAACTAGTCTAGCCTTCATGAGGACATTTCAAGCCAATGAGAACAAAAGGTGAGGACCATCTGAGGATCAGCACTTGAAGTCATTCTCTGAGTGACATATACATCCTGTACATGCACACACCCACGAGTGAGCACACACACACAATGAATATGTGCATGTGCAGAGAGGAGAGAGGGGGGAGGAAGGAAAGAAGGAAGGAAGGAAGGAAGGAAGGAAGGAAGGAAGGAAGGAAGGAAGGAAGGAAGGAAGGAAGGGCTTATGTCTTGCACACTGAAGTGGAAACTCAAGGGTTCTTTGGAAAGTTGGTTGGAGGGTGTTTTGTTGGGGCAAACACAAGAAGGAATGTTTTGTTAAAGTGGACTCAGGTGTGAAAGGCTAAGGCAGAGTCATGAGGGAACATTTTGATGAAGCAGACACAGAAGAGAGAATGTTCTGCTAAAGCAAGCACGTGAAAGGACATGTGATTAATGATTCTTTGCTAATGACACACATGTATTGGTCTGCCTTACCTTGCATAGTTGAGCTGCATTTATTGGGATGCCATAAAGAGAAATGCACCAAAAAACTTCTGGTGGTGTGTTGCAGTTTCTTGCTGCTTCTGAGGACTAGAGCTGATTGGATGCACATGCTGAGGCAAGGCACGTGGAGGACACGTGATCTTTGGAGGGTATAAATAAGACTCCACAGAGTGACGAGACAGAGCTTGGCTTGCTCGTATAGCTATCTGTGCTTGTGGATCTCCTGTCTTCACTGATCTTTGCTTCCATGATAGAGGCACAACTGAGAACTTCTGGTGTTTCCTGTTGGTGCCTCTTGTTAACTCAAGCCAAGGCTGAGGCCTGGCTGTCTCTGCTAGGTCATGTCCCTGCTGATGCTATCCTGACTCTACTGAACTGTACTGCTGGTATATCTGTGAGGTGTTTGTGAGCTGCCTCTGCCTGCTAACCTGTAAACTGAACTGCCAGTTTCTAGACAACACAGATGGGAGTTGCTCCAAAGAACCTTTCTAAGAAGGTCCATTTCCACCGTATCCTTTTTTTCCCACTACCTCTGGTGGGTAGTGGGCTATAAGGGAAGTTAAAGCATTTAAGAACCATCATTAAAAATAGGATTTGAAAAAAATTAAAGCTACATCACACCTTGAGTAGGTGGAGCACTCAATAGCCACATGCCCTCTAAGTCATGATTCAGGAGGGCAAGAGACACAAGAGTTCCACCACCAAGATCCCCCGACAGGAGAAAACCTGCTGTGGAGTGGAGCTTGTGTTGGCACACCTAGCTTGTGTTGGCATACCTAGGTCATGTTGGCATACCCAGCTCATGTTGGCACACTGAGACACCTCAGCACAAGCAAACCCCACATCTTTCCTCACTTGTGCTCCACCAGTTGCCATCCTGCACCACAGCCCACTGTCCAATTTAACTCCAGAGACCTGCTGTTCTGAGGAGCTGTGGGCCACCGCCACAGGGAAGCTGCATCTGTGGCCTCTCCCTGCACGTCTAGAGGAAGGAGACGTTTGGATGTATGGATGCTGCCCTTGGGTGACATCACTGGATAGGTTTAGGATGTCTGATGTGGTTTCTTTGTCAACAGGGAACACTGGTTCTGACAATGGCCCTTCTTGAAAGTGTCCCCAGGGGTTTTATGTATCCTTTTTACCCTGCATTGTACTTTTCATAATGAAGGGCTGATTGTTATAGGTGGAGATACAGGAGACTGTTTTCATTTCCAGCTTATCTACTTTCTAAGATAATTGTCCCATATGAGAGATCTTTGAAACTGGAAATTTCCTACTTCTATCTATTTACTCATGATGAGATTCTCTCTATCGGCTCTAAACCTGTGCACCCAAAGAGAAGATGAAAAGATAAAACATCCTTACTTGAGCTGATTGATCTAGCTTAATACTGCTTACACGGTTCCTGAGATACATTCTTTATATCAGTCTAACTTTTTATTGATATGTAATATTTATGCACACCCTCGGGATAGAGGGTGAGTTTTGATTCACATACATAGAGATCAGGTCAAGGACAGGAAGTATACCCATCACTGCTATCATCTCTTCATGATATCCTTTCGGAGATTTACAACATGCCTCCCATCCATTCATCTTTATTTTATCTATAATTGCAGCTCTTTCCCCAACCTTCCTAATGGGAAAAGTTTCTACACTAATTATTTTAATGAATATACTGCATTGTATCCTTGGCCTCTAAAGTCCATAGTTAACCGAGGTAGAGCTGAGCTCAATCACACTTTCCCACTCTGTACTGCCAGTCATTCTTCCTCATCAGAGAAGTCTGGCAATTGAATGACCTCATTAGTAAACATTCCCAAGTCCAGAACATTAAATATTTAATTAAATGTCTAATTCCATAGATTTCTATCTCACTGACGTTTAAAAGTTGTTAACGGTAGTCCTTACCTAAGTTAGAGACTGTGATTTAAAATCTGCTTCTATGCATCATTTTACCCTCTGGCAGTTTTATAACCTGATTGTTCTTTCCTTTTAAGGCAACTCTGAAGAAAGGACTCTTCACTTGGGAGTCAGGATGGGTCTCAGAAAAAAAGCTTCATGACCTGGCTGGCGTAGGTGGTGGTGGTGCGGCTTGGAGGGAGGGTTTGAGTAAAAAGGAGAGAACTAGAATTGTTTATTTAGGAGGAATAGAATTATACTCAACGTTTTGTCCTGTGAAAGTCAATGCTTATCCATTTTAAAGAAGCCATTAAACCTGAAGAAGTATCACTACTCCCTAATAGTCCCAGAGTCCTTCTTAAATGCATTAATTTTGACAAAAATAACAGCTTATCCAAATGGGCAATGTTATTCTAAAGCAAAAGTATGTTCAGCATTTACTAAGGAAAGCACAAGAGTTACGGCTATTAGTTAGGTTTTCTGTAGGAAACTGTTCTTAGGGGGAGGAGAAAGATGTCATCACCAAGGAAGCAGTCCTGCATTAAGACCTCCAGGCAACATAGAGAATACTCATCAATAATTCTGTTTGTAGGGACCCAGGTCTCACAGGCTTGGTCACCAGCATAGTGCTCTTTGGAGGAGACAGAATCTTTTAGAGGTGGAGCCTATTAGGAGCTTTTTAAGTCATTGGTAGTGTAGTTTTAAAGGAGATAGTAGGACATCATCTCTTCCTATCCTTGTCTTACATTTCCTGGCCATGAGGGAATTATTTCTGTTCCTCCATATACTCTTACATGGTGTGCTGCCTCCAATATACCAGAGGCCTAACAGAACATACCCTTATAAGCCAAACCTTTAAAACTGTGAGCTCAAGGAACCCTTTTCTTTTTTATAAGCAAATTTATCTCAGACTTTTCTTGCTATAACAGAAACCAGACTAATACAATGTACTAAACAAAAAAATCTCCAACTGACCTTATAGAGTGTCTTTATGAAGACACTGGAGGAGACCTACTGAAAAGTTTGGTCAGTCCCCTTACCATGAACTGTCACCAGCCTAGAGACCTTCATTGTTAGTCTTCAATATTACTTTAAACTGGATGGGAGATATATTTCGCCCCTACACTGCTTTCTATGGACCACTCCCTCGTGCCTTCAACCAACACAAGAGAGTCCAGAAAGTTACAAAAATACATTAGACATTGCAAAAATTTGTAAAAATCAAATGAGCCAGTACTAAAAACAAGCAAGTCAATATAAAAATATCATCCAAATAATTCAATGTAGTTCAAAAAAACACACTGATTTCACATGTGAACTTAGATATGGCTTTTAAAGATAATTCTATGCCTATAAATCAAAATATCTATTGACCTTGTGTGACACAAATATCTGGTATTTAAATCACAGAGTATCCAAATAGGAAACAACTAGGTTGGTTGAAACAACTTAAAGATTGGTAAGAAAGAGTAAGAAAACCAATTCAGCAACAAAAACCATCTGCATCAAGTTGTAGCTCAAACAACTGTTGAGACACTTACCTGACAGCAAACAAAAAAGACAAATAAAATCTATGCTCTCATAGCCCAGTAAACACACAGAATGCTTCTCTGTGAGTATCGTCAAAAAGATTCTGGGGAAGTCGGCTAAGGGCTGTGAAAGGATGACCGTCCCTTGGAAGCTGAAGCCAAAATGAGAGCTTACTAGCTCTTCAGTGAGTGAGGTACATGCTGGACAGAAGAGACTTCACACATCAAAGAGACCAGTAGGACCCACGGAGTACAAGTAGCTGCTCGTTTTCTAAAATCTGGAGGCAAGGCTGAAATGAGAAGTTAGTAGTCTTAGAAATGTGCTTCATGCTGGTTCCAAGCACTGGAACGCAGAAGCACGTTCAACAGAGCGGTCCAGTGCCAGCCGACTGACTCTCAGAGCGCACACTTGGCAGCTTTCGGAGATCAGCTCACTGAAGCACGGGATCAGTTAATTTAAAGCCAGCTCCAGTGTCGGTGGTTACCATGGCTAGGAAATGTCTCATTCTCCTCCTCTTGATTTAGACAAACCAAGAGTTAAAGGAAAATAATATTACTTAACTGTAGATGGATTATGCCAGTCTGCCCACTCCTGGCCTCTGTGACTGGCTGCTGTTTTCAAAGGAAATGGAACAGCTGAGGCTGGGCTTGCCTCCCGCCATGCTGCTTACTTGTCCCCCACCCCCACTCCTGCCACAGTCTCCATGTGAGTCCACCGCTGCCTGCCATCCAAGTGAAAGAGTGCTGAAGCCAGCGGCTTGTTCTCCACATTCATTCCTTTGTTTTCCTATCTTAAAGGAGAGGGATTTTCTAAATTGTATCTATTGTATAAACAGAAAAGTGCATCTACCTGAAAATGTGCAGGTCTTATTTAGTAGTGTACTAAGATGTTCGTGTAAGTGATCATTAAATTATTTCTTGGCCATTTTGGTGCTTTTAAATTTCCTTGTGTGGAAATTTTCACACATCCATGTTATTCTGACATCACAAAATGAGTGTTCTCTCTCATTCCATTTCAACACATTTGTATATGACTGATATCTTATTAATTTTTTTCATTTTCTATTGTTGAGATTATAGTATGGGAACATCATTTCTCCTGTTCCTCCCTCAAGCCCCTTCCATCGCTGCAGGAACCTTTTTGGAATAAGGACTCCAACCCCACTGAGAGCAGGAGAGAGGAGAGGTTACCTGAGCCAAGCCAGGCAGCTACTGAAAGGTCTCGTTATCAGGTCCAGAATGCACTTCACTTTATACTTTAAAACCACAGGGGGTGGGGCAGCAAGCAAGTGGATTTTACAGAAGCTTGTGCTGCAGTCAGCAGGTTGTTAGGGGCAATGACTCATTGTTTCAGCTGTCTCTCCAGGTCATTCTGTTCCAGGTAGCAAGTGGCATACATCATGGTTGCAAGTAGGCAGTACAGATAGTGCTTTAAGTAAGTTATTAAATAGATCAAGGAGCCAGAACCAAATAATTGGTCTTGCCTGTCTTCTTCTATCCCATTCCTTCCTCTTCATCTTCATAATACCCTAAGCATCTATCTTATAGGAGTGGGCAGGAGCTCCCGGGCAGCATTTGTATTGTCCTCCATTGGCTCTCATTTGTATCTCCAGGACTAATCCCTTCTAATAACTTTTTGGCATTTTATCATATTATTTCTATTTAGCAGTTTTCATTTAAAACCATGCATATGTCTTTCCTTTTCGTGATAATCAAATTTAATCCTCTGAGATTTTTGAGGACCATTGCTGCCAGTGAAGCTATGAGATTCTGCAGGGTGACTATGCTTTCTTGAGCAATAGCTAAATGTTTCTTAGTTTGAGTAGAGAGCTGGCTATGTTGAACTTGGTGGAAGGAGAGAGAGAGAGAGAGAGAGAGAGAGAGAGAGAGAGAGAGAGAGACTGGCCACAAACACATGGAGAGAAGGGTGGGGAGATGTTACATCCACTCCAGTAGTGACCTGCTTGACAGGTTTAGAAACCTGGAAGCAGTCCCAAGGCAAAGAGTTTCATGGAAACATAGTCTCCTGGAACTGTGGCATCCCATAGCACGTATGCTACAATTTTGTCCTTGCGAATGGATCTGTGTGCTTCCTTTCAGTATTGTTTTGTTATAGGTGCCTCCAAGCAATGACTTGCCAAATACCTAAGCAAAATCGAACTTTGCTTCCAGGGCTTCACCAATGCCCTAGGTAGTCCTTGAGCCAACCCTGGACTTGGAATTCAGTAAGAATGTTGCCTATTCAGTGACATTCAGAATTGCCTCTAGTATTATAAGAGAGATAGTGAAAGAAATCAGGCATTACTATCTACTACATAGAGTTAGAAATCTCAGGGCAAGCTTAGCAACTTAAGTTTAGAATTCTTTCTCTCTTCTCACACTTTTTTTTTAACCTATTTTTTCCCTGTTCCAGTCAACCCCGCTCGCTCCAACCCTGCTCGCTCCAGTTGGCCCCGCTTGCTCCGATCAGCTCCAGTTGGCCCCGCTCGCTCCGCTTGTTCTCTCTGGTCCAAGGATTCATTTCTTATTCTTCATTAAGTACGCTGTAGCTGACTTCAGACGCACCAGAGGAGGGAGTCAGATCTTGTTACGGGTGGTTGTAAGCCACCATGTGGTTGTGGGATTTGAACTCATCACCTTTGGAAGAGCAGTCGGGTGCTCTTACCCGCTGAGCCACAAGGAGCTGAAGGGGTCTTCAACCCTATAGGTGGAAGAATAACCATGAACTAACTAGTACCCCCTGGGCTCGTGTCTCTAGCTGCATATGGTTAATTAATTAGCAGCATCAAGAGGAGCCTATGCTTTACCTCATTAAACTCTCAACTCACTGAAGCTGTTACTATTCCAGACCCAGATCTTACATCTTCCTTGTCTAAAGGCCTTTGAAACTTTTGTAGCCTGTTGACCCCTAGGGTCAGTCATATTTCCCTTCTGGAATGCACAGCATGGACTGGTTTTGCCTCTATCATTCCCAAAAGGAATGCTTATTCATCTTAAACAAGCATGAATATCACAAATGTGAAATAACACACCAAAAATCTTAAGAGACCAAACTAATCTTTGTACTTAATTAACTGTTACATAGACAAATTTTTGTCAATAAATTATCAATTACATTCAGAGGAGGAAAGCTTTAACCATCTCAAAAACCCTATAAGTGGGGCTAGAGAGATGGCTCAGTGGTTAAGAGTGCTCTTCCAGAGGTCCTGAGTTCAGTTAAACATACAAACAAACCTATGTTTAATTTATAAATTAGGCACACCGAGAGAGAGTAAGAAATCAAACGAGTGATTTAATACAGCAATTACAATACCACACTAAAAATTACATGAGGTTTTTCTCTCAATATATCTCAATGTGCTGCACCCACATTTCTTGTGATGATGTGACATTAGACCACAACTACACATCTGATGACGTGAGGAGAAGGACATGAGATCATTAGCCTCATACAAGTACTATGTAAAGGTTACCTGAACAGAAGCCCTATGACACCAACATCACAATAGATGACCTGATAGGAGACTTTATAGACTGAATGTGTGTGTGTGTGTGTGTGTGTGTGTGTGTGTGTGTGTGTGTGTGTGTGTTATATTTACTGAATGACTTCAGACTGCAGTCCAGCTAATCCATCAATGGCTGTGTGTGAATGGGAAGCCGAACAATCCAGTAGTTGTTCAATCCACATAGCTGGATGTCTCAGCGGGTCTTCAGTACACAGCAGAATCCCAAAGAAGTGGACTCCAATGCCAGTGGAGAAATAGATGTACCAGCAAGGCAAGGGCAAGCAGGCAAAGAGCAAAAGCTTCCTTCCTCCACGTCCTTATGCAGGCTTCCAGAAGATGTGACCCAGATTAAAGGTGTGTCTTCCTGCCTCAAGACCCAGATTTCATGTGTCCTCCTACCTCAAAAGTCTGGACTAGAGGTATATTCACCCACTTTAAATCAAGCAAAAAAAAATCTCTCACAGGTGCACCCTCCAATTCTGGATTGAGGTTCATTCCAGGTGTAGTCAAGCTGAAAAGCAAGAACAGCCATCACACCAGGCTAGAGCAGATCATGAATCCTGGTTTGACCGATATTTACAAGTGACCTCTGATAAAATGCTATGTGCTGAAAGACACTTGTATCAAATATCACGGCAACAGGGTGGCCTGTGGATATAGCCAATGAGTGAAGTGCTTACCTTAAAGGCATGAGGACTTAAGTCAAGCTCTAGAATCCCCACTAAAACAAACAAAAAATTCAAGTGTAGTGATGTGTACTTGTTACCCCAGCCCTGAGGAAGCAGAGACAGGCAGACAGATCTCTGGGGTACGCTAGCCAGCCAGCCTATCTCACTTGGCAATCCTCAGGCCAGTGAGAGATCCTGACTAAAAAAACAAAAAACAAACAAAAAAAACAACAAACATCAAGGTGGACACCACCTGAGGAGCAGTCAAGACTGCCCTCAGAATTACACATGTGCACACACGTACAGACACACACACACCAAGATATGTTCTTGAAACAAAATAGACACTACTCTACCTTTTGAGAGAACTGGGAATTGAACATAAGAGGGGGCAGTTTGCTTCATGCTTACAATTTATTAAACCATTGTTCTTTTGTTTTTTTTTTAATGAACATGTGTAACCTTTGTGATTTTAAGGGGTTTGTTTGTTTGTTTTTTATTGACTGGTTGGTTCTTTGTTTTTTTAATACAAGTTCTTACTATGAAGCCCAGGCCCTAGGCTGACCTCCAACTTATAATCCTCCTGCCTCAGTCTCCCAAATGATGGAAGTACAATTCTATGCTACCATAACTACCATATGCTACCATTGGGGTCTGGGAATCATTGCACAATCCACTCAAATACCAATCTCAGTCAAGTAGGGATGGTTTATTGATCACCACACCCAAGATTGATTGATCAGGGCCACGGGGACAGAATCAGGAGTTGAACAATGAGTTGGGTCAAGATCCTATAGGGCTTTAAAGCCTAAAATCCTCAAACACCTGTGCAAAGTTACTCCACCAATCAGGATTTAGAGATGAGGGATTTCCTTAGGAACATGTCTTTGTTGTGCACGTATCCTGCTCCCATTGGTTGGAGTATTCAACTGTGGCAGGGGATTTGACTTGTCTAATATTCATGTCTTGTCTACCAGGATGTCCATTACCCACGTACATGTCTCTTTCTGCCAAGTAGGATGTCAGTTCCCAGGGAGGTCTTGGAAACTTAAACTTTACTTGACTCCTACTCAAAATGGAAGCCTTAATCCAAATAGTTTCTTATATTAGTGCAGGTGTCTCTCTTACACTGGAGCCCACCGAAACCATGGGCAGCTTACAAAAGCTTATACACAGGTGCAGGAAGTGCTGCTAAGTGGTTGGTTCAGGTCCAAGCTTATTGTGGTTAACTACACAAAGCAGTTCTAACTGACTTCTGTTGTGATTGGTACCATCACATGAGAAAGTTTTCGTATATTAGTAACAGCACAAAATGGCAGGCTAAACAGGCAACACTTACCGGAGCCTAGCAATATCTATCTCCTATACAATATTTTTAGGTATTTCAGGGCTTTCTTTGTTTTTGTTTTTGTTTTTGTTTGTTGGTTTGTTTGGGGGCTTTGTTTTTTTGTTTGTTTCTTTGTTTGTTTCGATTTGCTTTGGTTTTGGTTTTTCAAGACAGGATTTCTCTGTGTAGCCCTGGCTGTCCTGGAACTCTCTCTATAGACCAAACTGGCCTTGAACTCAAAGATCTCTGCTCCTGAGTAGTGGGATTAAAAGCACACACCACCACCACTCAGCTAATACTTCTATTGAAATAAAACTAAGGCCCCAACTAAAAATCATCTAATATGCAAATTTGGTAAGCAGATTTATATCTTTCAATATTGTTTTTTGTTAAGGATGAGGTCATTCTGAATGCTGTCCCCAGTCACAGTCTAGTTTCCAGCCAAGGACTCTAACCATTTAATTAAGGAGAAAATACTGTTGGGTTTTCCATGAGCTTCTACGCGTCTCCCTGAGGCAGTGAGTAGCTTTGACTTGGATGAATAAATTATCCCAGTCACTGTTTAGTGAGCCTCTCCCACCATGGATTTCGTCCATGGTGAGAGCAGGGGGGCTCTTCACCTGGACCTCTCAAACCTCAAGGCAGAGCATCTGATCTGACCCTGCACAGTAAAGGGACCTCATTAGTGGCACTAAGTGTCAGGGGTCACTTCCCCTCAAGTCATAAAGAATAAAGACCCTGAGACAGGATCAAGACTCAGAGGATTCTGTTTTAAATATTCAGATGATAAAGACAATTCCATAAAATGACAGTGACAAAGATCTTCTTCTTCTTCTTCTTCTTCTTCTTCTTCTTCTTCTTCTTCTTCTTCTTCTTCTTCTTCTTCTTCTTCTTCTCTCCTTCTCCTCCTCCTTCTCCTTTCTCCTTCTCCTTCTCTTCCTCTTCTTTCTTTCTTTCTTTCTTTCTTTCTTCTTCTCCTTCTTCTCCTCCTTCTCCTTCTTCTCCTTCTTCTCCCCTCTCCTCCTTCTCTCCCCCTTTCTCTTCCTCCCCTCCCCCTCCTCTTCCTTCTCTTCCTCCTCCTGCTTCTCCTTTGTGGACTTCCACCTCATACTCCTAGTTATCTCAGACCTATACTTCTGCACATGGAAAAGAAAAAGAGAACATGTGCCTGTAGAGGCCAGAAATAGGAGTCTGATTCCCTTGAGCTGGAGTTACAGGGGATTGGGAGCTGCCTAATGTGGATGCTGGGAACCAAACCCAGGTATTAACAAAAGCAGCAGGCAGTCTCAGTAGTTGAGCCTTCTCTCCTGTACTCCTCATTATTAAAAATCAGACTGCCAACTTTGCCATTCCAGGGGAGCTACGGAAACCAAGCATTCTGTAAGATATTAGAGAAATTCTCCCACAGCCACCTGCAGCACAAGCTTAGATGGGAGCCGCACCAGCCTCCTCCAAAGTTGACTGGTAGAAGTGAAATCCATGATAAAAGGGGAATGTATGATAGACAGAAACAAAAACTAGCAAAATGACAGCTAGCTTCCTGCTGGCGTTAGTTACAGCTTCAGACGCCTGTGTGATATAGAACATAGCATGCAGGAGAAAGAAAGGAAGGCACAACCCTTCTCTAGGGACAACTGCAATTGTGGGATGCACAGAGAAACATAGACTCAGTCACTCTTCATTATTGCTGGCCCTTCTCCTGATATCCAGCTTCTCTCCAGGCTCTGCCCCCACTTCTCTGTGAAATAACAGAATATGATGTTAACACATGACCTGCCCCTTTAAGATGCTGGTGGCTCTGTGAGGCCAGATCCCATGGCCTCCCAACCTCAGACCATCCCCACCCCCCACCCCAAAACCCTCAGGAACTCTCTCCGTGAGACAGAGTTAAGAGGCTGTGTGTACTATGACCTAACAGCCCCTTCTGTATGTGCTGTGTGGCCTACCAGCTCCTACTGTGTGTGTGTGTGTGTGTGTGTGTGTGTGTGTGTGTGTGTGTGTGTGTTGTGGCCTAAGAGCTCCTACTTGATGTATGTGGTTCCCCCATGCTCTTTATCATGCAGACTATCCTGAATTAAGTCATGTGGTATAAAACTTCCTGCCAGCTCCACAGAAGTTATAAAATGTGGCTCTTTCCTTTGTTCATGAGATTTCTCTGAAGACTCTTGCAGGCCTCCATCCTGCCATATGCTGTCTGTGCACTAGGCTCCCAAACCTTGCTTCAGGCTACTTCACACTAGGTCTTATAAGGAAGCCTCTTTTTCTCTTTAAAATATTTTAAAATATTTATTACTCTGGGGTTGGGATGGGGGTGAGTAGGTCGAAACGGGGGTGTAATTGCCATGCATGTATGCAAAGGATGGGGTCCTTCCTTCTACCTTACAGGTTCCAGGAATTAAACTAGGGTTGTCTGGCTTGCCAGCAAATGCCTTTGTTTGCAGAGCCATCTCTCTGGATGGTCCTCTCTTTCCCTTTAAAATTCTGATACAGTGTTTCTATGTACTATTGTTCCTTTCCAATGCCCTTCCACCTCAAGGGCCAGTCATGGTGTTGAGGCCTTTCTCCTAATAAAACTAATTCCTGAATAGTAATTTTATGTCAGCTTCTTTCCCAGAGCCAACCACTGCTGCTTCATTCTTATAGGTAAAATCTGGAATGATGCAAGAGATGTGAACCTCCAGTCATGTGTAAAAATCACGAGGTTTTCAAGTTCTCCATCCTCACCTCACTCTATATCTCTGTGGCTCTTAGAATCACATTTACACACTCGAGAGTGCATACACACACACACACACACACACACACACACACACACTGCTAATTCATCTATGTCCTGCTGGTCTCTCTCACTTGTGCTTCAGAATAGCTACATTCTGAAGTATTCACTGGAATGTTCCCAAACCTTGGACAATTTAGGACACACAGTAGGCCATCAGTAAATACAGATTGGATGAACATATGTGTCCTTTATTCCCTAAGCAATCACTGGGCACACAACAGTGTTTCCTGTTGATGAATTGGATTATCAGAACATACTTAGTCTGTTCATTGGAATGTCATTTGACTGTAAAAACAAAGAAAGTGCCAATGTGCACTGGAGCATGAAAAGTCTTGAAGATGCTGAGCAGAAGAAGCTAGTCACAAAAAGTCTTATGGTCCCATTTAAATGAACTATCCAGAATAGGCTAGTCCATGGAAACAGAAGAATCGGTGATTGCCAAGGGCTTGGAAGCTGAGGGTAAGGGTAGTGATAACTAAAAGATAAGGGCCTGGGAGGCTGGGATATGACTTCACTGGTGGCAGAATGTTTATCTAGCAAGATAAGGCCCTAGATTTTTCTCCCTAGTACTGCATTGTAGTCTTAGATTTTTCAAAACCTACTTTAACAAAGGTTCTTAGGCACTTTAACCTCCCTTCTAGCCCACCACCCACCAGAGACAGTGGGGGAAAGGTTATTAGGCCCGGGGAAGTGATCTGTACAAATAGTTCTTTGGAGCGATTCCAATCTTCATTGTTAGGCTATCAGCAGTTCAGTCTAGTAGCAAGCCACCATACACAAATCAGCAGCTGCAGTCCAGTCCACTGGGCAGACACCACACATGAATCAGCAACAGCAGTTCAATCCAGAAGACACTGCAAGGCTCTGCCCACCAATCAGCAGGGGTCTGCAGAAGTGGCAAGAAGCCACTGGAATACCATGAGAAGTTCTTTGATGAGTTACTCTCTATGAAGTCATAACAAGCAAAAATCAACAATGGGAGGTAAGGCAAATCAATACAAGAGCTTTGTCAGCAGACTAGTGAGGAAGAAGGAGCCCCCTCCCACTGTCTGTGGGGTCATTTTTATATTCTTTCTAAATAACACACATGCCCTCACATGTCTGCTTCAGCAAAACATCCTTTTACCTGTATCTGCTTCAGCAAAAGATTCTCTCATGAGTCTGTTTTAGCAAAACATCCTTTCACCTGTCTGCCCCCAACAAAACATCATTTGACATAATTGAGTTTCCAAAGAAACCAGAAATGTCCACTTCACTGTATAAATCAGGTGTGGTGATTGCAACTCTGGGGAAGTAAAGGCAGAAATAATCAGGGATTCAAGGTAATCCTCAGCTAGAAAGAGAGAGCGAGGCTAGTGTGGGATACATGAGGCCGCCCTGTATTTAAAATGGGGGAGGGATGCACACAAGATTTGTCTCTCTCAGTTTGGCTTGTTTCTCTTAACAATGTTCTCCAGCTCCATCCACTTTCCTGTGGACATCACCATCTTGCTTCTTTACAGCTAATTAAAACCCCAGTGTTGGCATGTATCACATTTCTTTATATGTCCTTCTGGTGATGAGCCTTTATACTGGTTCCATATCTTAGTTACTGTGAAGAGAAGGAGTGTCAATAAGCTTAGCCTTGCAAATATCTCTGTGGCATGCTGACTCTGAATCCCTTGGCTTTTGCAGGGACAGCCACACTAGTTTGCAGAGTGGCTTCCCCAGATTCTATTCCTATCCGCAGTGTATAAAGAGTGTTGAGGTCTACCCTCTGCCCCGCAGCGTAGCTGTAGCCACTTTGTTCCATGCCTGCCAGTCACTGACACAGAAAAATAGCTTGACTCAGAGCAGGGTCATGTTGATCACAAACCCTGTTGTGTTCTGAGGTTTGATAATCTTAAGAAATTCCCAACCATAAGCTCCACTTAGGACCAATCAGAATAAAGGTCAGTTAGAACTGTTCTGCCTAGCTAACCAAAATAGCTTGAATCAGGGCCAACCACCTTGTGGGTTTGGTTGGTTTGGTTTTTTTGTTTTTGTTTTTGTTTTTGTTTTTGTTTTTGTTTTTGTTTTTCCTTTATAAACTGGCCCAGAGAAATGTTCAGTGTCCAGCCTTAGCTCCTGAGTCTAGGCTGTGGCCCTGATTGATCAGTCTTGGGATGTGCACTCAATAAACTAGCCCTGTTTAACTGAGACCAGAGTCTGAGTAGTTTGTGTGGCAATTCCTGAACTTCAACAAAGAGGTCCGTCTCTCCCCATACCCTCACCCACATTTCTTATAGGTTTTCTTGATGATGAACATTCTGACTAGACTGAGATAGGACTTCCCAGGACTTTTAGTCTGTATTCCCCTGATGGCTAAGGATATGGAACACTTTTTTCAAATAACTTTGGTCATTTCTATTTCTTCATTTAAGAACTATTTATTAAATTATTTAACCCATTTATTGTTCAGGGAGTACTTGACTTTTTTGAGTTCTCTATAGGTTCTAGACATGAATCCTACAAGATATATGGATGGCAAGGAATCTCTCCCTTTCTGCAGACAATCTCTTAAAACTCCCACAAATGCCCCCCTTCTCTGCACCCTTCAGCTCCTCCAGAGCATCTTCAAGCCAAGCCCCAAACACTTGAAGAACTGGCTCAACTTACTCTTTTTTTCTTACTTCACTTATCCTATCCACAGCCAAGCTGCCTTCATCTTATGTTACAGGATATTTGAAAGTGTTTCTAATTGTGGTGTGGCTCAGCCCTTGGCACACACCTTTAATCCCTCTGGCTGGAATACAGACATGCCCTTAGTATTCACCTTAATCCCAAACAATGAAGGTAGAGTTAGCTTGTAGAAGGAAGCAGCCATATCTGAAAGTGATGTCTAATTGAGTGGCAGAAAAAGGGATGAATCAAAGAAAGATTTGACAGATTAGGATTTGCCCACTCTCACCAGGAGAAGAAAGGGAAGCTACTTCAGGGGGAGACAGGCAGTACAGGGTTTTCCAGGAAAGATAACACCCTCTCAGAGCCCAAGCAGTCTACACTCTCAGAGAGGAAATTTAGGTCAAAAAGCAAAGAGATGTATTTCAGTCTTCTCTTATTAAACTATAGCTCCTGGCAGTTTTCTTGGAACTTGTAAGGAAGAAAACTGCTGATAATGAAGAAAAATGTCCCAGCAAGATCTCTTGGTTCTTGGCTTCACTAATGAGTAGAGTCAACAACACCTTTACTACAACAAACAAATAAACAAACAAACTGCTGTTTCTACCGAACGTGATGGAAGTCAGCTCTGAAGGGTTATTCCATGCCCATTTTGCAGGACTAGTTAATCAGTTGAGTTCTATGTGTGCCTCCAGGTTACAGAGTCAGCAACTGAGTCCTCTATCCTACGATGCTCCCATCTCTAGGATCTCACTATGGGCTCAGCTCTGGGCTAAGCACTACAAACATCACAAACATCACATCCTTAAGATACCATGCACTCCAGTATTCCCCAACATGCCACACTGACTTGCTGTGCTTTTGAGCAGGGTTCGTCAGCTTCAGCACTGTATTGACACCATGGAACTGAGAATGCTTTGTGATAAGGCATCCCTGGCCTCCACACCAACAGTAAGTATCTCCCCTGTTCTCCCAATCAAAAGTGTCTAAATGGGTGTAAGGGAGCCAAAGCTACACTGTATCAGAACTATATATTACTGGTTAAATTCGAAGCTTGAGAAGTAAGGGTTGTAGATGTTTGAGCCCACCAAAAGACCCTCACTCACAAAGACCACAGAGATAGACATCACTGCAAACCGCAAGAGGTTTTCTATTGATCCAATGCATTGGGAACGCCCTCAGCATGCAGGCAAGAGGAGAGACCCTAAACAAACAAAGAAGACACTTTTTTAAAAAAAAAATTTATTTATTATTATATGTAAGTACACTGTAGCTGTCTTCAGATACACCAGAAGAGGGAGTCAGATCTCATTACAGATGGTTGTGAACCACCATGTGGTGGCTGGGAATTGAACTCAGGACCTTCGGAAGAGCAATCAGTGCCCTTAACCTCTAAGCCATCTCTTCATCCCCCAAAACACACTTTTTATACCTTGTAAGGGGCAGATTTAGGCAACAAAGCTAGCTGGCTTATTCTAATTGGTGTAGTGAGTAACCCTTTCAGGCATTGGTTGGTTTGCACAGGGTGACTACCTTTGGCCTAGTCCCTCACTCTGCCTGCCCTTATGCTTTGTTTTTGTTTTTTTCTCAGCATTGTTTAGTCGGCTAGCTTCCTTATCTGGCTCCGCACTTAGCCTGCTAGTATAGTTTGGAAAGTCCCTTCAGAGTGAGAAGGGGCTGAGTGGTCTTGAATTTATTTTGTATTCTACATTGCCACTACATTAAAGGTCTAGGAAGAACATGCGTCTCTGGCATACACGCAGGGACACAGGATGGGGCTCAATAAAAGTCACTGCTGACTGATTCCCAGAGAAAAACAGCAAAACAATATACCAGAAAGCCTCAGAAACACAGTGGAATTTACAGATGCTGAGGGGAACATGGGCGGGAAATACACTGTCACTGAGCATTTAAGATGCTAAGTGGTGGACTGATGCAAGTCAGAAGCCACCAACCCCGGGCTCATGGCCCACAATGGAACTACACGGAACACTTTACTTTTTCTCTTGTTCTAAATTGACACTTCCCACCCCTCTTGTGACCCTCGTGCCTCTGCCTCCTTTAGAAAATCCTATTTTCATGAGCCACCACAACTGACCCTTCCCACTCCTCTCTATGGGGTCTTTGTGCTATTTCCAACCTGGAGAAGCCAGTCTGCTGATCTCCTAACATCCCAGTCTGTGCAGAATGATGTGACATGGAATGAGAGGTGTGTGCAGTGGAGAACTCTGCCTCCTGACAGTCCTGGGCTGGTGCCCAGGGTCTCACAGCAGCCAAGACCAGTCCACTTGTGAGAAAAGGGATGTTCTGTGCTCTCTTTGACATCTGGAGCCCTGACTCTTTCCCTCATTTGAGAATAAAGTGAAGGGGTGCATCCATGCACACATATTCAACTTACAAAAAAGTACATAAGAAACCAGGCAAGTGTCTGCTTCCAAAGAACCAAGAGAGAGTGGCTGAACAAATGTCCATGTGCAAAACCCAGTGCTTGGTGGGAAGGGCCTTTAACCCACCCTTAGAACTTGCCGGGCAGTGGTGGCACACGCCTTTAATCCCAGCACTTGGGAGGCAGGGGCGGGCAGATTTCTGAGTTCAAGGCCAGCCTGGTCTACAAAGTGAGTTCCAGGATAGGGGGGAAAAAAAAGAACTTGCCAGGATCGCCATCTCTACTCTCCAGGGTGCTGAAATGAGGTAGAGAATGGGAAGCACAGAATTTAACTAGCTCAGTGAGCAAATAATCGTTGCAAATGAAGCCACTGCACCAAGTAATTGGATTAATTTGTCTCACAAACCGAATTTGACAACTCATCAGTGAAAGAGATGCCACCTTAGCCTGCACTGTCACTCTCTGTTCCATGTTGAGTGTTGAAATCACATCTCAGATGATACAATCGCAAAGGACCTGAAGAATGAGAAGTCAGACACCCCACCCCACCCCACCCCACCCCACCCCACCCCACCCTGGGCTGCCAGAGTCCCTAGTCATGACTGGGATGCAGAGACTGTCCTGTTTCTTCACACCTTTCATGGTCTCTTCCATTTCTCTACATGTCGAAGCCTGTGAGTGCTTTGCAATTTGAGAGAAGACAACCAGCCCAGAGATGGCACCACCCACTAGGGGACCTCCTCTCTTGATTACTAATTGAGAAGAAGCCCCACAGCTGGAACTTGTGGAGGCATTTCCCCAACTGAAGCTCCTTTCTCTGTGATAACTCCAGCCTGTGTCAAGTTGACACAAAACTAGCCAGTACAAAGACCATAGCTGAATGGATGAGTGGGGGCACGCGCCTTTAATCCCAGCACTTGGGAGGCAGAGGCAGGAGGATTTCTGAGTTCAAGGCCAGCCTGGTCTACAGAGTGAATTCCAGGACAGCCAGGGCTACACAGTTTGTTTGATAAAACAAACAAACAAACAAAAAGAATTTAAACTCACACTCTGCTGGTCCAACACACAGACATTATCAATGGTACCACATCAGCTAACACACACTTAGAGTTCAAAAACAGTCTGCCTGACATTACTATGCATCCAGGAGTGGACTGACTCAGGTTCAGGAGTACACTAGCCCTCTTTAGACACCATGGAACCCCTAAAAATGATTCTGTGGCACATCAAACAGCTTGCTGTATCTACTAAAGAGCTCAGTCATGTTGCCTGTTTTCATCATTATAACATGCCAACCAGGTTTTTAAATAATGGTATAAAAATTAAGGGCATTTTAAAATAACTTTTTGATATTATAATAAAATTACACCAATTTTCCCTTCCTGAAGGTTCCAGGACACTACCTTTGAAGAGCAATCTGTGGGTGGCGTAGTGGAAGAGTAGCCTAGCTGAAGGTAATGAGGAGAGTTATCAATAACTTTAGGGAAAGTATTTTTTGATCAAAAGATATGGGGCTGTTTCACAGCAACTGACTGTGGTTTGCCTCCTGCTCTGGCAGTGATGTTATTTTGCCAGATACAGATAATTTCTGTAATTGTGTGACATTTGGAATTCTGGGGACTTCTCAGAGGGTAAGGACCCGAGAGTGTGAGGGCTTGTTGATTATTGGCCACAGTTTGTTAAGTAGTCATACATAAAGAAAAACACCACCCAAAGAGGAAATTAGATATTCTGACAGCAAAGATGAAACTTCCCCTGAGCAACTCAACACCCCTAGTCAGCAGGAAATAGTCTACCAATAGCATCACCCCATTCCTTACCCCTTATTTTATTCGGAGTTCTCTTTCCTTTCCTCTCTATCCTTTTTTCTCTCTTATCTGGTGTTAGGAGATTGAAAGAGTTGAAAAAAGAACCTACAAAGTAGCAAAAGCAAGCTACAGTATCGGGTACTAGCCTTCTTTATGGCAGTCTCCAGGTGGCGTGGAGAGTCACAGGGCCCACCTGGCTTTGATGGCCCTCTCAAGATCCCTATTCTATTGCACTAGCAGTAACTGCTCGTTCCTGGCTCCTCCCACCATCCTGCCTTGGGTTAGCCCATCATAGTCTCTGCTTGTTCTTAGCTGCCTTTATACCATACTGAAGCAATTCCTGAATCTATAACTGGAAGACCAGTCAGCCATTTAAGCCAGGAGAGCTGGTCATGTTATACAATGCTACAGTCTGTAATATGCCCTGTGCCTGCTGAATGAGCTCACGCCCCTTTCTCTTGGGGCTCTAGAACTTGCGGAAGGATGAAGTAATTGCTCTCACTTCCTTATTTCACCTTTATTAGTCCACTACAAAAATGTGCAGCAGACCTGCTGGCTACAATGGCACACACCTTTAATTCCAACACTCAGAAGGCTGAGGCAGGTAGATTCCAATGAGTTTACAAGGCCAGCTTGGTCTACAATAATGAGTTGTGGGCCAGCCAGAACTACATTGTTGTCTTAGATTTTTCAACTTACTTTTAATAAGGATTCTTAAATGCTTTAACCTCCCTTCTAGCCCACCACCCACCAGAGATATCAGAGAAGAAAAGTATTAGGATACAGGGGAAGTGTATCTACTTGGAAATTGTTCTTTGGAGCAAATCCAATCTGTGTTGTCAACAGTTCAGTTGATAGGAACCAGCAGCGGCAACTTGATCTACTCGTAAACACTTCACGAACAGTCCAGCTCAGTAGTGTCAGGATAGCAAACATGAATTATCAGCAGTGGCATGACCTAGCAGAAACACCCAGGCCTCCACCAAATCAGCAGGAGTCAGCAAGTTGGAACCAGGGTCAGCAGGGACACCGGGAGAAGTTCTCTGTCATGTCTCTCTCAATGAAGTGAAGATGAAGAGTCGAGACCACTAAATGCTGCAAAGCTACCTATGTGAGCATCCAGTGACTCTCCGTTGAGTCCTACTTATACTCCCTCCGAGCATCACGTGTCCTCCCATGGGTCTTGCCTCACCATGTGAGTCTGTCTTAGCAAAACTCCATGTGAGTCTCTATCAGCTGACATTACTCTGCCGGAATCCACAGAAGAGCAAGAAGCTGCCAGAGCAGCACCTGATGGTTTTTGTTGTTGTTGTTGTTGTTGTTGTTGTTGTTGTTGTTGTTGTTTTTGGTGTATTTCTTCTTATGAAGCCATGACAAGTGCTGAGCATTAAGGAATGGCAAGGCATAGCAATACCATCCAGGGATGTTACCATCTGTTGGGTCCTTCTTAACAGCATGAGTACTTTCACGTGTGTGCTTTAGCAAAAAATCCCTTCACCTGTGTCTGCTTCTGCGATATTCCTCCTCGTGTCTGCTTTAGCCAAACACCATCCGACTCAACTGACTTTCCAAAGAAGCCAGAAGTTTCCACTTCACTACATAGTGAGACTCTGTCTCAAGAAGAACAGAAGTGCTCTAGAATATATTGTAAATTGAGCAGTTTTATAGCTTTGCCTCCCCAGCTTTCCTGCCTACTACCCACTATTCAGACTGTCTGTCACCCTGCCATCCTGATCTGACTCAGTATTCAAATCTACCACCTGGGGCTCTATACAGAGTCCAGCCTGCAGCCTCCTCACCTGCATCCTTGGTATGGCTGTGTGTACACATGTGTGCATGTGCCTGTTTGTATGCCTGTGTGTGTGCCTGTGTGTATGCCTGGGCATGTGCGTGTGTGTGTGTGTGTGTGTGTGTGTGTGTGTGTGTGCTCACGTGCGCGCGCGTGGGGGTGGTGGTGAAGGGATCAGCAATGTTCTATGAAGCAAAGATTATACCAGAGGAAGAGAGGGAAGGATGAGAGAGAGGGAGGGAAAGAGAGGAAGACTAGGATATTTAAAATCCATCCCCCTTTCAAGACTGCATGGAAAAACTTCCAGAACCAGGTGTCACCTACTTTAAATGAAACAAAACAGCTAAACACACACAGGTCAGGTACATCATGTTAAATACTATTTCCTAGATGTCTCTCATAAGGCCAGAACTGTGCAGAATGCTACAGAATATATGTTAAAAAAATATTCCCCACACATGTCCTATTACTTTATTTGTAAAATAAATTCAAAGTCATGTCTCTGCTCTCAAACTAACTAGTCTGATCCAGGAGAATTGTGATGACTTCAACAGTTCTCAAATGGAATGTCTCAAGGGAGAAACTGATTTATAAAGAAAACACTCTCTTTTGGGGGGAAAAATATGTTCTTGGTGGGAAAGACACCTCAAATTATCATAGGAGCAAATAAAATCTCCTCCTGTGATTCAGCAAGCCTATCCTAGAGTCACAACATTCTACAATCATTATTGACAAGTCATGTCAATAATGTCATAAACCAGTCATTACCAGATCAAATTCCAATTAATTGAAGGATTAAAAGGAGAGGTTTGCTGAAGGAACATTTTTTGGGTTGGTTCAAGAGATAGCAAAAGGTAATTCAGCCACAGTGATGTCAGCTCCCAAAATGTGGGCCAGCTGCTTTCCTCTGGCATTGCTGGAACCTAGCACTGAGCCCCGGGATCAGCCTTCTCAGGCCAGCCAGGGTCACTCCATTGGGAAAAGAAACAAGGCCTTTGATTAATTCTGGGATCAGAAAAGGAACTTTGCAATGGCAGCCAAAGGAAAGCTGGTCACTAATCAGGCTGAAATTCAGGGTTTAATGTGATTGGGAAGCAGTTACTTATAGTCCATCAATCTATGCATAGGTCAGAAAGTCGATAACCCCACACTTGAGGTTTATAGATATGCCATTTTATACTTAAATGCCTCTTCTAAAAAGCCTTTTGTATTGGAAAACCTTTTTCATACAATGTATTCTGACCATATTTTTCCTCCTTCAGTTCTTGTCAGATCACCCTTACCTCTTACATATATAACTTATGTTTTTATTCTCTCTTTTTAAAATGCACAAAAACAAAAAGAAACACACACACACACACACACACACACACACACACATTGAAAGTAAAATAGGCAGAAGTTAAATAAGACCAAGAAAAAAAATGATGAAAAAGGCAAATTAGACCAAAGGTCTACAAAAAAAAAAAAAAAAATGACAGAGTCCATTCTGTATTGGTCAGCTACTTCTGGGCATGGAGCCTGCCCTGAGGTGAGACTAATATACACAGTGAGACACCACTGAAGAAAAGTGGCTTTTGTCTCTGCCAGTGGGTATCAACTGGAGATAGTTTCTTGGTTAGGACTGGGAGCCATGTTTCCTCCCCATCTCAATGCTGAGATCCTGCCTGGCTTGAACCTGTGTAGGCCCTGTGCCCGATGACAGTCCCTGTGAGTTCATATGCGCATATGTCCTATCTGGAAAACAATATTTCGCTGATGTCATCCATCACCTCTGGTTCTTATGGGCTTTCTGTCTTCTCTTCTCCATAGATCCCTAAGCCTTGAGGGGAGAGCTTTGATAAAGCCCTGAAATCTCCAAAGTCTCTGACTCTCTGCACTCTGACCAGTTGTGGGCTTTTGTGTTGCTTCCCATATACTGCAAGAGGGAGCTTCTCTGATGATGACTGAGCAAGGCACAGATTTATCATTGTAGCAATATGTCATGAGGAGTCGCTTTATTATGTTCCCTTACAGAATAACTAGATTAGATTTTCCCCTAAGCCCATGAACTATCTAGTCTCCGATTCTTGGCCACTTGAACAGTGTCAGGCATAAGATCCATTTTTGTGGAGTAAGCCTCAAACATTAGTGCCACGGTTGGAGTATCTTGAAGGCAGGTCACTGCTTTAGATCACAGGGATTATAGCTAGGAGGTATTGATTACCTTTCAATATCTCCTAGCGCTGGTAGCATGCAGAGAGCCTTCCAGAACTCTGCCTGCTTGCCAGTAGTGATGAAGCTTACAGGTGAGCACCAGCTTAAGTTGTCCACATGTGAAGACATATGTAAGTATTGTCTGCGGCGTTAGGACCTCACCATCAGGTTGTAGAGAGCAACCAATTAGATGTGTTAATAACCTGTGGTATTTAGAGGTTTCCATGGGGTCCCTTTAGTCATCAGTTCAACAATCCAGCCGGCACTGGAGGTACTTTTGGTGCCATAAGATGTCTAGTTGGGAGATTTGTCTCCCCTATTATTTGATTACTCCATTGGATTTTTCTATTCGTGTGTGTGTGTGTGTGTGTGTGTGTGTGTGTGTGTGTAAGCTTCTGCAGTACTAAATTTTCATATGGTTTTCAAATAGCCTTTAGTGTTAATTGTCTCTCCAAACATTTCCTCCTTTACCCTCCATTCCTCTCTCTATTGAATCCTCCTATCCTAGTTTTCCCTTGTCTCTCCATAACAATATATTCTATTTCCCCTTCCTTGGGAGAGCCTCTCCTCCACCTTAGTCCCTTACTAGGTACCTAACCTCTGTGGTATTTGGATTATAGCACACATAATTTAAGGTTTAAAATCTAACATCTACACATAAGAGGAAATATACAATATTTGTCTTTTGGGGTCTGGGTTACCTCACTCAGGATGAATTTTTCTGGCTATATTTATTTACCTGTTGGTTTTACAATTTCATTTTAACAGCTGAATAACATTCCTGTTGTGTAAATTACCGAATTTTCATTATTCATACTGTTGATGGCCATCTAGACTGCAATGGAAGACAAGAAAGATGATGAAAACTAGCTACCTGAGTCCCGGCCCAGAAGTGTTTCTGTGGACCAGCAGCTGATGCAAAGGAATAAAGATGAACTAGAAAAGGTTTCAAGGTTTGGTGGGAGTCCTAAAAGCCTCTTCATGGACATATTAATCATGGACTTCAAACAAGTATTTATACTTCCTAACTGCATGCTTTGGTTTCTTTCCAAATGTGCTGCCCCTAACTTCCTGTATCCTAGATTTCACCAGGAAGCCTGTCTGAGCCAAGATGATAAGGCTTCCCATGTGAAACCTTGGTCTTAAGATCACTCTGCATGGTGGTGAGAAATGTGGGTCTCTAGGCTCCCCCAACCACAAGCCCTGCTCCTCTTCCTTTAGAATCCAGTTTCTAAAACCAGACTCATCAACCCCACAAAGGCAAGTTGCTTTGACTTTTCAAATGAATTGACATGCTGTACTCTTACATATAAAATGTGGGAGCCAAGGGAAATGCATGTTTCAAACCAGGTGCACATAATAAACACAGGTGCACATAATAATGCTCTGTCAACAGCAAGCCACACGTGTGACAGTGGTCTTCTAAGATTATGATGGCTCTGAGACAGTCTAACACCTGGTACTTTTTATATGCTTTTTCCTATGTTTCCATGTGTTTAGATACACAAATGGCATCAGGTCACAGTGACCGAGAGTACTCACTACAGTAATGTTAGGAACGGTAGACTCTTAACATATGTACATTCTGTGATGTCCACAAAGCAACATACCTCTCAGAATATGTCCCCACTGTCAACTTGTATTGAGACTTGAGACTGTGGAATTTTGAGGAATTTCTCTCTTTGTGTGACAAATTTTTATTTGAAACTATGGAAACATACATGCATACATGTATGTGCACATGAGTCTGATGCACGCTGTGAAGACCCGGTGTGTGGAAATGAAGCAGCTCTTGTTTCCAGTGACTGGCGCCCACACATCATGGAACTATCACAGCCAAGAATCTGCCCCACTATTTCATACTTACCCAGCCACTTTCACTTGGAATTTAGAAGAAATTAAAAGAAATGGAAGCATGTTAAGTGGGCTTCACAACAGTGCTAAGCCATCCTTTTCATTTTCTGAAACCAAAAAAAAATAGTTTTCCTCTAAGATCCTTCCAAGGATTCCCCAAACAAAACTTCATCTAAAACAGACTAGAAAAAATATGTCAAAAAGACCCCATATTCTAAAACAACTACAGTGATATATAGAGAAGTCCCATTAGAAGACAAAAAACAAATGTTGCCCTGAAGAGTCATGTACCGCAGTATTGCTTACATTTTCAGAACCAAGTTTAAAATAGTTGCTGGATCCCTATGAGATACCAGTGTCTTTTGTAGAAGCTCTGCCTATGAACTCAGCTCACATCCATAGCCACATCTGTTTGTCTCTTCAAAACATAAAAGCATTTTAATATCTACTCTGAAAGTATCCTCAGCTTGGCCACAGAGAGGAACCCTCCTAGACTCAGTCTTCCAGTGCAAATAGAACCCTCTCTATGAGTTTAGCCAGCACGAGCACTTCATTTCATCCTTTAGCATCTTTAAGTTTTATACCTTGACTCAAGCACAGAGCATTACCCACAGAAAGAGTGAATGCTGGGAAATTAATTCACAAGGTGTGGGCCTGTAGTTATGAAAGGGTTTTTCATCTAACGGTATATATACCAGCTCTTAGCTCCAAGCATATTTAGTTTGCAACACCCTTTATTAAGTCATTTGTGACTTTGCTGCCAAAACTGTAATTGTAAACTTGAAATGGTGTCCTCAAATGTCCACTGGTAGCTATTAAGAACCAACTCAGAACCTTCCACAGGGGCCTCTTCTGTGCCTTCCCAGCAAGAGGCCCTGCTGGGCTCATCTGCTAGTCCTTGCAGAGAACCAAGCTGGGTGATTTATTCTTGTCCTCCTATTTGCCAGGGAAATGTAAGGGGAACGTCTTTCCTGCTCTCATCCCTGACTTCTGGAGCTCAGCCCACTTACATATTGCTTCCTGATTCTTCCAATAAGCTAAAACCCCCAAGGCACTTAACATAATTTTCTTCCATAGTTTCCATGAACCAACCTCGTGTATGTAGGACATATTTTAGATTAACAAGAAAAAGGTCTAACGAGTGTGACGGGTCCATCCTTACCTTTAACGGTGTATTAAATTAAACACACCCGAAGATTGGAAATATGTTGGTCTCTTATTGAATTCTTTAAAATTAAGAAGGAGGGATAGAGGGGTAACAAAGGAGAGAAAAAAAAATTAAAGCCACTAAAAGAGTTCAAGTTCCCACTGAAGCCCTCTGGGCTAAGAGATTTAGAATACACTGAGCCCAGCCAGCACTCACTGTTACAGAACCATGCAGGCAGGCTTGAAAGAGGTCAGCTGGTTTTCAAAGCATCCGCAGGGCATGCTTTATTTAGTATCATCAGGCCTAGAACTTATTATGCCTTGGCCAGTTCAGTCTGTTTCCAAAATATTATGCCCTCGAGGCACAAATACTGGCCAAGCAAGCTCACCACTACATTAACAGAAGCTCAGTGAGTAACTCAGCTCACCAATACCCCCATAACATCCCCCTTTCAAGAATGTTAGCTTTGTGTGCTATGTGGATGCGTACTGAGTAGGTAACACTTGGCTCGGGCATGCCAGCACAGCCCCTAAATCTGTGGATTCTTTTCAATAAAGAGATCAATTCATCAGCCATTGGTACATTACCATCACCCATGTAAATATCTCCCAACCATGTTCATTTAGGCAGCCCTAACTAGATGGACACAGGAAACGCCATAAAGTGAGAGAGGCGCTGGGAAGAAAGAGGTCAATGGCAAAAAGAAAGGGATAAAAGAAGTAAATAGGATGGGGGCTATGACCAAAGGGTGTGGGGGGGGGTGTAAGAGAGAGAGAAATCGTAAAAGAATAAAATATAAACTAAAAACTAAGGTTTAAATAATTCTATATTTAATTTTAAATTTTAAAGAAAAAATTTTTAATAATTATTTACTATCTTTAATAGTCACTCTCACATTTGTCTCTCTGAAACAACCCAGAAAGACTGGTTCTGTGATCAGCACTGTTTAACCAAAGGGATTAAATAAGTTACCCAAGGGCACAGAGCAAGTAGGAGAAGATCCAAGATTCAAGGTTGGGCCTACTCAGCCCCCAGGACCTACACTTGGCCTCTGTGGTTCCTGGTGTGTCCATACCAATGCCACCACGTCCCCTGATTCTCCTTAATCTCCTTGTCTGGCCTTTTACCTTTACAGCTCCTAAGGTCCTCTTTTACCTTCTCAGTTCTTGGAAATGACCCAGGAATTCCCAAAGTATAACCCAAAGTCTATGGCTCAGATAAGTTCATGTGCACCACTGACAGCCCTAGTCTGTTACACAGATAACAAGACCAACTCCTCCACAAGACTGTAGACGTGCCCTGACACCGCTGCCTCTTTTAATCTAGCACAACTTTTTGAAAATAGTCCGGGAATATCCCTTAAGGATCAAAGGCTGAAACTGCCTCATCAGGGCACACATTTGTGGTGACAGATCCTGGTTTTTATCCCGAGAGTAAGCAACATATAGCCTTATTTTCTCCTAGAACTCCTTGCATGGCAGTAAGACTTCTTT